>MVAK01000003.1:0-436448 GCA_014825535.1 Cystofilobasidium bisporidii | reverse complement strand
TCTTCCCCCTAGCGACCACCCAACCTAGCCCCCTCTCAACTCCACCGTAGCCGACCCGACCCTACCCCGTTCGTCTCTCCGCTTCATTCCGCTCTCCTCCGACACTGCCTTACACTCTATCCATGCTCCAGTAACCCTAACCCCAAGTCAAGCAGCGGCGTGCGGTTCTTGGAGGCGTAGCCGGGCATGTTGGCGACGTAGTACTCGATGATGAAACCAGGTCGGCCGGGCGAGATGCGTGGAAGCAACGTGTAGGGTAACTTGTCCCTGAGGAAAAAGCGCAACTCTGGAAGGGGTCCGGACAAGGGCAATGTTGAGCAATAGCTTCAGGAGAAAGTCAGCACCGGCTTTGGTTTAGCAGGATGGAGACACAGGCGCTGGACAGTGGCGAACGTCGGGGTTACATACCGTCGCAAACGTCCTCGAGCGAGGAGCTCTGGTCCAGGTCCAGGGGCTCATCTGGTCAGGTCCTGACGCCAGTCCTCTGTACCTTCTTCGAGCTCGTTCGAAAGACTGTGTCAAACGAAGCAACCAGCTTGATCTTGCCGGTGGCCGACTTGTGGTCCACGCTCGACGTGCCGTAGTCGACGGGCTGCTCGTCGTCCTCCTCGTGAGGCGGGGCGGCGGCGGGAGGAGGATCGCCCTTCTTGGGAGCCGCGGGGGCGCAGCGGGGGAGTCGCCCTCCTTGCGGACAAAGTTGGCGCGTGAATTGAAACGGGCGAAAGCGCGAGAAATAAGGGGGACGGAGATTTTGGGGCAAGATCAAGGTCGAGCGAGGGCGCGCGCAGGCGAGAGGGCGCGGGCAGGCGAGCGAGCGCGCGCGGGCCGACTTTCTCAAGTCGATTGCAATCGACTGTAGGCCAGCTCGTGATCATCGACGTTTGTGAGTCGGTGCCCGGGCTTCTTCAGGCTTTCGAAGAATTGCTCTAACGTCTTCTTCTGCCCATGCTTCGCGGTCTTCAAGTCGTCCTGGACCTTGTCCAAGAACGTCGCCTTGAGAAGTTGGAGTGGAGCTTCTACTTGCGGTAGTTGCTATCCTGGTGCTCCACGACACTGTGATACCAATCGTTTGCCTTGCCCGTCAGGAATGTGCCCAACAAACTAACCTGGTGCTTCTTGGGCACGTTCTGCAGTTCGAAGCACGTTCCGCTCATCATACGTAGGGACTACCTTCGCGTCCGTCTTGCGCCGAGCTAATTTGCGCTTCGCTTCCTTGTGTTCAGTCTCTGTGTCTTTAGCAGCTCGCAATTTGCGTCGAAGTCGTCGGTTCTCGCGCTTGAGTCTCTCGGAGCGTGCGTCGCCTTCGTGTCCGCTCGAGCGTCCCGAGTCCTCCCAGCGACAGCTGCCCTTTGTCGACGTCGACTGGGTTTTCGAGCGCCCGCCCTTATCCCGTCGTGAGCTTCACCTTGCGATAGCCCAGTATACGTAGGTGGGTGGAATATTATCTTGGCATGCCGTCTGCGCATGTTCCTCAGACCGCATTCGACTTCCCACGAGGGGTTCGGGCAAAGCCCGTTGAGGTCGGCCGGATTTGCTTCCGGGAAGTCAACGTTGACTTCCGAGAGAATACCATTAGGCTTTTGCTTTGCCTCGCTCGTCTCCCTTCGTCTACAGTCTTTCTGACTTGCCTCGCTCATTTCAAAGGATAGATGGTGTCCGGGCAAAGCACGGCAGCGAGCGGGGGGGGGGGGTGAGAGATGGATAGGATCCAGGTAAAGCACGGCGATGACGACTCGGACGGCCGGGGAAAATGAAGGGGTTCGGTCAAAGCCCGTTTGGGGTAGCCGGAGTTGCTTCCGGAAAGGTGAAAGGGGTCGGGTCAGCAACAAGCGGATCGCCGCGCACTGCTTCGGGGTGAGGCCGATGATCCTCTTGCGCTTCACCGGCGGCGCTTCCGGCTCCATCTCGAGAAGGTCCTCGTCTTCATCCCCCTCGGGCGCCGCGTGCTTGGCGTGCTCGTGCACCATGCTCGACAGAGCCTGGCGAGCCACCGCACCCCCTCCTCAGTGTCCTCCAGCACGTCTCCCACCGTCTCTCGTACCGCCGCCCACAGCGGACGGTACGACTCATCAAGCTCCAGCCGCTTCTCTCAAGGCTGGAACGCGAAAGCCTTTTCGTTGGGCTCCGCCGCCTCAAATGCCTGAGTGAAGATCTATTGGGTGATGCGGGACAGCCGAGACCAACACGCAGGTCGTGGCCATGGAATGTAGCGCGTCAGAAGGTCAAAGCTGGAGTCTGAGAGGGGAGGAGGCACATGCGGCTTTTCGGTTCAGCTCCGCGTCCTTAATCGAAGAGGTCTGGGGAGGACATCGCCGGACGGAGGCCATCTACGTTCTTAAGCTGCGTTTGAAGGCTTTTGAGAGAGGGCTTGCCGAGCCGCAAAACGTCCTCGATCGGAGCACCAGAAGGTAGACTCGTCGGAAGGATGGAAGGGAAAGAGCGATCGAAGGTGGTCAGCCTGCGGACGCTCTACCAAACTCCTTTTCTCGATGACTCACAGCTTGCCGCAGTCCGGTATCTGCTCAGTCAGCGAGCGCATCAGGGCAACGCCAAACAGTGGCCGACGTAGCGCTCGACAGCGAGGTAGCCAAGACCGATTAAAAAGTTGATGAGCGGAAAGAGGGTCTAGTTGGCAGTCTGGTCGAGTGGGATCCAGTCGAGACGACGCTCAACTTGTGTTTGTCTACTTGACGTCAGACGAGGACCAGAACGGGGGCCATGAGGAGACTAAACAGCGAGTATCATAATGCAAGACATGTAGCAACGCCAACGTCGCTGCCAACCTAGAAATCTACGAATACCTTGCATCGGCAAGCTCTAATCTCCGCGTACTGATTGTACAATTAGTTCCACTAGGGCTGGGTCCTGAGAGAGAAGGGTTTAGGGGAGCGGTGGGGTCAGACCGGAAGCAAGTGAGAGGAAGGAGAAGGCGACTCACGTCAGCTTGGTTTTCCACTCGCACTTCTCTTCCTCGTTCTCGGCGTCGTTGTGATAACAATGAACGTAGGACGAGGCTGGGTCGGTGGGGTCCACGATGGGGACTGTGAAGAAATAAGGTCGCATCGATCATCAGAGAAGACACAACGAGGGAACACGACTCACCTGGGGAATCGTCATCCGATGCCTTCTCGTAGCTTTGGTAAAGCTCCTTGCCCTTTCCCTTTCCCTTCCCCTTTCCCTTCTTCTCCAGTCGATCCTTGACCTCCTGGGCGGCCGCGAGCCTTTTGTCGTGGGAAAGGGTCTTTGGCATTGTGGGTGAAAGGACTGGCGGACGGGAAAAAGCGGGTGACCGATGGAATGGACGTTGGCGAGGTGGCAAATGAACGTTGGCGGGGTGATGGATGAACATGTCACCCAGCGAGGATAAAAACTTTTCCACTGACGCAGCACGCAATCCGCCGGATTCTTGCGTGGACACGTTGCGCCTAAAGTAGCTAGCGGTTCTTTTGACGAGCGCGAAAGAGCGAATGAGGACACTGAGGCGGTCCAGACTCGAGGGAGCGGCGCAAACATGTGTTGGCTCCCATTTAAGACTGACGAGCGGCGCCGGGAACGAGTCGAAGTTTTTGAGCTGCTGGGGGCCAGGAATGACGCCGACGCAGAGGATATTCTCCTTGAGGGTGCGGACCTCGGGCGGCAGGTTGAGGATGAAGAGGAGCAAAGGCAAGCACGTCGCCGAATTCCGGCGCATCGGACACAGGGAGTGGCGACGCCGCTGTGGCGCGTCGTCTGGCATAGGCTCTTGTACCACCCGCCGTCGAACACGTCGCTCGATCCACCGTCCTCGCTCGGGACGAAGCTCGCGCGGTAGCCCATGCGTTTGTTCATCGACGACGCGTAGATGCCCTGGAGCCGCTCCGTGATAGGGATGTACGTGAATGTCAAGCGCGACGAGCCGTCTTCCTTCAGTCTTTCGCCGTACCTCGGCCAGCGGTCGAGCGCGGCGAACGGGCCGGTGTAGCAGCAGTTAGAGTGGCGACAGCAGTCGTATTGGAAGATGCTGAGCGGTGAGAGCTTAGCGACATGCTGCCGGAGGGTCGAGAGGAGGGAAAGATCGGCCAGGCGGGAGGAGACGGCGGCCAAAAGCCGAAAGGGTGTTGGAGATGCGGTCGGGCACGCTCAGAATGGTGCGCCAGGCGTACGCCGTGATCATTTCGAGCTCTCCTCGTGGCGCCCTGGCCGGCCCGGGCATTGGCCGCTGCGTCGAGGCCGCCTGCGCCGGCTGGCGCCATCGTCGGCCAGCGACTCTGAGCCTGAGTGCGCCGGGCGCGTGTTGGCGAGGGATGACGGACCGACGGGCGCAGGTGATGCTGCCCCACTGGAAAACGGCGCGAGGAAGGAAGACAGCTGGAGGTTGAGGGCGCAGGCGACGGCCATTTGCTAGGAGGGAAATTGACGAGTGCGGGCGCCATGCGCTCACAGTGGCAGCTATGAGCGCCTTTCCTTCTTACTGACTTGTCACCAACACCTTCCAGGGACGAGACCATCATTAAGTACACCGGCAAGGTCCCAACTCAGATAGCGACCGGCGATGCCGAGGTCGACACCGACTCGTCCGACAGCCGTGGCTCGTACCTCTTCTGGACGGGTAGGATCAAGGAGGTCCGCGACAGCGTGAACGTGCCGGTCGACGTCATGAGGAGAGAGACGCGGGGGTCAAAAAGATGGTGTTATAGGGCGGGGCGGGGCATGGCGATCATGATTCATTTGTTGCGCGGACTGCCGCCGATTTCAAGACAAAGTCCGCCTTTTGGTTGCGAAACCACGTACGTCAGCCGTACGGGGGCGACCGACCAACCTTAGCCGCTGATGACCACCACTTGCCTCGCCTCCAAACCACTTGCTCGACAGTTCCAAGCTTGTAGGATCCAGCACTTTGACAAAACGACTCTTTCTGCTGAAGCTGAAGGACTGGACCTTGGTCTGTTCAAAATCGAGACGCGGTGCCCGACGCGGCGGGGCGGCCTCAGTCCGACAAGGGCCCGACCAGGCCGATGGCGCCGTTGGTGCGAAAGAATGATCGATCAGATACCCTGCAGTCCTGGACATGTCGGTGGTCAATTGGGAACTCGGTCTGAATCAGCTCGTAACAGCTCATGCACAGAGGGACGCTGCGCCCCACTCAGCGTCCTTGACAAATGGGCGCCTAAAGGGCGTACTCGAGTTTGCTACCGGACTATACGCACGGCTCAACAGACGGCCGTCTTACGCAAAAGGAGCGTGCGAGAGAATGTCCCGGACGTCTAACGCATTCGGTTGACTGCGCCGAAGGCAGATCGCGCAAGTAGAGTCTGGGGCCGACGCACTGTTGGTCCGACCCCTGTCAAGCAACAGCGCTGTCACCCCTTCGACGACCTGTAGCCCCTATTGGCCCCCTCTGCGCTGGCTCGGGCCAGCTCTCGCTCTGCTGACCTCCCAACCACGTCCTCTTTTGCGCCTCACCTCCCAGACGACCGAACCACACCTGCAGCTCCGCAATCTTCGACTCGTCTTCGTCATGGGCAACACGTCGAGTCAGTACACCATGGGAAACAAGGTGAACTCATCTTCTACGCCTGTCTGCTTATCGAGTGCCTTCTGGGCTTGTACGATGGGCAACATTTCCCTGTTGAGCTGTGGAACGAAACCGTGAGGACGTAATTTGCCTTGCTGAAGTATCAGGCGCCTATCGAGAACGAGGCCGCCCAATCCAGCGGCGAGCTCTACCGGGCTTTGAGTCGGGTCCACCCAGCCTTCGGGGTACGCCTTTGTCCTCCTTTCGATCCATTTCCCTGACTTTGAGAGGTCATCTCGTTTATCCCTGGCCGAAAACGCATCGTGAGCGAGGAAATGATCCGGTCGACCAACGCCAACACGCTTGTACACTTCTGATACAAGCTCGAGACGACCGAAGCGCAGCGAGGCAGCCTGGCTTGCTTCTGTACGTCGAGGAATCCAAGGGTCGTAGTCGACTCGCTTTGAGGTGCTCGCGCCGATGTTGAGGAACATGCCCAACCTCAATCTCTTGCCCGCTCTCGACGTTGTGTCGGCGCCGGACCAGCGGGTCTCTGGCACACCCGCTGACGTCGGAAATCTGGCGCGGCCCACCACTCTGTCGCTTTCGACTTATCTGGCTTCGAGAGGCTCGTCATCATTATGCATACTTTGGGGGACTGTATGCCGGACCGGCCCGACATTGGCTTCGCCTGGCTAAACCTGCCGTTGATGCGCCAGAACCTCCATTCGCTGACACTGGTCGGCGGTTCGGACGTGATCTTCGGCAACCTCGTACTTCTGGCGGGTCTGAAGTCGCTGTCTCTCGGAGCGACGCATGACGGGACTAGAGTCGTCGAGCACATTCGCCACGAGACCGTGACCGACATCTGGGCCAAAAAGCTCAAGTCCTTGTCGATCTCGCAAAGAGCTACCCCACGAAGGCAGCGGCAGGGTACTGAAGGTCCTCGAGGGCAAGTAGAACGGCCGGCGCACCAACCTCAATCACCTCGTTCTCAACGACGTCGGCTCTAAAGCACAACTCGCATGACGACTCGGGCACCCTCATCACGTTTGGGCGTCTGTTGATGGTCGGCGTGATGGATAAGCAGAAGGCTGGGCCGGGCCTGCGGGATGAGAGAATGCGCGTGACGTACTCAAACGGAGTCGAATGGTAGACCGAAATGTATGAGAGCCTGTTCGATAGCCTAAATGCGGAGTCAATGGGCCTCCTTCGATCGTTTTTTAATTCGCTCCGATTCACTTTTCCTGATGGGCGTTCAACTTGCTCAAATGTTAGCCCGACGCGTCTGTGAAAAAAAAAAACAACTTTTTTCTTGCTTGCTCGATCGCTAATGCGCGTGACCACCACGCGCGCACCGCGCGGCGAGAAGGCCCGCCTTCGTCAAGGCCACAGCTGGTATGAGAACCTCGCGGCTCGTTTGGGATGGCTGATTGAAATTCTGTTTAAATCAGCTATCGAACAGGCTTTGAGTAGTTTTGTGAGGCGAGCGAAAACCGAACTCTGCCCGCGCCGACCGGTCTCTGCAGTTTTGTTTCGTTCCAGCACCACGCTATGCACATTGGGCTGCCGACAACTCTGGTCCGGATTGCAGCGTGCGTCCCTCCCACTTGCTCGCCGAGTTATCATCGTCGCTGAACCCCGTCATAAATCCTCGCAGGAAGCTGACCGCTCTTTCTCACCCATTTCTCCAAATGCCTCGCACCTCGCCGGTCTGCTTCCTGTCTTACTTTGATGACTGAGTATCGATTGGTACATGATTACATGAGTTGTTGGAATATCTGATCGCTCGGCGAATTGCAATCAGAACAGACAAGCCAAGAGAAAAGCGCGAGCACCAGTTTTTCCCTTGACTCTATTGTGCGCCTGCAACCGCGAGCTCAGCTATACCAAATAGCAGATCTGACTCTGTCATATTTGACCAAGAAGATGAACCAAACGCTCTTTGTGGGTACACCGCCGGCCTCCCTCGTGCGAATTAAGCGGCACCATCTCCCACGTATTTGGTTGTTCAAACCAGAATCGTCTGTGCGATAAACGTGCTGATATGCGCCATTTAGGACGTTGAAGAACAAATCTGTACTGTTTTCAGCGCAAAATGGCAGATCTTTGGAGATTTGATTCGACGAGAACAGTATTCATGCGTCACTCGGCAAGTGTAAGAAATCATGTAGATGTCTGGCAACGGAAGATACTGGGAATTGATACATTGGCCTTTTGACCCCCTTTTTTTGTTGAGCTTCTGCGCCGCTTTTGTTGCTCTGGTAATGTGTGATATCATTTGTAAGTCATTTGTGCCTACTGGGACACACTGATATCATGTCATACAAGAAGTTCAACACGTATAGATGATCATCATGCTCTCTCAGTATTGTGTGCTCTTGACATTCCTTACAGCTCGGTCTTGAAGAAAAGCGACTTGAGGAGGCATTTACGGTGCGCATGTATTTTGCTTTGGCTTGACGCAAGCTTGCCCGTTGAAGTCCTCATGAGGAGTTAAAACTTGGTTTCAGGTCCCTTTGCAGTTGATATCGTCGTATATCCCCGAGCTGGTCCGCTTGGTTTCGTGCTAAAGAAACAAGCTAAAGTCAAAGGAATTGGTATTAGCAAAAGACGATTTAAATCAGAAACACCGGTGGGCTGCGCCGCGTTAGCTTGTCTTATTGCGCGTGAGCTCTCAAAGTTCCTTTTCAAGCTTCGAGCTAGGTCGCGCGGGAGCCATTTCCCAGAGAACGATCGGTTCTCCTCGTTTCACCGCACACACCTAGTATGTTTTTTGTTCGCGCTGTCGTCAAAAATTGATGAACAGCTCGCACCATCTGTCTCTCTTGTTTTTGAGATGATGTAGGCTGACGAGGTATTCATCGTCACCTCGGGAGGGCGTTGACATGACCATGATGACATGATGGTCGATTTCTGCTAAACGAAGCTCAGGCTCAAGCCAGGTGACCTCCGGCGCCGTTTCTCCTCGCGTGAGGGTCACAGTAGGTTGCAAAGACCGACATGAAGCTAGAGCTCTTCTCTACACCGGATTTGTCCGCGCAACCTGTACGACATCATATTGCGCTGAACAACAAGAGTCTTGCCAGCTTGTCAGTTGATGCACAAAAGCGCAGCACTGTCATCACCGAGACAAGAGCAGCCGGAGGTTCATTGGTAGTTTGCAACAATGCGACTGAGGCGCGTCAGCAGCTTGACGTGCGATGTGCGTGAAGGAACGTTTAACTTTCTCTCTAAAGTTCTCTAGTCTTAACTTTGGCGAAGTCTTTCAGCGTTCCCTACCTAAGCGCAAAATCCCGTAAAGTTGGTGATAAAACTCTTCGAAACACAGAGGTCTCACTGGCGGCAAGCAGGCGTCAGATGCCAGTCCGTCAGCACAAGAAAATGCGAGCATAATGAAACTTTGTGAGCTCTTATGGCCAGACACCAGTGTGAAAGCACGCAGAACTGAGCTGGAAACCTCGACGAGGAAAACCTCCAGACTCACAACAGAAATCAATTTTTTCGTCCCTAAATTAGAATTGCTCATAGTAATCAAGTTGCTGTTTTCTAATCAGGAATGTGCTGCTGCAAGCCGAAAACATTGTCTGCGTCCGGTGAGACTTCAAGCCCTATGTACGAGACGAGAATAATATAGGCAGAAGTGGATGAGGTTCAAATGTTCAACTACAGCCGGCAGAATGAGTCGAGCTGCGCACCAGAAGTAGAGGTCTCTTACACAGAGGAAGAAAGGGGCCGACATCTTGTTTCAGCGCTTTGTCGACCGCTCCCAGTCAGGAGATCGCCGCCGCCACCGCCTTCAGGAGCTCCTTAGACGCCGTTGACCTTTAGGTATTTTCGTACTGTCGTACTGGACACGGCGCAGGCCCTGAACGTTTGCACGATTGGGGTCAGAGGGGGCAGCCCAGGGGTGGGACTCGGAAAAAGATTGCCCACCATTGTACTTGTACGAAAACGACAACATGGCTTTCATGATATTTGGGATATAACGAACGTAGAGGACGGCTGTACTTGGAGCCTGTTCGTTAGCCAATTCAATCAGGATTTCATTCAGCTGACTCAAATGGCCCGCGGGGTTTTTATACAAGCCGTGCCCCGCTGTCCCAGCCTTGGCGACGGCGGGCCTTCTTGCCGCGCGGCGCGCGCGTGGTGGTCACGCGCATTGAGCAAGCAGGAAGATAAAATCAAGATATTCTCACAGACGCGTCGGTCCAATTCAGGCGCAATTAGCAGCGAGATTGACTTCGGGAGGTAAATTCTGAGTGACTAATACAGGGAGGCGATCGAAAGCTGATCGTTGGAGCAACGTTTGAGCGAATCGAACGCCCATCAAGAAAAGTGGATTAGGCTGAATTAGAAAGCGATCAGAGAAGACCCATCGACTTCGCATTAGGGCTATAGAACAGGCTCTTGGGCCCCTCCCGGCCGCACTCCTCTTTGCCTCTCGACAGAGGGCCGTGCCACTTGTTGAGCCTGGACCGGACGGCCGTGTCCTTGTGGACGCCTTCATCTAACGAACCGGGCGATGTCGGCAGACTGAGGGCAGAGACAAGCTCAAGCAAGCGGACCAGGTCGAGCGAATGAGCCTTGGTCCAGTCCGGTCGGACTCGGGTGTGGCGGCAGGAAAAAACGTCGACTCGGTCTCTTAGAGCGTCGGCGGAGGCCCTGGCCACTTGTTTTTGTTGCGCATACTGTTGCCGTGGCCAGCCGGCTGCATGATGTTGAGCTTTACGCCGTCCGCTGGCTAGTAGAGTGTGCGTTTGGCCGTCAGAAGGTTGAGGACAATGTCCGAGGCTTGCGCCCAAGGGTCCACGTCGACCTTGCCGACGTCACCTAAGTAGCTTTCCCTGAAATCAGATGAAATCCTTCCAAACGGTCCGCTGGGAGGTGAGACGGCTGATTGCAAAGGGTTGACCCTGCCTTTTCACACCAGCTGCAGATCTCATGGCCATCTGCCGCGCTACGCACGCATGCCTTGATGGCTCGCCGCTGGCGCAACAGGTCGGCCAATCCTCAATGCTCACCCAAGCCCACCGATTCGCCTTATCAGCCGCCTCGCTCTGCTGTCTATCGTTGACCCGCATTCTCGACATTTTCCTCCGGGTCGGGTCAGGGCTCTTTCGATGCGTTTACTAGCTCCCCTCCCCCTCCGGAGCGATGAACTCCAAGAACACCGCTCCCGGTCACCGCATAAGATGGCTGAGGCAGACGTTCTGCACCAGCCAAAAGTCGTGGGCGGGCAGGCCTCCCCTGCCTCTCCAACCTCTGGCGCTGCAGACAAGCTACTGCTGATCCCCATTTGCACCCTTTGCGTTTTTTTTAGCAGCAAAATTGCATAGCGTCGACTCAGAGGCCTCGGCTTGCGCAATTAAACTCGCCCTCAATTCATGGTCATGGCCAAGGTGCGTCTCAGACTGCTTCTTTTTTACATTCCCGCTTGCCCTCGGTTGACCCCTCCCTTGTTTTGTCTGGCTTGCTCCTCTCCATCTGCCAGCTCGCGATAGACATCCGGCCGAGGCGCGTCTGTTTCTGCTTCTTCGCTCGATGCGTCCCACCGGCCCTTGAACTCGCAGGGCTGATGAACACGCCCTTGCCGCCCTTAGTCAGGCCTTTGTCTCCCGCCAGCTGCTCATCCGCCAGACTGTGCTGCACGTTCGGCCAGCTCTTGAACTGCGTCTGCTCGCTCTTTGATCTCTCGTCCGTTTCCGTCCCCCCCCCCCCCTCCGATAACCTCTTTCTCTCCCGTTGCCCCTATCCCTACCGCCGCTCTCCCGGGCTCCGCAGGACCGCCGTATGGGGCTACGTGCTCGCTGATGCGGAGTTCGTCTGCGCAGGACATCCGCACGACGAGCGTCTGTCTGCTCGCTCGCCCGCGCTCTCGTCTCGTCTCGGCTTGCTATCGGTTGACCTCTTCCTCGTACCCCTTGATCACCTGGTACTTCGTCACTTCAAAGCGACTCGTACTCGCAGGAATCGTCGAGTCGGGTCGTTCCAGTCATCGAAGTTGACCGCCAGCCGAACGCCGCCTGCAACGCAACTGAAAGACAAGGCAATCGTGCGTCCCTCCCTATCTGCCGTTTCCCTTCTCAAGTTTACGTTGCAGCGCTGAAAGCGACGGCCTCGTCGCACCCTCCTCTGCACCATCAAACAGGAATCTTCAGCGTCAGTCTCGCCCTCGGCGTCGCCTGTGCCGAACACGGACCCTCTCTCGGCCGAGAAGTTCTCGTCGTGGTCGGAAAATGGAGACGATCTTGCTGTCGACGGGCCCGGGGCGGGGTGAGCGAGTTCGGGCTAAAAGGACGGCGGGGGAGTCTTGCGCTTTTTTGGGCCCTGGTGCCGCGATGACGATGCGCGATGTTCTGACAGATCTTGCGCCCAAGCTGGGTCGCGCGAGAACGTCATGCTCGCAGGCTCATTGCCCTCTTGCTCTAAAGCCGAGCAAACGATGGGTAATCAGCGAATGTTGTCCGTGGCAGTCATGGGCAGGAGGAACGAGCCTTTCTGGAAAGTGAAAAGCTGAGTCTTGCTCATTTTAAAGAAAGGCGTGAGCTCGAGCGACGGGGGGAAGCCATGAACGAGCACGCCATGCCCCCGTAGAAACTCCTGCATGCCGGCGCTCCATTGCAAGGACGAAGAAATGGAGTTCGGAAAGAAAGGGACAAGGGCGGCCTAAATCGAGGCGAGAATTGAGGACCTCATGGCCGACTGGGGTGTGACGGGCTTGTGCTTTTCGTCGTAGACGAACGAGGTCAGATCAACGCAAGCGACAAGCAGCAGTAAGCCTGAAGCACACACAGGTCGCTGGGCAGTGCTGCACATAGAGCTGGAACTCGCAAGCCGTCCTGTCATCTTGCCAGCCCGGGACGCGCAGCGCCAGGAACTTGAGCGTCCTGGGCTGTGATGAAAAGATGACGAGGACCTCGTGCTGGTGATGTGCGACATAGGCCGAGAGCTCAAGACGGCCGGGGGGTGTCAAGTACGAGCAAGGTCATGATTCGATCCGATGCTCAACAACCGACGAGACGCACCAAGTTGTCCAGTCGTCTCGTTAGGTTGCGGTCAGCTTTGATGTCGAGACGGCGCAGCTCTTTCAGGTGCGCTCTGGTGAGATCAAGTAGCAGTATCAAAGGAGCGTTAACGTCAATTGGACCGAGCGGGGCACTCGTCACGCAAGCGTCGCGGACGGCTGTTGACGTCATGCTGGCGAAGCTCATCCAGTCGGAGACGCTCAAGGACGAACACTGCAACTCATTAACTCGGTTGCTGACGCTCTTCCTTCCCCTTTGTTTACCTCGCTCGCTCGCACGAACGAAAAGTGGTACGAATGCGACGTCCTGGTCGTGTATGAGAATGCCTTGCCGGCGCAGGCCCTCGCCGTCGCGGACGACGCCGAGACGGCGGTCTACTCGTCCAAGGACGCGTACATGCTTGTCTAACAGCTACAATC
The DNA here is from genome assembly GCA_014825535.1 of Cystofilobasidium bisporidii. Taxonomy (NCBI): domain Eukaryota; kingdom Fungi; phylum Basidiomycota; class Tremellomycetes; order Cystofilobasidiales; family Cystofilobasidiaceae; genus Cystofilobasidium; species Cystofilobasidium bisporidii. The sequence goes on along the minus strand of MVAK01000003.1, from coordinate 423,507 downwards.
CAACGACGTAAAGTAGCGTAATTAACTGCCGCTTTAGTTCATTCATGTCGTTGGTCTTCGCATTTGACTGACACTCCATTTCCATTTACTTGAAACGAAGGACCTAATTGGTCATGTTACGTTGACTCCGCGACTGATCAGTCACTCTTTCCAATGAATTGGCAGACTGCAATGTGACTAAAAGACTGAAAGCTGACAAAGTTTCACTTGATTTGACGTGGTTTCAGTCTTTTCTGCAGTATTTAGTGACTAAGCAACCCACCAAACGCAAGAAGGACAAGTATAATCCCATCTTTCGACAAAGAATCTCAACTGAAAGCAATCAATTGCGCAGTATGACTGAACCGAATACGCCTTCAACTGTGAACACACTAAATTCACTGAACGCATGTCTCGTTCATTTACGTCACGTCTCAGTCGAGTGGCGCCAGTCACGTTACATTGGGTCCGCAAGCGACTGAAAGTGAATGAAATGCAATCAATGTTCGACCTTCAGAGCTCTCATCTCCTCCTTCTCGCATCCGTCGTCGCCCGGTCGCTTAAGGTCGGCCCAGGCTTCTTTGCTTCTTTGTGCAGCTGGCCCTTGACTAGCAAGTTGGCAAGAGGCGAGGGGGGAGAGCTCAAAGTCAGCCCTCTTCGGTCCAGGCTCCATCCAAGCGCGAGTGGGCGTGAGCTGCGGCGGCGACGTCGACAAGGACTTACCCTTTCGTTCGAGTCAGAAGGCGTACAAGCTTTTTGTAGCCGCAGCGCAAAGCGAACGTTAGCCGCGAGCTCGTGCTGCAAAGGAACTGGACGAGGCAAGGGTGACGCACTTGACTTGCGACCGTCGAAGGCCGCTGTTTAGCACGTCATTTTCGACGGCTTCAGGCGGTATGTCGAAACGCGCACCGAGCTCTGCGGAACGCTCCTCCACGAGCGGAAAGACGTCGTCGATGGCTGGTCTGTAGGCTGCTGATGCCTTGCACTTGCTGTGCGACATTGAAGGGAGACGATCGGACGGATGCGACGAAAAGCCGCGACGTGTCGAGTCGCATCCATCTCCGCCGCGTGCGGCAACGAGTTCGAGTGCGCATGTATCATTCGCCCGCGACCGTCCAACAGATCCATCAACAGTCTCCTCTCCGCTGTGCTCCCTGCTGACAAAGGCGCTGGATGTTAGCTGACCCCGTCTTACATCTCGCGATCGTCAGGCCCAGGAAAGCGTCACCTGGATTGACAGCGCCGCGGCAATATGCGCGATCTCAGCTGATCGTCACGGTCGTCCCTCCCCACCTCGGCATCGCCGTCGAGGCTGCCGTTGCTGTCGCCGGATCCCGCGTTCGGCTCGTCATCGTCGCTGGAAGCGGACGTCGTTGTTGTTTCCATCTGCGCTGCGTAAACCCGCACTGCGCGCCGTCCGACTCCGGGTTCGTCCGTTTCGGACGGCGACAGGTGCAAGCGAATCGAGTGAAGATTCGAGGGCCGTCAAATCGCCCGACGATACATCAAGAAGGCGCTCAGCCTCGGAGAAGAGAAAGTTGCCGGCCTTTGAGGCCCCAGCGGCATTCAGAACGTCATCGACCTCGCCGGCTTTGGCGTGCAGGAGGCTACAACCATTGAAGAGACGACGTTCAACTTCGATGAAGCGATCTGCTTCTCGAATCTCACTCCCCTTTCATGAGGCTGACCCTCCCCCTCCCCGCTTTTCCTCCAGTGGCTGACAAAACCGACTTGGATGAGGACGACTCGGACAGCGACTCAGACGACGGTGACGACGACGGCTTCGACTCCGAAGTTTTTTTGACGGATGCGGTCTAAGACCTGCGCGTCAAGTCGCGGGATCCTCAGTCTACGCCTGTGAGCCCAAGGTCGACAAAGAAGACATCACGGATGGGCTTCGGTAGGTGCGAGTCACGCTTTTTTGCTTTTGATCCGCGGCGCTGCCCGATCGTGTCCTCCTGACATATTTGAGCGCCGGCCTGATACAACGACGAGAAGTCATTTTGCCCAAACGTCAGCACCCCTGCTCCAACCATCCTGCCCTGCGCGCCCGGTGTGACGGCGCGCTGTTGCAGCCGCACCAGCGGACAATCTGGACGTACGGCGCTCGGCATCACGCGGCAGTCGTGCACGGTACTAACACTTGCCCAACGACAGCGGAGACGTATTCTCCGCTGATCCACACATTCGCAGTCATAGGCGGTCCCCCACCACGACAGTGGTCGACTCGAGCGAGCTTCTGAAGCTCGCCGAGGTGGAGGAGCGTCGTATCCGCGGTCTTGACCGAAGTGCGCATCTCTTCTCTTCCTTCTTGCGCCGCGCCCTCTACTAACCCTTGATCCCTTCCCACTTCTGTTGCAGAGTGGGCCGCGCTCACCCCTCCTGTCCATGTATTTCCACATCATCCATTGTATAACCTACTCTAGCGCCCACACTGTATCCCCCACCATACAATCCCACTGTAGCCGCCGCAAATGAAACGACCCTTATGCACAAGAACGACTCATCATGACCGACAGCGCGAGCGGGCGAGCTTGCGATCGAGGGGGACGAGTTGACGTGTTTGGTATTGCGCCGTGGGCCGCGAACCAGTGGGTTGAGCCCGGTTTCCTGGCGGGGACGAGTTGCTGCGCGCGCCCTCGGCGTCCAAAACTGCCTCCGCCACGCCTCCTTGTTTTTGCCAGTGGCCAGTGCAAGTGCTGACCAATGCTTTTTGGGTCAAATAAGGATTGAGAGGGACAAGGCGGCCTGACCAAAATGAAAATCCCCAACCGGGAGTCGAACCCGGGCCTACTGCGTGAGAGGCAGTTATCATAGCCGTTAGACAATTGAGGAGATAATGTGCAGGCAGGTAACTTTGTTGTCAGTTGTAGGCCAACCTTTTATCCCAGCGTCTTTTCGACCAAGACGTGCGCGCACACCGACGGCTTGCACATGAACGAATGTCATGACGAGGAGTACTCCCTGCTGTCGGAGTGGTCCAAGTTTGTTCGAGAGGTCGACCCCGACGTCATCATCGGCTACAACACGACCAAATTCGACTTCCCCTACCTGTTTCATCGAGCAGCCTTGAGCTTCTGTTCATGCTTCACCCTGATCGGTCGGAGTTGCGGTGCGATCCTTTCCTTCGCTTAGTTCGTCGCCATTTTCTGACGTCTTTAATCTCTCGATCCTTAGAGGAGAAAGCCGGGATCGTCGCCGATGAACCCCTGCATGGCCGGTTCCATCTCGACCTCTACACCATTCTGAAGCGCGACTACAAGTTGGACGAGTACTCGCTCGGCGCAGTCTCCAAGCTATTTCTCGATCAGCGGAAGGACGACATCCCCGTCTCACAGATTCCCGTCTTGTTCAGACGATCCGACGAGGACCGCAAAGTTTTGGCGCGATCATATTGCCTCAAGGTCCGCACTTTTTCTCTGTTTACGCAAGAACGTTCAGACGACAGATGTCGGCGCGTACGCTGCGCTGAAACCGCGTCAGCTCCATTCGCAAGGGCATTGCACTGTGGTTTTTACATCGGCCTCCCACCAGGGAAAGCTGACACGGCGGCGGCGCGTTTTCATGCCGGTGGCGGTCATGGCACCCGGTTGATGCTCAGGGGGCACGGACAAAAAGGAGGCAAAAGGCAGGCTGAAAGATGAGTCCAATTATAATCGACGCAACCCAAGTCCCAAAAAACGTTTACAGAGTTTGCACAACTTATGGTCCGGGCTCTTCTGCCGGGTGAAAGGTCTGCGTCCCCCCGTGGCGCTAGCAAGAATCAGCAGCTCAGGGCATTTGTCTCCCTCAAGGCAAAGCATGAACCGGCCCCCCTGCTCGTCGCACGCGCCCCCATGCTCTCTATCGCCGGCATATAATTTCCTCTTCCTCTTATTTTTAGGTTCCAGATTGAGGGATTTTCTTCCGTGATCCTTGTCTCTCCATTTTATCTCTAGCTCCTGCTTCGTGCTGATTTTGTGTTTTGAGCTGTCTTCGCCTTCCTCTTGCCCCACGGACGCCCGCGTCATCGGCTCTGGGCTTTTGTTTTTCGGCCGCATCGTCCACCCTTCCTCGCGTCGCGATCGTCTGGCACTTTCTTGGCCGAACGCAACCCTCATGTCAAGTGGCAGGCGAGGAAAGCTTTTGGTGAATGAGGTCAGTCCCAACTTTACGCATCCGAGCTCTGCTTGCCCCGCCGTAGAACACGATCTGATGCCCCTCTAGGTAGCTGGCTCGTTCTGCAGCGTTCCGCAGTGCTCACTGTTCGACAGGCACCTGAAGTAGTTCTTTGTAGAGTCCGTTCCTTGGTGACTGAGAAAGCCCGTTCGTTCTGCTCAAAGTTCAACAGATACTCGCCTTAAGTGCCCTCCTCTCCCCCCTCGACTACGTCGCCCCCCTCCCCCACTTTGCTGCTTTTCTTCCCACTCTTGCTCTCCGCTCCTACCCCCACTACCTCGCCTCTACTCTAATCCTATCCTGCGCATCTTGACCATCTCTCCTCTTCGCTTCAATTGCACCCCCTATAGTTTCCAAGTCGTCCGGGAGCTAGAAGCGACGAGGACACCCTTCGGCTCTGAAGTATTTCAGCACACGACTGTCGAGGCCTACAAGATGACCTCGGGCGAATTGCGACCGCGCATCTTCGGCCTGACACAGGCGCGTATTGGTCAACCCTGAGTCTCTTAATTACTTCATCAATCCTGGCTGATACACGCCGCTGGTCACAGGGGGGGGGGGCAACTCGGTTCTCCTTCATTGCTGCGTTGCGCGTGTTCACCGCCGGCGAGTGCAGTGCGCTTCGCGTGAACCGACAGGAAGTCGAGAAACTGCGTGGCGTCAAGGAGAACGACACAAACCTGGGCGTTCCTATTGCAGCAAGGCTAATAAAGTGGATTCGAAAGCGAGCTGGCCTGGTGCGTCAGCCGTACCACTTGGCCCTACCCTATCAGGCTTACGGCCGCTGCTGTGGCTAGATTTTGTGGTGCGCGACCAGTGCTGCCACCTGGCCCTCTGAAGGGCCCCACCGACAACCCGCTGAGCCGCTGATTGCGGTTCAGGCTGCTGCCGCTAAACGCTTGGCCGGTAGAAATTCAATTTTAACCTCCTGGACGATGCAGCCGTCGTATGCGCCCGCCTTCGTGCTGAGCGCGCACTTGTTGCCGACCGCGGCCTACCCCCCCCCCCCAAACCTGGAGTGCCAGCTCTGGGAACATTGGTTCGTCATTTGATCCACTTCCTCGCATGGCCGAAGACTAGTCAATTGGAACTAATTTGCCCCAGTTCTGCATACTCTCCAAGTACTCAGGTAAACCATCGTCTGCTTTCCCTGAGTTAATTGTCGATTGGCCGACATGTTCTTGCACGGGCGAAATTGTCCGAGTCGAGCCGGTCCCACTTTTGGAGGGCGGGTGGAGCACCAGGTCCATGATGACGCCATGCAGGCACTTGATCTTTCCTGCAAACACATCAGGACGGCTCCATGGCAAAAGACCTGCCGGTCGGTGAGGCCTTCGGCCGACGCCCTCCGCTCGTTCAAGCCCGGAATCGTCAAGGTACGACGTTGATGACATCGATCTCTGATGTTGTTCAAAGCGCGCTCCGCTCTCTCCACGGCCACACTAGGATCGCCAGTGGGTCCCTTGCGCGTAAACCCGTTCATTGAGTCACCACTGACCCTGCAGCCATAATCTTTTTTATTGAGTCAGGCTCGTTTGGATGTTCGTCAGTTTTTAGTCGCACTTATAGGCTCGCATTTCGCTTGACTCCGACCTGAGCATCCGATCCGCCGCCAACAGGGTCATGTGAGGAGGACGCCTCATCATCCGTGACAATTCAGCCGATCCCCTCGACGTTGCAGCCCTGGGGTGGGAGACCTCGAGCAGGTCAGCTAGCCGGCGCAGGAATCAGGAGGAGGGGAGGACGAACTCTCGGGTGGTACCAGATGAATTGGCCCGCGCGGTAGGCCGGATGGAAGTTGCGGCCGTAGCGAAAGTACTTGCGGGGCTTGTGCATCTGGACGGGAGAAGGAATGGGTCCGGGCAGTGGGCGAGAGGAGCGGGGGGATGGGGCGAGTGGCGGGACGCTGGTCGAGAGAGGAGAGGAGGAGCTGCCAGCTGCTGCTATGTACATAGAAGCCACCCTCTGCCGGTGGGGCCGGCACCCGACACCAACGAGCAGGGGTACCGAGAGGCACCGAGATGCAGCTCGCCCGCTCCCAACGCCGCTTTTGACGGGCGCGCGCGCGCGGCGCGAAGCTGTGCTGGACAGAACCTTGCGAGACCCTGTGGTAAGGCTTTGACGTTTCCACCCAATCGGGCGGGAATTGGGAGCATGGACGCGGGCACCTCTAGATCTCAGATGGCCGTGCGAGCGAGCGGCGGCGTTAGCCGGGCTTGACACCCGAGCTTGGGCTCAAGGTGGAACAGGACGATGAGCTCCGGGCTCGCTCAGGGCAGGGGGCTACACTCCAAGGACTGACACTGAATTAGTTGTATTTCATTCACTTTCAATCGCTTGCAGACCCAACGTAACGTGACTTCCGCCTAGTCATCTGACCGACCGACTGAGACGTGACGTGACTCAACGAGACCTGCATTCAGTGGGTTCAGTGTGTTCACAGTCGAAGACGTATTCGGTTCAGTCATACTGCCCAATTGATTGTTTTCAGTTGAATTTTCAGTCGAGACATCATCGGCAAAGTGCGCCCTTTGCAAACAAGTGTCAATTGACACAAATTTTGTGTCAATCGCATATTTCCCTCAATTGATGCCTATTTTCCCACGATTGATGCCTATTTTCCCACGATTGATGCCTATTTTTCCACGATTGATGCCTATTTTCCCTCAATTGACACAAAATAACCCTCAATCGAGGGTCGAATTTCTGTCAAAACAGAGGTCTGAAATTGACAGAAAATTACCACCAATTGAGGGAAAATAGGCATCAATTGAGGGAAACCTGACCACCAATTGAGGGTACCGCTTGTGACGATTGACGCCTTGGGAACTGTCGATCGACAGACATTTGTATCGCTCAAGCTACCCCCAAATAACCCTCAATCGAAATTTCATTTAGTGTCAATCGAAGGTCAACAAGTGTCGATTGACGGTAGCTGACACGCAATTGACACAAAATTACCGCCAATTGGTACCTTTTTCCCCCCCAATCGACAGAGAATAACCCCCAAACTGCCCGAAGAACCGTCGATCGGAATCTGTGACCTTACGACGAGGATCAACGACGTCGCTTTTTCGCACAGCTTGTACAGCAGGCCTGAGAGTGTACCCTCCCTCATTTTAGTGTATTACTTTCGACGGTGGCGGGGTCCTGTGAGCGAAGGAGGTGTGTGTGCTTGGGCTTGGAGGAAGCACGTGACAGAGTCCATTTCACGCCGGCAGCTGTGGCTCGCTCCCCTGAAGGCCGTTTGACTCGGGAAAAAGGCGAGGACGTAGCTGAAGGCTTCGCGCACAACCACATACTGTTCCGGTTAGTAACCGAGGCCAGGGGGCCTGGCGATAAGGTTTGAAGCTCATGTTTGGTCGCGATGTGTCATGAGGCGACTGCGCATCGACCGGCCGGCCGCTCGCCATCTCGCTTGGCTCCCTTATAAGGGCGGATGACCGTCTTTCGCTCTCTTCCTCTTGACCACCACCTCACCTTCCACCTTCCCCCATCTCTCGCCTCCGCCACCGTCCATTTCGACCCATCCACCCTCATAAACGCCTTCCTCGTCATCCCTCACTCCGCCGCTCACGACCCCAGCAGCAAAAATACTCCAGCACCCCCCAGCGGGCCAACGGCGGCCCCCAAAAAAAAATTGAAAAAAATCCCGACGTCGACTCTCAGCCCTCGCCCTCGCCAACCTCGGCCGCCAAGCTCTCGTCTCGTCGCTCGGATGGCACCATGACGAAGGGTATTCTGCTGGTACGCCCCCTGCTCCTTGCTATTTCCTCTTCCTCTCTCCTCTCCTTCCTCGCTCTTCTTGATCGTCAGGACTCGTGACCCTTGCTCGCTGACCCTCAATTGTGGGTTTTTTTGGTGTCGATCGACCCTTTTTTTACCATCGATTGACGCTTGTTGACCGCCAATTGACACTTATTGCAGATCCCGATTGACACAAAATAGGCGTCGTTCGACAGACATTTGAAAGTGCGTCTTCTTTAATGTTCTCACTTCACCTTGGTCTGTCACCTGACGCTGCGATGCTGATTAATGTTGACGGCTGGCTCATGGCCTCGCACGGCTGACGCACTGCGTTCTAACAGTCGCTCACTCGTCCCGCCTCAGCTGACTCGGAGTCGTTCTTCCTCACTCACGCACCCACTGACTCGTTCACGAGCTAACGAAGACTTCTTCCTTCTTCCCTTCTCCTCCCTCTATCTCGACGCGCTCACAGAGGGTGAAGAGGGGTGAGGGTAGGGCGGGACACAGAGGCTGATGGTCACCTTGGTTTCTTGCGATCAGCATGCCCCGTCAGCTTTCTAATGCTTGCAGGTGGAACGAAAGAAAGGGAAGGGGGGGGGGGGCGGGCGGTTGCAGGTCCTATAACCCACAATCGCGGGTATTGGTACTGTCGATTGCGACTTAATTGTCGTCGATTGGGGGAAATTTATCTCCCAATTGACAGTCATTTTGTGCCATTTGGGGGCTCACAAAGCGTCAAACGACGCTAAATAAGCCTCGATTGACAACAATTTAAGTGTCAATCGACACTTTTGCATGTGTCGATCGAGGGACTTTTTTCCGCCAATCGAGGGTTCAAAAAGTGTCAAGCGGGAAAGTCCGGACACCAGATTTGCTTCCGGTTTGACACTTTTCTGACACTCGATTGTCACTTTTTTTCCACCAATTGAATCAGATGTCCCCACCAATCGCAACTTTTTTGCGATTGACACTTTTTTGATTGACACTTATTTTCATGCAATTTTCCGCCAATTGACACCAATTTTCCGCCAATTGGCGGAAACATGGGGTAGCGCACTTTGCTAGTGTCCTTGCCTGCAGCTTGAGGTAGTCGACTTGCCCCCGCTGTTGAAGGGCGTTGATTGCTTGTCTCGCCGCGGCCGACCGGGCGAGCAAACCACTTCGTTGCACAAGATCAGCAAATCGATAACATGGATTGGTGGCCCAAGTTTTTCTTTAGGCTGAAGGCGCGACCACTCGTGCCTTTTTTTTTACGCTTGCTTCAATCTCTGACGCTTGCTGACACACTATCGTGCTCGTCTGCGGTTCGCAGCTGCACGCGGTCAGACTCATTGACAATCAGAAGAGGATGCACATGCCGGGATCCGACCCACTTATCCCAACATTAGCTGTCTGCAATTCAAGTCGATCTAAACCGCTTGCGCATGCTCGCCGACTGATGCATGGTTGCATGAAGTCGGCAGGTCGTGCCATCCTTTCGCGGCTAATTTTCTGTATTTTAAAGATTGTACAAACACTTGCCGTACTATCGAAGCTCGTTTAGCTCAGTGGTAGAGCGCGGCACTCGTACTTTCGTTATGCTGAGGTCAACTGTTCAATCCAGTTATCGAGCACATCATTTTGTCTTGCATGCCCTGGGCTTGTACGCTTTCCTTAGTGACCCCTTGGTCGCGGGTTGCAACCTTTTAACAGCTAACTCCTAGACCTTGCATCGGCATGCTGCAAAGTCTCAGGCAGCAGGGCGACCAGCCAGAGCTCCAGGTGTCCTAGGGCCTTCCCCCGTCCCACGAAGATCACCGATCTCGCGGCGCGTGTAAAAGCAGGGCTCTTGCGACGGGGTACACAGCTTGTTGACCGCAGACGCTGAACCAGTGTCGTACGGGAGGATTTATTAGATGCTGTAGCGAGCTTTCCGTAAGTGTAAGACCTAACCCTAGCTCCCCGTCTGGACTGCGAATGGTTCGCGCCAACGAGGTCAGGCGCGTCTTTTGTAAATTCTTGTTTGACAATTGTGGACTAATCCTAACAATTCCTCAATTGTCTAACGGCTATGATAACTGCCTCTCACGCAGTAGGCCCGGGTTCGACTCCCGGTTGGGGATTTCCTTTTGGGTCTACGCGGTCTCCCACCACAGTCATGTTTCTTTTGTCCATGCCCTCTGCGGACCCTCGCGCCTGGAATGGTCACCTTAACCTTAGGCACTCTGCTTGAATTGAACTAATGCGCTACGTTGTGAGCTTTTGCAGTGCTATCGGGGAGAAGCCCGTGCGACTGACCGTACGTCATCGCCAGGGTCGGGTGGGCAATGCGAGAGAATCTCGCAAGCAGCAACAGTCACCCTCGCAGTCTCATCGCCTGCCAGGGGTCGAGCCGATGGGACCTGCTGCTCCTCCTCTCGGCCCACACGGTCTTGCTCTACAAGGAAGGGATGACGTCGCTAGGCAGGCACGTGCATGCCCATGCCAAATCGGCAAAGCGGCAAAGGGTATTTCTGGCGCAGCAGATCGCGCAAGAGCAAGGGCGCAGTAGCAGAGGCCGCCGAGCCCGCCATCGGACCTCTCCCGCTCGCTTCATCGTCAGACTCCAACACCCACCTCCTCTTTCTCCGCTCACCTCACCCCCTCATGTCCGTCCTACAGAGCTTCTACTCGTGGTTCCGCATCTCGCCGAAGAAGATGAGCCGCCGGCGCCGGCTGCTGATTCTTCGCACATGTGAGTCCTTCTTCCTCTTGCCTGCCTTCGTCTGCGCAGGCCTGTCGAATGGGTGGTCGTGTGAGCGCTCGAGGCTCGGCCTTCAGTCATACAGCGACGCAGGCAGCAGGGTTTCGCCTGTTGAGCAATCAAGGCTGGCCTGGCCGGGTCTTCTGTGCGCTGATCGAATGGCTCGAGCTGTTGCGAGCTAGCAAGAAGGGTCGGATCGAGCTCCTGGCGCACCCTCCACCCTCTGCACCTCGAGCCGGGCTGTGTCCCGCCTGCCCCACCTCCATGTTCGCTCCCTTGGTCAAAGCACGCAAGCTGACTACCGTGCTGTCCCTCCGCCTTCTTGCAGACCTCCCCGGTCCGTCCCGCGTGCAATCCGCGAGTCAAAATGAAGGACGAGAGCTAACATGTCTGCTGCCGCTGCGCCCGACGTCCATCTCTTGTCGCCTCACTCAACGACAGACTGGGTGCGTTCGCTTCCCTTCCTGACTGCGGCCGATGCCTCTGATCCTTCATTGTGTCGTCCTTCATCGCTGCGCTGAGCTGACAGCCCCCCCCCCCCCCCGCCTCCACGCCGCGCTTCGCTTCTCTCCGGTCCTTCTCGCGGCTTCTCCGCGTCGCGTTTCGCCCCCCCCCCCCCGCCGCCGTTCCTTTCCCGACTGGCACCACCAGATCATCACGATCGTTCTCTGGGGTCTCTTCTACCTGGTGCGCCTTCCCTCCCCTCTCCTCCTTTGCCTCTGTGCGTAATCTGAAGCGGCGTCTGATTTTCCCCCTTCCCCCCTCCTCTCATTCAGCTTGACCGGGTCAACGGTTTCCGGCGCCAGTTCAGCGTTTACGACGCGTCGATCCAGCACAGTGCGGCCTTTCATCGCCTGCTGTCGTCCTCCTTCACTCGCCCCAAGGGTCAGGCTGTATGATCTGACCGCGAATCCCGCTCACCTGTCCTCCGCAGCTTTCACCGAGCATGAGCGCATCACCGGCGGCGAGCTCTTCCTCATCTGCCTGCTCGCCCCCCTCGTCATCATCCTGCTCGTCTCGCTGCTCTGGGCCCGCTCGCTCTGGGACTGGCACTCAGGTTGGCTAGGTCTCATCCTTAGCCTCGCCGTCACGTCGACGGCGACCAACATCATCAAGATCACTGTTGGGCGCCCGCGGCCTGACCTTCTCGTTCGTCGTCTGTTTCGCTCCGCGCTCTTCAACGTCTGACCGGCGCTGATGCCCGGTATGACGTCGCCCACCTTCCTCTTCGCAGGATCGATGCCAGCTTCCCCCTGGCACCAACAATCCGGGCCCGCCGAGCTTCGGCCTGACGACTTGGTACTCGTGCACGCGGACTGACATCCTGAACGTGCGCCGATCTGTCTCTGCTTGGGCACTCCCCGTTCTGCGCGAGCCCTCGGCTGACTTGCCTTCCGCTCTGACGATGGCGACAGGACGGCTTCCGTTCGTTCCCTTCGGGCCACTCGTCTCTGTCGTGGTGCGGCATGATCTACCTTACGCTCTACCTCGCCGGCAAGATGCAAATCTACGACCAGAAGGGCATGTCATTCAAGACGTGGATCTTGCTCGCGCCCCTCTCGGCGGCGACCCTTGTCGGTGCGTCGCTTCGTTCCTGCAACTGTTCATCAAACTCGCTTCGTCTTCCGAGCGCTGACACATCGACCCGCTTTGGTAACACCTCAGCCATCTCGCGCTCGATGGACTACCGCCACCACGCAACCGACATCATCGCCGGCTCTCTCCTCGGCCTCCTCATCGGCTGGTACTCGTACCGGCAGTACTACCCCGCTCTCAACTCGCCCATGTCGCACAAGCCTTACGGTCCCCGCGTGCCGCGCGACGACCAGGACGCGGACGACGACGAGCTGAGCGCAACCGAGGCCCGCGGGCTGCGGACCGACGAGGGTCATCACGCCAACGGCGGCCTGCCGCTCGTCTCCAGCGTGGGCCACAGCGGCAAGACGCGCAACTATGTCGGCGAGACTGATGGCCAGTCCAACGGACGCGCGGGTCCCACGAGCACCGAGGTCCAGCAGACTGCCCCCATCGTCAACGGTCGCGCGACCGAAGCCAGCGAGCGCGTATGATGATCTCCAGTCGAAGTCGAGGGCGGTAATCACCTCCCCACCCCCCAGCCACCCTTTTTTGATACTTATCTCGTGTGTATGTGCACTAGACAGGTCGAACGGCTGCCTATGTGGGCGGACTGCGAGGCTTTGTCAAGACTTTCAGTTGCATTATGGATCCCGCTTGCTTCTGTGCCAGTGTAGACACGAAGTGGCTGCATGTCGACCAGAAAGCATTGCGCGGAAGGACCGGCAGAGAAGCAATCGGCTCTCAACATCGTGGCATCAAGAGAAAGGGACGAGGCCAGGGCGTGATCAAGCACGGTGAAAACTACAACGAGGTCGCAGGGCGCGGGCGAGAGCACAGGGGAGCGGAAGCGGAAAAGGGTCAGGGCCGGAGGGCGGGGCGTTGGTAGAGAAGGGGTCGTGAAAAGGTCCAGGCGATGAAGGTGCGAGGGAAAGGGGGGCGAAGGGGGAGTCGTGAGGAGGAGCGAAGTTTTCCCGCGTAATTGCGAGATGATCCGTGCGTCTGAGCGGCGATGGTGTGCGTGAAGGAAAGATTCAAGTTTGTCGCGCTTCAAACGTCGACCCGGGTCGGTCCGCGCTTAGGACCTCCGAACTGAGCGCGTCGACAGGCGAGGATGCGAGGGAAAGGAGAGTCAGCAATCAAGTCTCGCAAAAGGGTCACAGAGAGGAGAAGCAGAGGGACGCACAGCTTCCTTGGCCTCGGCGCACCGCCCGCCGCCATTCTCTTCGTCGATCGCGAAGCAGACAAACAGCGCGTCGGCGCTACGTTCACACAGCGTGGAGAAGGAATAGAGGGGAGGAGAGGGGCCGATGGGGTGAGCGTCTTGCTCGTACAGCGGTGCGAGACCGCGGAAAGGGAAGAAGAAAAGTAGGGGGGAGGATGTCCAGAAGGGAGAGGGACGCACGCATCCGCCAGCCCGTCGACTCCGAACCGGACAGTCGTCCACACGCTCCCCCCGCACAGCAGCGCGACGATCGGCGCGTGGCCCTCAGCCGACAACGCGTGAGCGGTGAAGAGGTAGGCGGTGAGGGCTGCTGCTGCCGAAATGGCGAACGAGAGGAGGGAAAGAAGGGTCTTGAGGAGTGTGTCTATGAGAGAGCGGGCAGGGGTCAGCGATGCGGGAACGGGGCGGCGATGCTTGGAAGGGACAAGAAAACAAAAGCAAGGGAGGAGGACGCACAGTCCAAGATTTTCCTCCCAGCCTCCCGCCCGCGCCGCCTGACGAGACCGGCGACCGCCCGTGTGCTCTCGGCGTACCCTTTGCCAGCGATGCCGACGTACACGAGCACATACGCGTTCATCTGCTCAAGCGCGGCAACGGCGAGGAGTGCGAGCGGGTGAACGGCGGCGAGGGGCGAGAAAAGCTGGGGGAGGGACGAGAGGGTCGTAGGCGAGGTTGCCTGTCGGAGCCGGGGCAGTTTGAAGTGTTAGGGAGGAGGCCAAGATAGATCTGGGGTTGACAAGAGGATGGAGGAAGTGATGGGAGGGAACGTACTCTCCGCACGCCTTCCGCCGCCGCCTTCAACCCCATCAGGCAACCACTCACACCAGCCCCGAGGCAGACTGACCCAAAGCTCTTCCCTGTCGCCCGCTCCCACGCGACGCGCACGTCCGAGACGTCGAGGCCGAGGCCGAACGGGTCCGGGTCAGCCGGGCGAGTTGGGTGGTCGGTCCTGCGTCCGACAGGTATCCAACGGTGCACACATCAGTCTTCACCGTCGGCGCAAGGAAGCGGGAAAGAGGAAAAGAGAACAGAGTCCGCACCGGTGAAAGTACCACTCGCCGACAACGCCGGCGACGACGACCCGACGCACGCCCCGGACTACATTCCACGCCCAGACCCACAAGCAGCCGACGAGCACGAGAAGCCAGACAGCGTAGGCCCGCAGGTGATAGTGGTACGTCCCTTGCTCACTGTCGCCGCAAGACCACAGGAAGATACGGAGGAGGGATTAGCGCACACAAGGACAGGAGGCAGAAAAAAGTGACGGAGTTGCAGAAGGGGCAGGAGGGAGACGCACGGGCTCTCCCACCACCCGATCAGAAACAGCCGGCACCAGACAAGCAAGAAGACGCTCGACAGCACCCCGAATGCGAGTAGGAGGCAGGGCGAGAGAAGTAGGAGGGGCGGGTGGTCGAGCAGAACGGTGCACGCCAGCTGGTCATGCAGAATGCGAAAGAGGGGGAAACGGGGAGGTCAGCTCGTGCAAGCGACCCGGACAAACGCAAGCGGAAGGAGAGACATGAAGAAGGAGGAAGATGAAGAGGGAGATAGTAAAGTGGGCGAGGGAACAAGAACGGACCTCGACGACCCTGACCGTCCGCTCGACGCCCGACCGGCGGAGGTACAGGTTGCGGCCGTACAGGGCTGCGCTGACGAGCGGGACAAGAGCCAGCAAGCGGAGTCTAAGCGCGCCGCAGGAGGCAAAGAGGAGAGGTCAGCGGCCAGCTGGGGTCGTACGACTCTCTAGCGCGTGCGCAAGAGGGAGAGAGAAGGAGGAAGAGTAACGCACCCCGTGGTCCCCCACCAACCCCCGCCGTCCAAGCTTCCCACCACCGCGGCCCATCCAACTGCCCCTAGCAACACGACCCCTAGCCCGGCCGCTCCCATCAGCGCCCACCTGACGCTCGCCCTCAGCCCCCAGAGGAGAGCAGGTGGCGCCAGAGCCGCCAGCGCGACGAGGAGGGAGGTCAAAGGCAATGCGTGGAGGAGGGTCCTGAACGGCGTCTGGGGCGCCCCGCCTTGGGGTGCGTCGGTTGCAGGTGCCGACCAGCCAAGGGTGAACGGAGCAAGGCCGATGACCGCTGCCAAGCCAGCGCAGAACGCAGCCAGAGGGAGCGGGTCGTGGTACTTTGCCCACGCGAGCGCGGGTGCACCCGGGTGGGAGCGCGAGTTGGCGAGGGGCGACGGAGCGCGTGGGGGGCGGGTCTGGGCCGTCGTGGTCGAGGAAGTTGCGAACCGGCCTGGCAGGGTCGGGGATGCCGACCGAGAGGACGTGGCGGACGAGGTCGAGCGAGTCGATGCTGTCGAGGAGGAGACTGTCGACGACGAGATGTCCGACTCGGCCGACGCCGTCGAGCTCGTCGACGTGCTCCTCCCGCGCTGGTGATGGTGGTGTCGTCGACCGCTGCCGCTAGCCGCTCCAGCAGGGCCAGATGCAGGGTACGCCGACTGGTGGGCCAGCCAGCCTTTCCCACCCGTCGACGGCTGGCGCGCAGTCGACGCCGGCGGCGCCGCTTGGGCAACAGCGAGGAACGCCCGTCGTTCGTCCTCGTCCCGCTGACCGAGGTACCCTCCTGCTCCTGCTCCTCCGAGGTCCTCATCTTCCTCTTCAGCGTAGGCAGACGAGGAAAGCGGCTGGTCGACGTCAAAGATGACGCTCTGGCCGTCGTCGAAGTCTACCGCCGCCGCCGCCGATGATGGGAGGAGGTCGCCAGCGGTCGTCGCGAGCGGGCCGAACCCTGCTGACTGGTCAATAGCACCTTTGCCCGCCAACGCCCCTCGCGACCGTCCACTTCCATCGTCCTCCTCCTCATCGCCCTCGTCAGGACCCGTTGAAGGGCCGTGGTGAAAGAGCGAGTCGGTTGAGTGAAAGAGGCGAGGGAGTGAGTCGGTCGAGCCGTGGGCTGCTGGGCCGGTGGTCGAGGAGGGTGGAGGCGCCGTCGGTTGACGAGGGGCAGGCGGCTTGGATGGGTGGGACGAGTAGAAGAGCTGTCGCATGTCGTCAAGCAGTGAGCAATCACCGACAGAGAGAGCGAGAGAGAAAGTGGGTGTCAGCGAAGGGTGGTTGGATGAGAGCGAAACAAGCAACAAGCGAGACAAGAAAGGGAGAGGGACGGACCGGCTCATCGTCGTCGTCGTCGTCGGCAGCGTCTGAGGGCGAGTGGGTGAAGGTAGCCAAGGGACGCGAGAGGAAGGACCCTGCGAGGGCGGACAGGGCCGCTGTCGAGCTGGCCGACATGGCTCAGGAAAGAGATGTTGTGTAAGGTGTCTGGGTGTATGCGTAGGGTTGGTGTGTGTGGGTTGCGGGGAGGAGGGGCGACGTGTGCGGGTCAGGTCGGCTGGGAGGGGGAGATACGACGGTCGGAAGCAATCTCCCTCGATCGTCCCTCGCACCATCTCTCTCGCCTGCGCGTCCGTCTCCCTCCGACCCTTCAGCCCACATCCACTACCCGTCCACACCACCCCACGTCCTAGCGAGTCTCCATGCTGCACGTCCTGCTCAATCCTTCCTCAGGCTCCCTCGAGTCCCCAGCTTTCTACGCCAACCTCCTCTCCCCCTTGCTCGCCAACCTCGACCTCCACCCCGGTCGAGACTACCACCTCTGGACCACCGAGAGCGAGGGCGATGGTGCCCGGGTCGGACGCGAAGTTGCTCGCTTGACCAAGGAGCGTATAGGCGAGACCAAGGCGGTCGTACTGGTCATGGGTGGTGATGGGAGCTCGTACGGTCCGTCGCCCCGCTATCTGTCTCCTCCGCCTCTGCTTCCCTTGCCCGCACTCGGTCTAGCTGACCAATTCGCGCCACGCGAACGAACAGAGCTCATCAACGGCTTCTTCGCGACTTCCGCAGGGTGCGCTCAAGCCAAACAGCCGCACACGACCCTACCTGCAGTTGAGCTCGAGCTCGAGCTCGTCCCGGTCCCTTTGGGGACGGCCAACGCCCTCTTCTCACACGTCCACCACCCTTCATCCTCGCATTCAACCTCGACTCCATCTCCCTCGTCCCCATCGTCGGACGCTGCCGCTCTATCAGAAGGAGAGCGCAGATGGATCGAGTCGATCCCTCCGGAGACGTCCGACGTCAACCTCGCCCGGCTCGCCAGCGTCAAAGCGTGGTACCTTGGCCTCTCGGCGCCTTCCGACCGTCTGGCGACGGGCAAGCTCCGGCTGCCGCTGACGCGGACAACGTTCCACCCTCCTCATCCCGGCGACTCCGCAACTTCCACACCGCCCGCCCCGACGCTTTCGCACATCGTCCTCTCCCTCTCGCTCCACGCCGCCCTCCTCGCCAAGTCGGAGCTCCTCCGCGCCCAGTACCCCGGGATCGAGCGGTTCAAGCGCGCGGCCGAGTCGGTTCTGCACGTCCGCTTCTCCGGCGTCCTCTCGTTCCCCTCGACCGTCCAGCGGTGGGACCCTCGCGCGCGGGCATTTGCGGCTGTAGGTGCGGTCGCGGATGGGCATGACGTCGGCGCCGGGAAAGGAGGAGGGGAGAGGGTCGAGCTCCAGGGCCCGTTCGCCTACCTCCTCTCGACCGCGACCGTCCGCCGTCTCGAGCCAGAGTTCTGCATCGCCCCGTTGCTCCCCTTGCTCGTCGGACAGTCGATCGCTCCTTCCCCTTCTTCCTCTTCGATCGCCGAGGACGCGCCGCACGGGCAGACGATGGACGTCCTCGTCCTCCGGCCCGAGAGGAGTCGGTCCGTCAAGGCCGGCGGGAGAGACGCCTGGGTGGCAAAGGTCAAAGAGGTCCTCGGGGGCGCTTACCAAGGTGCGCTTCTGCCCGTCAATTGTTGATCTTCTCCTTCCTCCAGCCGTGCACCTACCTACCTCTACGACGAGGCGGATTCCTTCCTTCGTCGTGCATCTCGCGCTGAACTGAAGATGTCCTCCTCCGCGCCATTGTCTCCGTTGATCGACAGACGGGAAGCACATAGACCCCCTCCTGCTCGATCCCGTCTCGGAGGACGGTTCAGACGATGGTGGACCAGCCATGCTCGAATATTACCGCACCCCGTCCTTCACTTTCACGCCGCCCTCGACTTCCTCCTTTCCTATCCGCACGCCCACCGCCGTCCCAACCGATGACAAGGACGAAGACGAGGACAAGCTGAGCCGACTCGTCTGCGCCGACGGGGCGGTCTCGACCTGCCCTGTAGGAGGGCATGTCGAGGTCTGCGTGCTCGACCCTTCTTCTCCTTCCTCTGCCGCCGGAGGCGTCTGGGTCTGGGCTTGAGGCCAGGCGAGGGGATAGTTGGACTGCTTCGCTTCTCTCTTTCTCGTGGCTCATCAGGTCTGCGACAATCTAACGACCTTTTACGACCATTGTGAGCGCTCGAGGCCTCCAGAACAAATCCGACCCAAGAAGCCCATCTGATTAGAGAGAATGAGAGCGCGCGCGAGAGAGAGAGAGAGAGAGAGAGAGACGACCGATCTCGGTCTAGCGCGAGTCTAGTTGACCGGTGTGTTGCCCCTGCCCGTCTTGAGCCACGCCCTGACGTTGGCAATCTGCTCGCACTCGATCTCAAGCCGGACCGTCTCGGTGTTGGCTGCGGTGTGGGGGGCGAGGGTCACGCGCGGGTCGGCAAGCAGGGCCGGGTGGATCGTCGGCTCGCGCTCGAAGACATCGAGGGCCGCTCGGAGCACTGGTGGTCGTCGTTGTCGTTCAGCGTGGGAGGAGGAGTCAGAGTAGAGTCCATAGCGAAGTGGCCGGAGGAAAGGGAGATGATCGGACGGAACCTTTGCCTGATGCGAGCGCGTCGACCAGCGCCTGCTCATCGACAATCGGCCCGCGCGCCGTGTTGACAAGCAGCACTCCATCCTTCATTTTCTCAAACTCCTGTTCGTTACCATCCAAGTATGTGCGTCAGCGAGGGCGAGGGGCCGAGGCAACGCGCGAGGGCGGGGCAAGAAGGGGGAGCGAACGACGCACGGGGTACGAGATCAAGTGCCGAGTCGCAGGCGTGAGCGGGCACAAAAGTGAGATGACGTCGGCTTGGGCAAGCAGCTCGTCGAGTGAGACAAACGTCGCGCCATGCTCCTCTATCCATAAGGAAGTCGGTTGGGAGAGGCGAGCCCGCTGGTATTGGTCAGCGCTATCGCTCAGTCAGGAGATCAAAAAGCAAGGGATGGAAAGGGCGCACCACCCGGTGGCAGGCGCGTGCGCTTGTTGTAAATGACGCGCATACCAAAGGTCTGCATCTGCTGGGCGACAAAGTGCCCGATGTTGCCCATACCTGGCAGCGGTGATGAGATTGGGGAGGAGGGCGGAAGTAAGCCAAGTCAGGCGTCGTATCGGAAGGCGTGTGCGAGAACCGGGTTGGACATACCAATGATGCCGAGCTATCGGGAGTACGGCCAAGGTCGAGAGCAAAGCGGTCAGATAGAGCAATGCATCAGGACAAAAGACAAAGAAAGAAATGGCAAATCACAGTGCTGCGTCGGGCGTCTCGGATGATGTGCCTGCGCGCAAAGATGGGCCGGCCAAGCGTCAGTCGCTCGTCGAGCCGGGTGAGAGCAGGCGCACGACGCACCCTGGCCGACGCCACAGCCCCTCGGGCGTCGAGCGGATGTACGCCTCCTGTTGCGTGGTCCCACGTAGCACCTGCAGAATCATTGAGCTCGTCGAGTCGGCCGTTCGGATCCCAACCGCATTCGGGTTGTTGCAGTAGATCACGCCGTGGGCTGAGAGGTAGTCGACGTCGACCGAGTCGTAGCCGGCCCCGCCGCCGGTGATGACCTTCAGGCCGGCGTCGACGAGGTCCGACAGCAGGTCCTCGTCCATCGGGTCGATCTTCGGCAAGTCTGTCAGGAAGGATGTCCAGGTACAAGATGTCAGATTCAGGGCAATCTGCAGGTCAACCGCAGGCAGGAAGCTCAGCAAAAGCGAGCTGGAGACGCACCCATGCGTCGGAACACGAGCAGTGCGTCGAAACCCCCACCGTTCTCGGCCAGGGCCTGGCGGACACTCATTTTGAAAGCTGGCCGGGCGACCTGGTCGATGATGGTGAGCCTTGCAAGCGAGCGAAGGGCATTGAGCTCGGCCGAAGCGAACAACGGAGGATTGACGACGAGGACGGAGCGGAGCGGGGATTCAACCATGGCCGTGGAGGTGGGGCGAGCAGGTGAGAAGAGAGGCTAGAGCAGCAACAGTGGCAGACAAACAAGGCAAGGGCTGTGGTCGAAGGGGGTGGGGGAGGAAAGAGTTGGCGGAGGTTGCGAAACGTAGGATGCGAGGTGCGTGTGAGTCGAGTTGACCGGAGATGGCCGTGGACGCGCGTATCTGGCCGCAGTCTCTGCTGCAAATGGGTCAGCGCAAGACGCACGGAAATACCGTCTGCCCTCCCATGCGCGCAGGAGAAGGTCAGAGGAGGGAGCGAGCCATGCTCGTAGGTGAGAGATTGCTAAGAGACCAATCGGCGACCGGAGAGGCGTGGCCTGCAGCTGCTCTCACCGCTGGCGCATGTCAATCGCGTCCCCGCCTTGCTGCGCGCAAGGCCCACGCGGAGAGCCCCGCCTCGCTGAGCTGGGGTGTCTTCAGCTTGACGCAGCGATCCGAGAACATCATTGTAATGCAGAAGCGGAAGACATGCGAGCTGGACACCGCTCATGTAGCGTCGTGACGTGTGTTGGACGACAGCCGCAAGCTTGACGGGGTGGGGTGCCGCAGATTGCGCGCGTCTGTCGTCGGCTGACGCTTTGGACGCCAGTCGTTGCGACAAAGCCGACCTCAACGTCCGGTGCGGGGGTCTCGCCACCCGACTGCCCTGCAGCATCTGCGTCACCTGGAACCGATAGCGCGAGGAGCTGGTTGTCAGTCAGTCTTCATCGGATTGTCCAGTCGAGCTTGACCTTGCGTCGTCGGGGGGTCAGGACTTGCGGCTGTTGCGCCACGCAATGATCGTCAAGAGTCACCAGCGGACAGCGTGCTTCAGAGCGGGGAGAATGCAGCTCGCAGACAGAGCAGCATTCAAAGACGTCGTCGACGTTGTCGAGCACAGCAGACGGCCCAGCCCGTCATCGTCTACTTGACACGCACGCCCAGGCAGTCACGGCGAACAAAGCCGACGTTACGAATTGTCACGCTCTCTGGGCGCGCGCACAGGCCTTCCCCTCCTGCTGCCCTGTCCCTCCGCGCCGAGCCCGTCATCGCCCCCCTTGTACTTCGACTCGACCACCTCGACCTACGTTCGCCTCTCGCTCCTTGCTCGACCACGCTCGCTAGCAGGACCGTTACTTCCTCTAGTCTCCTCGGCGCCGACCCTACTCGTTCCTCTCCGGCTCGACCTCTCGGCTTCCTCGCGGCCGCCGCCGCCGACGACCCCCACCTCTCGCTGCAGGCCTCCCCGGCGCCTGTGGCTGCTGCTGCCGCCGACGCCCTGCCCGACTCTCAACCTGCCTGGCGTTTCCTCCCCCCAGATCCCAAAGTGGTGACTCCACACGGCGTCAACGCGGAGGAAGCGGACGGGGAGGGAGAGGAGGAGATTTTGTACGACGAGGGCGACGAGGACGAGGAGGACGACGACGGCACCGACGGCAATGGGCTGAGCGGCCGGGTCGCGCTCAAGTTCCTGGCAGCGGGCGGCATCGCTGGCGCCGGTCAGTTCCTGCCTCCCTGTCGTGCCTGCTCGGCCTCTGACTTGCCTGGAAGCCCGCTTCGAGGGCGCAGGGCTGACGCCCGACTCCATCGCCTCGTTCAGTCTCGCGGACAGCGACCGCGCCGTTCGACCGCGTCAAGGTCTTCCTCATCACGGATTCTGGCCACCACCAGCACCCGTCGCCGCCCGGCGCCGCCGCTCAAAAGGCTTTGCCGGGCTTGGCCAAGATGCGCGCGGCCATCATCCGCCTCTACTCGGGCGGCGGCGGCCTGCGCGCCTTCTGGGTAGGCAACGGCCTGAACGTGCTCAAGATCATGCCCGAGTCGGCCATCAAGTTCTTCTCATACGAAAGCTCGGTGCGTCGCTGGCTCTGCTCGCGCCGGCGCATAGCCCCATGAGCGTCCTGAGCGCTGACGAAGAGGTTGCCTCGTCTCCTGCCGCAGAAACGCGTGCTCGCGCGATATTGGGACCACGTCGACGATCCGACGCTCATCTCGGGCTCATCGCGCTTCCTCGCCGGCGGCATCGGCGGCATCGTTAGCCAGTTTGCCATCTATCCTGTGCGTCGCCGTCGCTGCCTGCTTTGTGTTGCCTTCTCTCGGCACACGGCAAGGTGCTCTCGACCTCCTCGAGCTGATCATTGCCTTTGCCTCTTGCTCGGGCCCACAGCTCGAAACGTTGAAAACGGCACACATGACCACGGCAGGGCCAGACCATAGCAGCAAAATCTTGTTGCGGACAGCAGCGCAAATGTGGGCGCAAGGCGGCGTTAAGCGGTACTACCGAGGGTTGACAGTACGCCCCAACTCCCTCCTCTAGCTGAGCACCTGCAAGCTCAGGCGCAGCTGCTGCCCGCGTGCACTCGAGCTGATCCTGATCCTGCACCTCGCTCGTCTCTCCGCAGCTCGGCCTGATTGGCGTCTTCCCTTATGCTGCCATCGACATGAGCACGTTCGAGACATTGTGCGTCCAGCTTTCCCCTTGCGATCTCGCCTTCTTTGTCCGCCTAACCCACGCCCGTTGCCGCTCGAGTGACGGCCGGCTGACCACCACCGATACCCTGATCGGCGTCCCTCTCGCGCTTTTCACAGGAAAATCAGCTACTGCCAGCATTTCCACGTCGACGAGCCCGACATGATGGCCCTCCTGTCGTTCGGCGCCATCTCGGGCGGCGTCGGTGCATCCTCTGTCTACCGTGCGTTCTCGCCTCCTGCTGCAGCCCTCGCGCCTCTCGAAACTGTGCGCGCCCCTGCACGAGGCTGACCCTCTCATCTCTTGATACTACAGCCATCAACGTCATCCGAACCAAGCTGCAAGCCGCAGGGTCGACGGGCCACCCGCAAGAATACACGGGCTTCCTCGACGTTATGAAGCAGACGCATGCGCGCGAAGGCTGGCGCGGGTTCTACAAGGGCTTGACGGTCAATCTCGCGAAAGTCATCCCGGCCGTCTCAATCTCTTACGTCGTCCGTCCCTCTAAGCTCTCCTGGACGTCGGCGCTGCTTGATCATGCCTACCCACGAATCTGACCCTTATCCTTCCCGCCTCGCCTTCGACAGGTCTACGAGAACTCCAAGAAGTCGCTCGGCCTTTAGATGCTGGGTAGCGCGCTATCGTTCCTGCCCTTCAACCGTCCTCTGCTTTTCGTTTCCAGTCACGCCGCCCACCTTTGCACGTCTCCTGCGACGCCCTCTTGCCGACTCTCAACCCGATTGCACTTTCGTATACCTCCCTCCTGGACCAGGCTCTCTCGTCTGCCCGTCCTCCCCTGCACGCTGCTCCTCAACCTGAGACCCGCTGTATCATCTTGACCTCCTCACAACGCTATCGCATGCTCCCTCTCGCAAAGACCTTCAAGGCAAGCCATATGTTCGCCGGCCGCGGTCGGTTCAACTTGTCAGACCGCGCCGGACTTCGCGCGCTCTGTCGCGACCGACATTTTGGCCGCCGCGGTCGCTCGACCTCCACCCGGACGACGACCTGTCCTTGACCCTCTTTACCTTTCCTCTACGCAGCTCGCATGACCTCGCCTTCGCTTGACATCAACACTTCTGTAAAACACTCGCAATCACCATCATCGCCTGCGCCGGCAACAGTACCAGCAACCCCCGCAGCATCCAGCTCGACCGATCCCGCCGACGTCGGCCCATCCATGTCGGCTGCCTCGCCCATCGCCGCAGCAGCGACGACGCTGTCCAAATCGGCGCTCAAGAAGCTTGCCAAGCAGGCCGCGTACGAGGAGTCCAAGGGTGCTCGCCGTCTGCGTGAGAAAGAGAAGAAACAGGCGCGCAAGGCGGCGGTGCTCGAGCAGATCGCTGCGGGCGACATCGAGCTCGAAGCGAGCGAGCGCCAGCGGGCCGAGCGCTTGCGCGAGAAGAACCACCTGAAGCACCGGTTTGACTGGAAGAAGAGCCCGACGACGGGACTGAAGGCTCCCAAGGACGAGAAGGACTGGTTCCAGGCGCGGTGCGTCGTTGACCTCGGCTTTGATGAGCTCATGATGGAGAAGGTCCGTCCCTCCGTCGTTGCCAACCTATTCCCGCTCGCCAGGAGCTGACTATGCGACGTCCTCATGCTGTCGTCCTGTGCTGACTGCTGCAGGAGATCAAGAGCATGGGATCCCAGCTTGGCTACCTGTGGAACATCCAGCGAACCGCCGTCAAGCCGTTCCGCTCGCTCGTCTTCACCCACCTCGACCAGCGCCTGGGCGACAACCTCGAGGCCGCCGTCTGGAGCCACGCCAACGGCAGGTGGCAGACGACCGAGTGGTGGGACGGCAGGGACCTCGATGACCTTTGGAAGCAGGCGGGTTCGTATCTGTCCTCGCCAGGTTCCTCATCCCCTTCCTCGTAGCGGGCGCGGGCTGACCGTCCAGCCCGCCCACAGGCTCTGAGGCGTCGGCGCCCTCGACCGATGACATCAAGGCCAACGTTGAGGCCGACACGACCCGCCCTCTGCCGGCTAGCCTGCCAGAATCAATCGTTTCGCAGATTCGCGCCCTGCCGTCGTGCTCCGACCGGGAAAATGTCATCTACTTGACGGCCGACTCACCGAACGAGGTCGCGACGCTCGAGGAGGGCGCGACGTACGTCATTGGCGGCATCGTCGACAAGAACCGCTACAAGGTGCGTGGTAGCTCCCGAGGCTCTCTGGAACCGACAGAGGTCGAGTCTTCAGCTCGTCCTAGCTGACTCTGCGACCTTGTTGTGACCGGTGCAGAGCCTGTGCCTGGACAAGGCGCACAAGCTTGGGGTGCGGACAGCGCGACTTCCGATCGGGCAGTATCTAGCCGACATGCCGACGCGCAAGGTTCTGACGGTCAACCAGGTGCGCGCTTGTCCTTGCTGGTGGTCCGTCTGGCCTATTTGGGTCGCGCGCTTGCTGACCGCGCGTCGCTTCCTGCAGGTGTACGAGATCCTGACGACGTGGATCGAGACGCGCGACTGGGAAGCGGCGTTCCGGCGCGTCATCCCGCTGCGCAAGTTTACCGAAGGCCACGCCGGCGCCAAGAAGAAGCAGAAGCTCGCGCACAGCGCCGCGGAGGATGGCGATGCGCCGGCGATCTTCTTGGAGGCGGGACAAGAAGAGGCCAGCGACGAGGCAGAGACCGCGGTCCATGAGCCGGAGCCGGAGCCGGTCGCGCAGCCGGCCAAAGCGTCAGCCGTGGTCGAGGTGGACGACGAGGAGGCGGCGATGAATCAGTGATGCGCCCTGTCCGTCTCGCAGCGTCTGCCGATTGCGCACACACACCCCTCCCCCTCTTCCTGGCTCGACTGCGCAGATTGCTCGCCTGCTGCCCGCTGGTCGAGAAGTTCATGTGATGGGGAGAGGCGATGAGGCGAAGCATCGAGAGCGGGCGGCGCAAGGTTGGCGCGCAGGTCGTCTGCAGGCAGTCAAAGCAGAGCAAGCACAGTCAGCATCGAGTCGTGGAAGGCTAGGGCGCAGCGAAAGGCGAGAGACTGACGAACTGACGAAGACCTTATTGTATGGGTGGCAGGCCAGAGTGAGAGAGTGAGCGACGACCTTAGAAAACCATCTGATCGACGCCGCGCAACCGACGCAGCTGCAAGTCGGACAAGTCCCCAAAGTGAAAATTCCGGCAAGCAAGAGACAATGTCATCCTCCATCTCCTCCTCCCCCTCTCCACGCCTAGAAAAGCAAGTCGTCCCTCCCCGCTCCTTGCGGTCGCGGTGCGTCCGCCTGGTACCCTTCCTCAGCTTGGTCAAACGCCCCGAGCGCGCCGTACGGGTCGGGCTCGGCGCCGCGGTTGGGCCGAGGGCGAGCAGAGGGAGCGTCGTCGTCCTGCTCTGGATCGTCGTCGTCCATCAACGACTGAGAGGTGGGGGTCCGGCGAGGCAACGGAGGGGGTGGACCGGCCACCGCCT
Organism: Cystofilobasidium bisporidii; assembly: GCA_014825535.1. NCBI lineage: Eukaryota > Fungi > Basidiomycota > Tremellomycetes > Cystofilobasidiales > Cystofilobasidiaceae > Cystofilobasidium > Cystofilobasidium bisporidii. The sequence goes on along the minus strand of MVAK01000003.1, from coordinate 397,125 downwards.
CTGCCGAGCTCGTCGGCGGGGGCGGCCGAGGAGCGAGAGCGACAGGCGGCGGCGCGACCGGGCGTGCGGCAAACCCAGCGGCCGTCTGGAGGTGCCTCCTCGTGCTGGCGTTCATCGCCGGCGAGTCGGGCAGGTACCGCGCCTTGGCGGTCCGGATGAACGTCTGGGGGCTCTTGTGGTAGATGCTGCTGAGCGTGCCTGTGTGGAGGAGCAGTTGGTCGAGCATCCCCCGGTCCATCCGGTCCGTCTCGGTCGAGATGGGCGGCTTGGCGGAAAGGACTATGTCCTTGGCCGCGGCTGGGTCGGTCGAGATCATGCGCCAGTACATGAAGCCCTGCGGGAAGAAAAGGCAGGGACCGCGGAAGGTGGAGGGCTTGATCAGTGCAGTCGTTCAGAAGAACGCCGCCAAGGGGAGCCTCGGCAGCGAGATGGGAGGGAGGGACGTACCCGGTCGCGCAGGTCGGGGTTCTCAGCCTGCTCGGTCGCCATCTTGAGCACCCGGGGCAGGAGTTCTTGGCCTGCGACCGGCCGCTTGATGAAAAGCTTGACCGTCGCCGTCAGCAGAGCGAGTTGAACCTGCGGTTCAAATGAAGGGGCGGAGAGTCAGCGCCTCTTCCTGGACTCGTCATCGGAAGAAGGGGAACGGGAACGGGAATGTCCAAAGCGACCGCAAAGCAGACGAAATGAAGACGATTGAGCAGGGGAAGGGGAAGCGGTCAAACGCACCTCGGTCGGCTCCTCGAGGAACGTGAACGCCCAGTCCTCGAGCAGCTCGTCCGAGTTGTCGATCCGCTCGGCGTACTGCCCGACGATCCAGATCATGGCGCCCTTTGCCTCGGGCTCCTCCAACACGTCGAGGTGCTCGCACAGGGTCCCGATGATCGCCTCGTACGTGTCGGGGTACCGACGAAACATGTCCTTGATGACGACGACCGCCTCCTGCGTCACGTACGTCACCTTGGTCGCGATGAGCTCGAGCAGGACGGTGATGCACCGGTCGGCCGACGAGGGAATCTTGATGGCGAGCCGGCCGATCGAGCGGACCGACTTGCGGACAAAGTCGACGTCGACCTCGCTCGCGTACCTGGCGAATAAGGGGGGATCAGAGGGGAAGGGGAAGGGTGACAGGCAGAGCAGAAGCGAGGGAGGGTCAGCCACGACAAAAAGAAAAGGCAAGGTCAAAAGAGGCGCCTCCCAGACTGACTCGCGCAGCTCCTCGAGCACCTCGCTCGCGTTGCCGTCCCTCGCGAGCCGATACATGATCTCGAGCTTGGCTAGCTTGACGTAGATCGGGTCGTTGTACTTGCAGAAGAAGACCTTGACTTCGCTCGCGAGGATCGCCGGCCGGCGCTGGATGATGAGGAGGATGTTGCGGAGCGCGACGTATTGGACCTCGGGGCCGGAGGAGAGGAGGGTCACTGTGCCGTGCCGTGGGCCGAGGAGATGCAGGGAGGGGGAGGGGGAGCAGACATTTGGTCAAGGTCAGCCTGGATGCAAGGGAGGGCAAAGGGGAAAAGGTCACAAGGGAGAGGGCCACGGACCGAGGGGCGGTCCCATCTTGCGCTCCAACGAGCGCACCGTGCCCTCGTCAGCCATGTAGTTCATCAGGTAGAGCACCACCTTGACCGCGGCGAGCACGACGGCGGCGTTGGCGTGCTGGAGGCGTACGGCGATGCGCTCGGCGAGCGACTCGGCGTCGAGTGCGTTTTGGGGGGTGAAGGCGAGGAGCGAGTCGAGGATGTACACCTGGGACCACCTGTGGGGGGGGGGGTTGGAGGGGAGGGTAGGGGGAAGGGGGGTTAGACGATGAACCAGGAGATAGAGGGAGAGAGGGACGGCGAGGAAGAAAGGCGTCCTCACTCGGAGCACTCGTTGAGCGCGGCCACGAGCTTGCCCGCGACCGTCACGTTGAGCCTGAGTGCAATCTCGTCGCTCCTCTCCGAGATCTCGACGAGGGCGGCGACGGCGTTGGCGACGACGGTCGGGTTGGCGTCGGCGAGGAGGTCTCTGAGGCTGCTGATGAAGGCTGGTTGGCGGTCGAGCGTCGCCCGGCCGGGCGGCGAGGCGTAGAGCTTGGCGACCGAGAGCGCGGCCGTCTTGCGCACGTAAGGGTCGGCGTCCTTGAGCCCGTGGCGCAGGGGGTCGATGACGGACGCGATGACGGACGGAAGCGGGATCGACGTCATGGTCCGCAGGGCGAGGGCGCGGACGAGCGGGTTGTGCGACTCGCAGTCCTGTCGGGTCGACGACGCGCCCGAGAGTCAAGGGCGGGGTGTGAGTCAGCTGAAAAGTGGGAGGGAGACGCAGGAGGAGGAAGGGAGGGAAGGAGAGGAGGGGGGGGACGCAACGGCGAGAAAGTAAGGGATCGCATGCTGGGTGTCTTCAGGCCGCGAGCGGCCGTAGTTGATGAGGAAGAGGTAGACCACTGGTCGGGTGAAGCGGCGGCAGCGGGTTGTGGGGTTGAGAAGGTGAGAACATCATTCAGCGTCTTTGCTAGCTGCCTCCTCGTCTGTTTGCTGAGGAAGGTGGAGAGAGAAGGGCGGGCGGAGGAGGGGGGAGAGGTCTGAGCGGACTGCGCGCGCGTCCGACGCCCTCGCGCCCCGCCGGCGGGGGCCGTCCCAGGCAGGCAGGCACGCAAGGGGACCGGAAGAAATCCAACAAAGCTCACAGAGAGAGAGAGAGATCGCGCGACGGACGGAGGACGTACTCTTCTTGATCTCGAGCACCTGGATCGGCATGCACTGGATGATGTCTGGGAACAGGGCCGACACTGGGCAGCCACCGGGATGGGTCAGCCCTACTGACTCGGGCGGGAGGAAGGGGCGAGCGCGACAGAGGGAGAGAGAGAGAGGGCGAGAAAAGGGAATGGGATCACTGTCGTTGCCCATCGTCATCTGCCCACAAGGAGGTCGAGAGGGCGTCAGTGTCTTGTGTGCAGCGATCCAGTGGGCTAGCATAGCGAGCGGCCCAACGACGCGCCTGCCCCCTCCTCCCGCCTTCTCCAGACCAGACCAGACAGCAGCAAGCAAAAGCAGCGACTCAACGTTGGCGACAATCTTCTTGAGCACGACCTTGCGCTTGCCGACCTGCTTGTCGCCCTTCTTGCCCCCGCCGACGAGCCCGCCCCCGTCGGCCGCTTGCTGGAGCTCGGTCCGGAGCTCTTGGATCTTGCCCCGGGCTGGATGGACGCGAGGGCGTTGGTCGGGCGAGGTCAGTCTGAGACCGACTGACGACGACGACAAGAAAGACCAAGGCGAGCTGACTGAAGAACTTTGCGTCCTGGCCTGGGGTGGCCGACATGGTGATGGTGTGGGGGTGAGGGGTGCAATGTGGTCGAGGTTTCATCTCAGCCTCACCTCCTTGTTCCCTCTCTCGACCCTCCCCATCACCATGTCCATCCTCATCCCCATAGCCATACCGACCTACCCATGACCGCCTCCCCGACCACCGCCCTCGTCACCGTCGGCTCGACCTCCTTCGCCGCCCTCATCGCCAGCTGCCTCTCGCCTCGCACCCTCGCCGCCTTGCACGCGCTCGGCATCCGCACCCTCCTCGTCCAGTTTGGCTCCTCCCCGCTACCCCCAGGCTGGTCCCTCAGCCCACTCGCCGATACCACCACCACCACCGCGACCACGCTCGTCGTCGAGCGAGACGGCCTCCGCGTCGAGCTGTTTGCCTACAAGGATGCGATCGAGCACGTGTACGACCTTCCCTCGGTCGCCCTCGTCGTCTCGCATGCCGGTGCGCCTCTCACTCTCTCTGATGAGAGGCGAACCGACCGACCGACCGACCCAAGCCTGCGGGCTGACTGACCCCCGCCCCCTCTCCCTCCTGACTCGCATCGCCATCAAACAGGCGCAGGGTCGATCCTGACCGCCCTCCGAGCCAACAAGCCTCTGGTCGCCGTCGTCAACCGCGCCCTCGCCGACGATCACCAGCGCGAGCTCGCCTGCGCGCTCGGCCAGAGGGGCCATCTCGTCGTTGCCTCGTCGCCCGAGTGGGTCTCCCTCCGTCGCTCCCCGCCTGCCTACCTACCTACCTCGTTGGCTCACCCTCCGCCCTGTCCTGACACACAACACACACACACACACGACCCCTCTACACTCCCTCTCTCTCCGCCGCCGCCGCCGCCGCCGCCGCCGCCGACAAAGGACGCTCCCCGACACCCTCGCCTCCCTCTCCCTCGTTGACCCTCTCGCCGGGCTCTACCCCTTCCCCCCGCCCAAGCCGCGCCCCTTCCTCGCCCTCCTCGACGCCGAAGCCGGCTTCCTCGATCCCTGATGCCCCCCGCGCGCATCTCTCGCCCTTTGCCTGGCTTCCTGCGCTGATCCGGGCTGCGCCGCGTGGGAAGACAGCGAGATCGGGAGGGAGGGAGGGAACGTGGAGACAGGCGAGCAGGACGAAAAGGAAGAAGCAGAGGAAAGAGAAGAGAGGGTGGGCCAAGCGAGGCGCGGCAGCGCGGACGACGCAGGATTCGAGCGTTCAGAGCTGCTGGCTCGACTTGACCTGCGTGGGCATGAAGGGTGGGGGTAAGAGGGGGAGGAGACGCAAGAGATGTCAGTCCTCGACGGCGACGCTCTGTCTTCCGGTTCCGGTCGTCCTGTCACGGACGGTCCACACCGCGGTGGGGGAGGGGGGGAGAGGGAAGAGGGGGGGGGGGGAACAACCACGCACCGTCTTGCCCGTCTTTCCAATCTTCTCCGTCACGAGCTCAAACGCCGGCAGGGGCTGCTCGCCCTTGAACACCTTGACCGTCTGCGTCTCGAGGTTGACGTCGAACTGGGCCGCTTTGGGTCGCGCGTGCGCGGGGGGGGGGGGGGCGGTTGAGGGGTACGTTGTCGAGAGTCAGCTTGCGGTGTTGCGGGGTGCGTGAGAGAAGAGAAAGAGACGGGGAAGGGAAGAAGGGAGGGAGGCAGAGTGAGAAAGAAGGACAGAGAGAGAACGGAACGGACGAGGGAGGATGCGCGTCAGAGCGCGCGTGACGGCCCCAGAGCACCCGCCGCACGTCATGACGACCTCGTACTGGTACGCCTGGAGGATGGTTTCACAAGAGAGGGCGCGAAGGCAGGCGTTGGAAAGGCGGGAGAGAGAGACAAGCAGGAGGAGGAGGGAGGACGTCAGCTCGTTGCAGCTCGCCTTGGTGGGGGGGGGGGTGGGCGAGATGGCTGCCGACGACGGCGAGGACGGGCATGGATGGACGCACGACTTCAGGGCTCTGTGAGGAGTGGGAAGCCAAGTGCGGCCGGAGAGTGAGCGCAAGGGGAAGAGTTGGCAGAGGTGAGGGCCGTCGAGGCGGAGGGAGGGCGGGCGGCTTCAGCTTAGTGAGCCCAGGTCGGGACGGACGGGGGGCCAGCGAGGTCGAGATGCCCCTCCCGTCGAAGCTCGTCGACGAGGCTTTTTTTCGCAGGCCGGGCAAAGATAATACTGACAGACATGTTCGACTAAACGGCGGTGAGGGAGGATGAATGACGGTGAGGGGAAGGCGAGATGGGGGGTGGGGGGTTGAGGATGAAGGTGTCGTTCGTGTTGCCCGGTCATTTCACGCAGCGGTGCTGACGACGCGCAGCTGCACAGTAGTCGACATGCCATCCGACTGGGCTCCCGCGCCGTTCACGACCGCCTGGTTCACTTTCGCAAGCCGTTGACTATTCCCCACTGCTTCAGACCTTGGATCCAGTCGCGCACCAAGCGCTGGTCGAGCGCCTCACCGGCGGCGTTGATCGACGGGGGCACCTCGCCGGCGGCGACGTCGTCGTCGGTACCCGTCCACCAGAAGCACCACCGTCGGGCCAGCGTGCCCTCCCGGGCCCTCAGCAGGCCGGTGGACAGCTTGATAACGGTCGGCATGGCCGCCGTCACGCATCCAACGCTCGCGCCGCACGCGCCAGCGCAACGGTAGCGCGTGGCTCGGTCCGACGAACGGTAGGCCACGGACCCGGGGAGGATGAAGTCGCGAGCCCAGCCTGCCGCCAAGGGGTCGAGGCTTGACCCGGTCGGGCTGGACGCGGGGTGTAGGTTGGCGAGAGGGACGTGCGTGACGGCTAGCGCGGGCAGGCACGACCCGGTGGTTGTCCGGCACGACGCGCAGGCGCAGGCCGTCGTCAAGTAACGTGTCGGCCCGCCTTCGTCGGCAGGGGGGCTGTAGCAGTATACCTGGGCGTCCGACGCGGATGGACGCGAGACGACGAGGTCGACCGAGCCGCACGCGCACTTGACGGGCAGGGAGTCTTCCGTCGAACTGTCGTCTCCCTCGACAAGATGCTCGGGGTGAAGCGACCCCCGGTCGGAAACGCGGTCCGACGCCCGTCCCTCGCCTAGGAAGCTGGGCAGCAAGGGGAGGAAGGCCGACACGCCGCCGTCGACGGTGCTGTTGCAAAACTCCCACCCGGCGATCTCTAAGACACCGGCGACGCGTGTGAGCAGACCGGCGAGCGCACCCCACTGCTTCGAGCCGGTGACTGTGGAGATCTGGTCCAAGGCAAAGGCGCCGCAGCGCTCGCACCGGTAGCGTAGGTACGGGCGGCCCGAGCCGCCCTGGATCTCGTATTTGACGAGGTGGGCCAGCATATCCTCGGGCGGAGGCGGGTGACGACGCCGAGGGACCCGGTGCCGTGCCGGCAGCTGTTGCAGACGCAGATCTCCTTGCGCTGAGGCAGCTCGTCCGTCGGGAGCGAGATCGGCAGGTCAAACAGGCCGCAGTGGCAGCGGGCGACAAGATCCGTGGTGGACATGGTGAGGGGCAAGGCGGCTGACTGGCTGATGGGGCAGAGAAGGAATAATTAACTGGTTGCGGATGAGCGAGAGGGTGGCGAGGCCGGTAAGAAGGCTGGAGGAGGAGGGAGATGCGGCTTCAAGCCACGGCTATGGAGGTTGATGAGGTGCGTCAGGCGTGCGCAGCAGCTCGCGGTACCCCTCAACATGGGCAAACGATTCTGGTTGGTGTAAAGCTCGTATTGGCAAACTCGCCCGGTTGGCCCAGTGGTAAGGCGTGGCTTTCCTAAGGCCAAGATCCTCGGTTCGATCCCGGGATCGGGCTAGTGTGTTTCTTTTTGGCTTGCCGGGCGTCTTCGGCGCTGATCTGAAGGCCGCGCACGCACTTCAAGGGCGTCACGGGGAGCTCCGGGCGTGCTCATCGGCCGACACGGCTCGTTGCCGTTCTAGAGTGACGGCCGCTCGAGCAGGCTCGAGCGAGTCCCGGCGTCGCGGCGCTTCCAATTCAATCAAACCCGACTGCTGCTGCGCGCAGATCCACCTCTCTGTCAGCCTGCGCGCCCAACGCGTCTCCCTTGACCTCGACTCATACTCTACTGCTCTCGTCCCTCCTCCCGCAAGCCTTGATTCCTCGTCTCTCTTGAGCCCATTCGCAGCTTTTCAACCTTTGCCCTTTGGCACCTCAGTCTCCAGCGCTCGAGACCTTACCTGCTGTCCCCGCCCCACCTTCCCCGTCGCGATGGCCACCTGCACCGTCTACCTCGTCACCGGCGCCTCTCGGTCTGTCCGCTCGCTCCTTCGCACCAGCTGCCCCTCCTCCCCGCCCCCGACTCGCTCCTGACTGGCGTCATTTCTCGTCCCCTCAAAACCATCGCCCAGCGGCATCGGCCTCGAGACCGTCCGACAGCTGTCGCAGCTGCCCGAAGCTCGGATCGTCGCGGCCGCGCGCGACCCGGCTGGCTCGCAGGCTCTGCAGGAGCTCGTCAGCGCGAGCGAGGGCCGGGTTCAGACGGTCGTCCTTGACGTCACGTCCGAGGAGAGCATCGCTGTGCGTCCCTTGGCTGTCAGCGGCTTGCCGCCTGCAGTGATCAGAGCTGACGACGGCTTCGTCGGCCACCGATTCAACAGGCCGCCGTCAAGGCCACCCTCGAGGTCCCGTTCGTCGCAGCCAACGGCTCGGCGATCGACACATTGCTGCTGATCGCAGGTACCATGTCGTCCGGCTGGAAAGCGGCCTCTCAGGTCTCGGCGACCGAGCTGCGGACCGACGTGTCGGCCAACTACGTCGGCTCGGTCCTGACGACGCTGGCGTTCCTGCCGGTGCTGCAGGCAAGCCCCAACAAGGACGCGCCGGCCAAGATCATCTACCTGTCGACCTTGCTATCGAGCGCGAGCCTACTGCCGTCGCTTGGTCAGCATGCGACCGTTGCCGGGTGCTACTCGGCCTCGAAAGCCGCCGCCAACATGTGGTTCCGCAAGCTCGCGCTCGAGATCGCCGACGGCTCAGCTGGCATCGGCCGCGACGGCGGCTGGGCCGTCGGACTGGTGCGTTTGGCGCTACCTCTCCGCCTGGCTCGGCTTGCCCGTTGCTCATCTGGCCTCATGCCATGCGCAGATTCACCCCGGTCTCGTCAGCACCGACATGACGCGCTATCGGGGCGACATCAGCGTCGACGAGAGCGTGCGTGGCGTGCTCTCGGTCATCGACTCGCTCGTCAAGGAGGACGCGACCGGCGGGTTCTGGGACTGGAAGGGCCAGCGCCTCAGTTTCTGACCCTCTCGTCGTCCTGATCGTATCGCGAGTCTTCCACTCACTAAAGTCGAAACGCGCCGTGCCCAGCCCTGCTGACCTGTCCCCCCCCCCCCCCCCGACTCTTCCGCCAGCCACAGCGTCCTCTCACTCTTACCGACCGTTCACTTAACTTTCTATTGGTTTTCAACTCTGACCTATACTCTCAAACCCTGACCGGACACACTGCTCGCACGTATCTCATGGAATCCATCACGACCCTGCTCCCTTTTCCCTCCCTCTGAAGCGGACGGTCGCCCGTCAGAAGCCGAGTCCCTTCATGTAGGCCGCGAGCGTCTCGACCGCCTTGAGGCCATCGGCCGGCGGGCCGTCCCAAGTGACGACCAGAACGGCCTGGAGCGTCTTGTAGAGGAGCGCGTTGGTGGCCTGTGGAAAAAGGAAGAGATCGAGGTGGATCAGCAGCCCGTGCATGCCAAGTTCGAAGAGGGTCAAGACGAAAGGAATCGAAGCGCACGCCCTTGCGCCCGTGCACCTCCTCGCCGTCGGCGCGCGTGACCATATACTTGGTGCCGGCTAGTCGGATTCCTTCAGCTGCGAAGAGAGCGAGAAGTAGAGAGACTGTCAGCACGCCGGATGGAGGAGTGAAGAGGCGACCACCGAAGGGAGAACGCCACTCAGCGCGGGCGAGTTGTCGGCGAAGGCTTGCTTGACGATGAAGTCTTGCTCGGCCTGCGACAGCTGCAGGGCTCGAGGAGCATGGCTCGTTTTTCGTCAGACGGATGCTTTCGAGAAGTCGCGCCGGCGAGCACAGCCGCAGATGCGAGGCTGGGACACAAGAGGGTGGTCGAAGATGGAGGACTGACGTCAAAGCCGGGCGAGGTGGCCCAAACGCCGCCAGCCTGACCGAGGATGGCCGCGGTCGACATGCCGGCCTTGATGAGGTTGTCGTCTTTTGGTGAAGAGCGCGGCAAAGAGTACAGACTACGTGTCAGCGGTGAGGGGAAGGCGACTGGCAAGCTTAAGAGCGGCCTGCTCGCTTTCGATGTCAAGAGGAGATCAGGGATGAGGGAACGGACCGACGTAAGCTGCGCAAAGGCCGAGCCAGCCTGGTCAGCCTGAAGATCCCGTTCGTACAAGAGGAGCCTCAGAAAGACGCACCTTGCCAGGACATGGTGATAGGATTGGTGTGCTTGAAGAGGTGGTGGTGTCGCAAGAGGAGATGGGGGGAAGGGATCAGCGGTTGACGTCGTCGTCGAGCGAGCGGGCCGACCGCTGCGCGGCGTGGGCGGGGGGATCGGAGGCAAAATCGGCTCGACGCGTCGCGCGCCAAAGGACACGACATGGACGACGACGACGACCACCCTTGTCGTCTCTTGCTGCACCCTACACGACACGACACACACACAAGACCCGACCCAGCAGCCAGCTCTCTCTCTCTCTCTCATCTCTCTAACCTGGCGTCCTTCTCGCTTCTCGCCGCGCCCTTGCCGACCCGACGAGCAACGTCGCTCGGCCCTCGTCCTCCCCCTTCCTCGCCCGCGCGATGCCTCTCTTGCCCATCCCGCACCCCTCCTTGTCGCCGTCGACGCCGTCTTACCCGCAAGCCTACTCGTCGATCCTCTTGCGCTCACGCCGTGCCCTCGCTCGGGGTCAAGGCGGCGGTGGAGGGCTCGTCATCATGGTCGCAAACGACCTCGACGGCGTCTGTGCCGCCCGGTGAGCCCCTTCTTGTTGCCCATGTTCCGGTGGGCGAGCGCGCGCCGAGGGCTGACGGCCGACTCCCTTCTCTGCCGGCGCTGTCGGACCAGCATGTGGACAACGCTGCTCAAAGGAGACGACATTCCGCACAAGGTGTTCCCCGTGGAGGGCTATGCTGACCTTGAGGCGCGCACTCAGGGCCTCGAGGGCGACCCCGAGGTGCGTGCTGGCTCGTCCCTTGCGTGCTGTCTGGTCAAGACAGCTCCAACCCAAACTCTTCAAGTTGTGCCAAGCTGATGTCGGTTCGCTTGTCGTTCTTCTGCCTTGCTTGTTGCAGCTTCACACACTGCTGTTGCTTTCGCTCGGCTCGCTGCTACCGCTGTCGTCTCACTTTCTCACGCGGCTGACGCCGTCGCCGCTGCCGGCGCACTATCAGCCGGTGCACATCCACGTTCTTGATGCACACCGGCCATGGAATCTCGAGAATCTCTTCGGCGGCGAGCGCGAGCGAGTTTGGGTCTGGGGCGACGATGGACTCATGGAGGACGACGACGAGGACGACGCGCAGGCTGGCAGGAAGCGGCTCGGCAAGGAGCGCGAGGCATTTGAGGCGCTCGAGGTCAGCTCGTTCCTTTGCTACTCTTCTCTGGCCGCCCAAGCACCGACTGACGCTTGCATCTCACCTACCAGTACGAGCCCGACAGCGACTCGGATAGCGACGACTCAGACGACGACCTGCCGTCGGACGAGAGCTCAAGTGAGGAGGACATCACAGACGCGTCGGAAGGGTCCGAGGACGAGGACGGCGAGCGCAGACCGAAGCGCCGGCGCAAGATGGACGAGTCAGGAAACGTGTGTGACCTACGCTGTCGTACCCTGACAACAGCTGAGGCACTGATCACCACCAAGTACTTTGTCGCTCCTCACCTTCTAGCCGAAACCCTTGAGCAAACGACGACGACGGGCGTTCGGCTACGTCATCAACCGCTACTACCAGGCCGGCACGCACTTTGGCCTGTCGGTCGCCGGCACCGTCTACCTGCTCGCAACGGCCCTCGGCCGCGAGGACAATGACCTGCTGTGGTGTGTGGCTTTCATGCGCTCGTCCGCGCGCCACCAACCGGACGCTGACCTGCATCGTTCTCGATTCGCCCGACACAGGCTTGCCATTCTCGGTCTTACCCACCAGTACATCTCGACCCGGATCGACCGTGACCGGTACGAGCACCTGCAGTCGCTCTACCTGGACGAGGTGGCTCGGCTCAACCCATCCTCACTGACGGCCGACCCGTCATCGACCACCGTCTCGTCGAGCTCGCCCGACGACCACGCCATCAAGGGCAGCGAGGAGCTTCGCTTCACGATGTACCGTCACTGGAACCTGTACGAGAGCATGGCGCACAGCGGCTATGTCGCGAGCAAGATGGGGATCTGGCGCGAGAAGGGCCGCGGGCGGCTGCACGGCATGCTGGCCAAGATGGGGTGCGTCCGCCGTCTCCTACTTTCGCATCGGCCGCTCTCTCTCCTCCGCACCGGCGCAACAAGGCTGACGCACGCAGTGGTTGTTTCCCTCTGCGACAGCTTCTCCCTCACCCAGTGCCACCAGAGCTACTCCAACATGTCGCTCAAGCTCAAGCGCGAGCTCTTTGCCAAGATGGACTCGATCGCGCCAGAGTACGGCCTCGTCGAGCTCACCTACCCATCTTTCACGCGGACGTACGGCTTCCGGTCGCTCCCGCTGTCAGCGGCCGACGCAGTCGAGGGCGTGTCGAGTCTGCTCGAGGCGGCCGAGGGCGTCCGCATCGAGGTCGAGATCGAGGGCTCCAAGGGCGGGGGCGAGTGGTTCGGCGGCGCTCGGCTGTGGGCCATGGGCGACAAGGTCGTCGGCTCCGCCAAAGCCCAGGAGGGAAACGGCGACGACGGCGAGGAGGACGCGGACGAGGTCGACGAGCGTGCGTGGGAGGGATGCTTCTGGAGCGCCTACGACGCGGTCCGCATCGGCGGCGAGTGCGTCCCGCCCCTCTTTCTACTCGTTGTGGCGCGTCGCATCTTTGCTCGATTCGTCTCCTGACGTACCAGCCTTCCCCTTGCCTGCATCAGCGCCTCGCTGTTGCACGCGAGCCTGCCGCTGTGCATGGCCTTGCAGAAGGCCATCATCCGCCAGGGCTCGGCCCTGATCGACAAGGGCAAGATTGCACCGCTCAAGTGGTTCCGACTGGCTGCCATCACCGAGGGCCCCGACCTCGCACTCTTCGTCAACCCATCAACACTGTCGCGCCTGGCGCTTTGGCTCGTCGACGCGCTTCGGGACCGGCTCGTTGGCGCCCTCAACGCGAAGCAGCAGGGGGAGGAGCGCCGACGGACGCGCAGCCTGCCAATCGTCGTCGCCTGCCTCGACGAGCGCCGAGGAACGTACGTCGTTGTCGGCGTGACGGGCGCGCCAGAATACGGCGACGTCCGCAAGAAGTGCGTCAATGTGCTTCGCTCGCGCATTACACTTGCACGATTGCTGACTCCTGATCGATCTCATCCTTGCCGTCTCTAGCAAATTTGGTCTTGCCTTCCAGGACGCCGCGGCTGAGTCGAACGCCGGGACTAAGCACGACCGGTTCGACACGTCGATCGTCGAGGTCAAGAAGGAGGACCTGTCGAGCTTTGTCGAGTCGCTCGCGACGTACGCGACTGAGCGGATGGGATGACCTTGCTACGACGATTTGTCTCGCGCCTCTTGCACAAGAGCGGTCATGTTCGTTATCTACGACGCCTGCTCGGCGGTCCCTCGCCCGTCTGTGCGAGCCTTCGCTCACTCCTTCGTCATCAGGTAACGCCCCTCGAGCGCCCGCTTGCGCTCTGCGGCGTCGGCCGGGGTGAACTTCCAGAAGCGACCCGCTTTGGCTCGCACCTGCAGGCCCTTGAGCGCGCCCGAGACTTTGTCGTCGAGCGGCTGCGAGCCAAAACTGCCCGCGATCGAGTCAGCGAGCGGGAACGAGTCGACCGCCCAAAAGTCGGTCGTGCTGAAGGTCGTGTTCTGCACCGACACGCCCTGGTGGATGCAAAGGTGCTGGCGGGTCAGGGCGACGCTCGGGGTCATTCGGGCGCAAGAAGTCAAGACGAACGCACGTCGTCGCGAAAGATCGTCTTGAAATCGACGTCGATTGTCGCGTCCTGTGGGCGAAAGTATATGGAAGTGAGCGCAGGTTGAATTACACCATGGGTCGCGCCAGGCAGCACGAGACGGACCTCAGGCGTGAAGTTGACGACCGCGACAGCAAATGAGCCGTCCCCAACGGCAGCGCGCCAGACCTGAACCTCGCCCATGCCCCCAGACATGTGAAGCAGGACACCGGAGCCGCCAATCGTTCCCTGATGGAAGTCGATGAGGGCCTGCAAGTGAAGTAGTCGCCGTTGGTCGGTCAGCCGCTCGGTCGTCTCCTGAGTTGTGACAAGGCCTCGCGCGCGACGTACTTTGTTCGACAGGATTGCGAGAGTCATATTGTCCATCGTTGTGAGGTCGTTGCCGAGGATCAAGGGCGACTTGATCAGGGCCCAGAGCGAAAAGTGCACGATCTGCTGGTCAACCGTCATGCCGCCGCGGCCGACCTCGAGCATGTCGAGGTCGGGCCAGCCGCCTCGGACCGACTTCTGCAGGATTGGTGCAGCCTTGCCGAGGATATTGGCGACGCTGCAGCCAAAACCGGCCGGGAGGACGGTGTCGGCCGTCGGAGGGCATTGAATCTTGACCTCGTCAAACGTGTCGTCAATGTCGCCGCTCATGCGATAGCTGTTGGCGATGGACGATGCCCACATCCACACTTGGTCGTCGCCCCAAGAGCAAAGGCTGTAGAAAATCTCACGGCCCGTCGCAATTAGGGCATCGCTCATCTTCTTGTAGCGCGAGTACGAGATCTGCGCGTTGCCGAATTGGCCCATCGAGTAGCAGTTGCTGGAGGACGGTGCGCGACGGTTGAGCGCAATCAGCAACGAGTGGGATAAAAGACACAAGGAGCGATCTCGTCAGACTCACTCGTATTTGAGGTAGTCGAATCCCCAGTCGCTGCAGAATTGACGTAAGCACGGACTCAGTCAGCCGCTGAAGAAAGCGGCAGGGAAGTTCAAATCAGGAGGCGCACGCACGCATACTGCTGGGCATCGAGCTCCTCGTACCCGAGCGAGCCAAACTGCAGGCCACAGGTGTACTCTCCCTGCCGGCGGCCAATTTCGGAAGCTTCAGATCAGACTGACGTTCGTGGTTCCTGAATGAGTGAGAGTTCTCACCGCTGAGCTGTAGATGCCGGCCTGCAACAAAGCGCGCGCCGATAGGGAAAGGAGGAATGGATCAGCGCGTGCCGCCCGAATGCAGGGACAAGAGGCAGGTCTTCGAAGCTCGCCTTGAAGCCAAGAGAATGCAAGTGGTCCGTCAGGTTTTTGAGGCCCGAGGGAAACTTGTCGCTGTCGTACTGCGGCTTGCCGTCGGCCGCGCGCGACGACGCATGCCAGCAGTCGTCGATGAGGACGTCTGTCTCAGGAGGGTCCGACGAGATGGTCAGACTACAAGCCCGCGCTGCAGTCGGAAGCAAGGGAATAAACGTTCGACCGTACAGGTGTAGCCAAGGTCGCGTAGGCCGGACGAGACAAGCTTCTCGGCGGCCGAGGTGATGGTCGACTCCGAGATCGAGCAGCCGAAACTGTCGGTTCGGAAGGTCACGCGCAGCAGCCCCAGCGCAGCAGCCGGGCAGCTTGCGATCAGCCAGCGTTACCCAAGACGGAACAATCATCGTGGTTGAGCGAGAAGGAATGATTGAAGCTGACCTGTTCCAGGTGTTCTGCGAGTAAGAAGGAGAGGAGGCGAGATCAGTGGGACGATTTGGGGCGAGTGGACCGGAGCTAGCAGCTGGACGACGACGACGCACCCAGCCCATCTGAGGTACGATGCCGAGACCGTTGTGCGACACGTTGGGCAGGCCAGTGATGCCTTCGAGCGTGTTGAGCTGTAAGCTGGCCGCAGCGGGCACGAGTGTGGTCGACGAGCCGACAGACGAGTAGTTGAGCAGCATGACTGGAGGCTGGAGGAGGGCGGCGGCAAGGGCTTGGGCTGCTGCAGCTGGGTTGAGATGGAGAGCCATCCGCCAGCTGTTGTCGTTCCCCTTTAAGCTGCTACTGCTGTTTGAGAAGGAGGGGAACCGAGTGCACAAAAAGCGACCGTGACCTTGATGAAAACGAGATCGAGGCGAGCTAAGAGGGCTGGGGTGGGGGACGGTGTCAGTGAGTCGTGATGGGTGGAGGGCGCGCTGCGACTGGCGAGATCGTCGTCTCGGACTCCGCGCCGAGTCGGGCAGCAGCCGACATTCCGACGCGTGCGTCACGATGGCCATGACGACCTGTCTATACTCCCGTGTCGTGAGCAAGAGGAATGGTCATCAATGGGGGATGGTATACAAGTTTGGTCCAGCGCGACAAGACCCGGTCATCTCCTCCTACTAGTGGCTAGTCCTCGCCGCACACTTTCCACATGAACCAGACTCCTACGCTCCGGTACGGCGCCCAGCTCTCAGTCAGAGCGTCCATCTCCTGCGGGGTGAGATAGGATCCCGCCTTGGTCTTCTTGCCGGCGAGGCGCGACTTGAGCAGGTCGAGCGTTAGACCGTCGGGTAAGGGCCGGGGCGCGTACACCGGCAAGGCTGGGAATAAGGCGGCTGGCGGTATTGGAGATGTTTGGTTGGACGGCAGGGGGGCGGTGAGGTGGGGAGGCAGGTGTGAGGTGGTCGTTGACGGCGATACGGGCGTCGACATGCCAAACGCTGGCGGATAGTTAGGCGGGGCGCCGGTGACGGAGGACGGGTTGGCCACCAACGGCAAACTGTGCGGCGTAACAGGGGCGGGCGGGGCGAACGAGAGGGGCGTTTTTGGGTCGTGCATCTGGACCGTCCACTTCAGAAGGCCCTTTTGAACGCCGAGGTCGCCGCTGGAGGGAAAGGGAGCGCACAGGCAGGGCCTGCAGATCAGCGTCTCGGGAAAGGCACAGGAAGGGTGACAAGGGGAGAGGCGCACCATGGCAGGATATTCGGACGGTGCAACGAGAACATCTGGAACATCTGGACTGTCCAGGGTCCAATGCCGCGGATGGCGATGAGGAGCTCGTGGACCTCGTCGTCGGTTGCCGCCATGAGCCGCGCAACGCTGAGCGTGCCGTCGGCGAAGGACTTGGATAAGCCAATGACGTACTCAGCCTTCCGTGTGCTAAGCCCTGCTCCTTTGAGCACGGCAATCTGATCACCGGCGAGCGCGAGGACCTGCTCCGGGGACGGGAACAGGTGCTTGTACGTCTCGGAGGTGAGCGGGTCGTGCTTCTCCGGCAGCAGCGCAGGAAAGAACAGCCGGATGAAGCGGTGCTGAATTGACCGGGCAGCGAGCCAGCTAATCTGCTGGCCGAGCAGGGATGAAACTAGAGATCTGAAGAGGGCAAGGACGGTTGACGGGTGAGAGTCAGAGCTGATCACCGCAGAGTCGAAGGTCAGTTGGGCAGGCTCGCACCTCCAGACGTCAACCGGCGCGAGGTTCTCGTACGGCCCAACCGTGTGAGCGGCGAACAGGGCCGCGAACCGCGGATCGGCCGAGATGAGGTGTTGCCGAGCGTCGTCGAAAGAGAAGGAGAGGACTGGAGGGATCGTGGTACTCGTGCATGAGCCGCAGGTTGAAGGGGTCGCGGAGGACGAGGAAGCCTGGGCAGCAGCGGACGAAGACGACGTCGGAAGGCCGGCATCCACCGCTGGCGGTGCGAGAGGCAGAACCGACGACGGCGACTTGGGCGTCGGCGGGAGCGACACCTGCGGCTTAGCCCCTGCAGGCGTCGAGCGAGGCCGCCTGGTCGACTTGAAGGAGAGCCGATTGGACGGCGCTGCTGCTGCGGCTGACGGAGCAGCGGATGTACTAGCGGCCCGGCGAGATGAGTCGTCGTCGCCAGGCGTCGGCAGCTGGCGGTTGGCCAGCGACGGCTTGCCGGTCGGGGTGGCAAGCTGGCGGGTGGAACGGCGTGTGGCAGGCATAGCCGCGTAGCGAAAGGGTTGGGAGGGCAGGACAATGGCGGGCAAAGCGAGCTCTGGTCTTTGCTCGTCGGTGGCGAGAACGCTGCTCGTTGGGTGGGCTGCGGGCGGGCAGCCAAGCCGGGAAATGAGCAAAACTGCATATGCGAGTCATCTTCGGCTCCCACCCATTTGGCATTCGCCGAGCAACGCGGAGCTGCCGCCTCCAGCTTCCAGCCCTGCAGCCGCCCATGCACATCACTGTCTCTCTCTCTGTCACTCTCTCTCTCTCTCTCTGCCTTCCAGGAAACCCGGAACTCTGAATTGACAGGTAGGGACGAGCTTGCATGTGTTCCGGTGTCCTGTCAGTCGGCGTCTGCGCGCTCCGAAACTCTCATGCGCAAGCTGTCGCTCAAGTCCGAAGGGCGCTCAGCACCACGATGTCCCGCCGACAGACCCCACCTCGCGCCTCCCTTGTCGGCGGAATGACCGTCCCTCCCTACCCCAACCACCACCTCTGCCCTTTCTTACCCTCCTTCCTTCCTCTGCAGCAGCTAGCATGGCGGAGCCATTACCGCCCACTGGGTTGAACTCGACCATCGAGAAGCAGTCGCCGACGTCAGCAGCCCGCCGTCCATCAAGCAGCGACACCCTCTGCGCCGGCGGATCGGGACCCTCGCCGGCGCCTCTCCTTGAGAAAGCAAAGACGTCGGCCGACGAGGATAAGAGCGACGACGAGACGCAGCTAGATGAGCACGAGATGAAGGTCCGCGTCCGCGCTCACTGGTCTGTTCCCTCCCTGCCTCTCGCTTGCCCTGTCCGACGTAGGCCGACCCAGGAGCTGACGAGCTCCTCTCTCGATGCAGGTACGAGTTCTGGCGGCCCAAGACGCCGCCCCCGCCACCCCCGAGCTCGGTGCACGACGAGTCGATCGGCGTTCTCCCGCTTGCTAATTGTTCGCTGTGGTCGTACATGACCTACTGTGCGTCCTGGCCTCGGAAAAGATGAGCTCTGGAGCGTGGACGATGGCTGACCTTTCCTTTCTGCCGTGTGTCTCGTGCCCATCGGCGGTCGCCGAACCGTCTAGCTTGGTGTCGGCCCATCATGAGCCTGGGATACCAGCGTCCGTTATACCCCGCCGATCTCTGGAAGATTGATCGTGCGTGCACGTCTGGCTCGTCCGTTTTCGTGACGCTCGCGCGGACCCACCTCGAGCTGATCAATCGACCCCTTGCCTACGCCGTGCAGCCTCGCGGGAGGCAGACCTGCTCTCGCGCCACCTCGATGCCTCGTGGGAGCGACGTGTCAAGGAATGCGACGAGTACAACGCCCGGTTGGCCTCGGGCGACCTGCCCGTGCCGCTGTCGCTCCGTTTGCGCTGGCTCTCGGACCGGGCCGACAAGGAGCGCGCGTGGCGCGCCGGCGGCGGCCGCAGGGAGCCCCAGCTCATCCTTGCCATCGTCGAGCACCTGCGCGTCTTCTACTTCTCATCCATCGCGTTCAAGATCGTCGGAGATGCGGCCCAGATGTTTTCGCCCATCTTAGCGAGGTGCGTCGGCTTTGGGGACGCTCCTATACGCGCGCACAGAGCGTCAGACTGACGTCTTCGACGACTACCCGACCTTCTCATCGTCGCGCAGATACATCATCTACTTCGCCCAGGACAGCTACACCGCTAGGGAGAATGACACGCCCTTACCGAGCCGCGGAAAAGGCGTCGGCATGGCAATTGGCATGTGGCTGCTCAGCATGACCTGGAGCGTCTTGACTCACCAGGGTCCGTCGCCGACAACTTGCCTCGTCCTCTCCTGCCGCTTGCGCTCGACTAATCTACTTCCCGCGTGTTCAGTCTGGTGGCGAGGGATGACGGCCGGCGTCCTGTTCCGAGCGGCTCTCACTTGCAGGTGCGTAATATCACCCATCCGACTCAGCAGGGCAGACCTTTTACTGACGTTCCACCGGAACAGCGTTTTCAAGCGCGCGGTCGTCCTCTCGAATCAGTCGCGGGCGATGTACAGCAACGGACGACTCATGAATCATCTCTCGACGTGCGTCTTTCTTTCCACTAGAGACTCGACGGGCATGCGCCCACACGGCGCTGTCGCTGACACTCCGACTTGCGGTCGAAACAGCGACATTTCGCGCATCGAGTACGCGACCATGTGGTTCCCCTCGATCCCCGGCTCGATGTGCGTCTCGACACTGTTGAAAGGCTTTCCCTAGGACTCGACTGACTGGTCGCTGATTGTGGTTTACTCTCAGTCCCCAAATCATGATCTGCACCGGCCTGCTCCTTTGGCAGATTGGACCGAGCGCTCTGGCTGGCATTGCGTTCTTCCTTTTGATCATCCCAATCCAGGTTCGTCTTTCATCTTGAGCTCGCCAAGCCGACTCAGCATTGATGCTGACCCGTTCCTCGGCACAAATGTGTGCAGACCTGGGCGATGAAGGCCTCTATCCGCGTCCGGCTCGACTCGATGCAGTACACCGACAAGCGGTCAAAGCTTCTACAAGAGCTGCTTGGCGCCATGCGCGTCATCAAGTACTTCACCTTCGAGCAGCCGTACTCAGACCGCATCGACCAATTGCGCCGGTGCGTCATCCGTCTCCCCCCTGCTTTCGGTTCGTCGGACGAGCTCATACTTCCCATTTGCTCCTCGGTCTTCTTGGCCACTCAGGGACGAGCTGCGCGGTATCCGCACGCTGCTCATCATCCGAGCGACGAACACGGCCGTCGCCTTCTCGCTTCCCGTCCTGTCGGCCGTCGTTGCTTTCGTCTGCTACGTCGGCGTTGGCAACGAGCTTGCCCCGGCCAAGATCTTTACCGCCTTCAGTCTCTTCCAGGTCGGTCGCCTTTCTCTCGTCGCGAGCGGCTCGTGCCAGCAACTCCTGTTGACCCGCTGTACCTTTTCACAGCTGATGCGCCAGCCGCTCATGCTGCTGCCAACCGCTTTCTCGGCCGCAACGGATGCGTGGAACGCGACCAACCGATTGACCGAGCTGTTCAAGGCCGAGACCATGGACACGAGCCTGATGATCGATCCGGACCAGTCGGCGGCGATCGAGATCAAGTCGGCCTACTTTGAGTGGGTCACGGCCGCCCCGCCGTCAGACGACTCTGACCCCAAGCGCAAGAAGCGCAAGACACCGACGCCCAAGGGGTCGCCCAAGCAGTCGCCCGACGACGATCGTGTCCACCTGTCCGAAGAGACGTTCCGCATCAATGACCTCAATCTGCGTGTCGAGCGCGGTGAACTGGTCGCCATCGTCGGTCCGATTGGCTCGGGGAAGTCGAGCTTGCTGCAGGGCCTCATCGGCGAGATGAAGCGGACTGCCGGGACTGTCAGCTTCTGCGGGAAGGTCGCGTACTGCCCGCAGTCGGCGTGGATTCAGAATGGTACGCATCAATCTTCCGTCTCGTGCCCTTTCCCACAGATGCCGACCAGCAAGCTTCTCTCTCCCTTGTTCCTTCAGCGACCGTTCGAGAGAACATTCTCTTCGGCCGCGAATTTGACGAGGAGCGCTACTGGGCGGTCGTCGAACAGTCGTGCCTCATCAGCGACCTCGAGATGCTTCCTGCAGGCGATCGAGTGCGTCTAGTCCCCTTTGTCCACGTCCGCTCAGTCTCAGTCTGGCACCTCTGACTTCAGAATTTGCTCTTATGATATCAGACTGAAATTGGCGAGAAGGGCATCACCCTCAGTGGTCCGTCACTCTCGTCCTCCCTCTCTTCCACGTCACCCGTTTTCCTTGACTGATCCAGTGGCGGCGCCCATTGTGCAGGAGGACAGCGGCAGCGTGTCAACATCGCCCGAGCCCTCTACTTTGGCGCTGACGTCCTCGCCTTTGATGACCCTCTGTCCGCGCTCGATGCGCACGTCGGCGCTCGCGTCTTTGAAGGTGCCTTCCTCAAATTGCGCGAGCTTGGCAAGACGGTTGTTCTCGTCACGCACGCGCTCCACTTCCTCCCTCAGGTCGACAGGGTCTTCACGCTCGAGGATGGCCACATCATCGAGGAGGGCACTTTTGACGAGCTCATTCGCCGCGAGGGTGCCTTTGCCCGGCTCATGCGCGAGTTTGGCGGAGTCGAGGAAGAAGAGCGCGAGGAGGAGGAGATTGCCGAAGAAGAGGCCATCGAGACGGCTACGAGCGACTTGAAGCAGCCTCAGCTCACGCGAGGTGTCTCGGTCAAAGCTGTCGAGGCGGAAGACGTGCCCAACAAGGCAGAGGGCGAGAAGGACGCGGACGTCAGTGGCCCTCCTCATGCCCTTCGGTTCTCGCTCGTGCGTGGCTGACCTCTGTCTCCCCGATCGTGCCGTTATGCAGGGCGTGCTCATCAAGGAGGAGGCCCGCGTCGTCGGCGCCATACAAAATTCGGTCTATACCAACTACAGCAAGGCCGGCCATGGATGGATTCTCCTGCCCTGCATTGTGGCGCTCGCGATTCTTATGCAGGGCGCACAGAGTGTCGGCGCCTACACACTTGTCTGGTGGTCAAATGAGTACGTGCCCCCCCCCCCCTGCTTCCATCCCGGCAGTCAATCAGTGACTGACGCTGATCATGACACCTCGCAGCCACTGGCACAAGTCCTCGACCTTCTACATGGTCCTCTACGCCCTGCTCGGCTGCACTCAGGCCGCCTTTACGCTCATTCTGGGCCTGGTCCTCTCGTGGTTCTCCTTCTTTGCTTCGCGTAATCTGCACCTCCAGGCGTGCCACAAGCTCTTCTACGCGCCGACATCCTTCTTTGACACGGTGCCGCTGGGACGAATCATGGGTGTGCTTGGCAAAGATCATGACACGTGAGTTTTGGAATGTGTCGAGGGCGCGCTGCTCCCGCCAAACGCAGAGTACTGACCACCTTTGGCGGTCTCGCAGGATCGACAACACTTTGCCGGAGTCGCTCCGAAACGTCGTCATGACGATCGCGACCATCCTTGGCTCCGTCATTCTCATCTCGATCTTCCAGGTGCGCCCTCTTCCGCGTGTCTCGTTTACCAACGGAATCGCACGGACGCTGACCCTTTGTCGCCGCCGACACAGCACTACTTCCTTATTGCCGCCGTCGTCGCCGCCATCTTTTATCGCACTTGCCAGCGGTACTATCAGGTGGGTCTGGTGGCCCTTGCGATGGCTGTCGCAGCCCATCCCGGTACTGACCATTCTGAGGGTGCACCTTCCATTTCAGGCATCGGGCCGAGAGCTCAAGCGTCTCGACTCGCAGGCGCGCTCCGTACTTTACTCGCACTTCAGCGAGTCCCTTTCGGGCCTGGCGACTATCCGCGCGAGTCTGACATCTTTGCTGTCTTCGAGTGAGCTTTGAAGGGCTGACCTCATCCCTCATCCCCTCAGGCCTACGGCGAGAGCAAGCGCTTCGTCCAGGAGAACGCAGTGCGTCGTTGATCTGCCCCGACCATCTCCCCAGACCTCGCTTGCTGACAGCTCTTCACGCCTGCGCAGAACCGCATGGATCTCGAGAACCGGGTGTACATGCTCTACGTCGTCACCCAGCGCTGGCTCGCGATTCGACTCGACCTCATGGGCGCCATCCTCATTCTCGTCGTCGCCCTGCTCGTCGCCATCGGCCCGTCCAACTCGCCTGCGCAAGTCGGTTTGCTCCTGACGTACACCGTCTCGCTCGTGAGTCCTTGCCTCACTTGTCGTCGTCCCTCTAGAAAGGTATCTGACTACCCGACCGCTGACCTTGCTCCCCTCTCCCAACACAGGTCCAGATGATGGGCATGCTAACTCGCCAGTCTGCTGAGGGTGCGTCGGCGCCGGGCTCTCATCTCGCTCTTGGTCTTTCAAGACCTCTTGGATGCTGATGGCCTCCCTCTTACGCTTCCTCCACAGTTGAGAACAACATGAACTCGGCCGAGCGCATCGCCCACTACTCATACGGCGACGCCGTCGACCAAGGCGAGTCCCTTTCTGTCAAGCCTTTTTGAAAATCAATCGCTCAAAGACTGACTGGGTCTCCCTCTTGTGCAGAGGCGGCGTACGAGCGTCCCGACACCAAGCCGGCCGCCGATTGGCCTCAGCGCGGGTCCCTCTCGTTCAAGAAGGCTCTCATGAGCTACCGGCCTGGACTGCCGCCCGTCCTCAAGGGCATCTCGCTCGAGGTCGAGGGCGGCATGAAGGTTGGCGTCGTCGGTCGGACCGGGTGCGTCTCTCACGTTGCTATGTTCCTCCCGTCTTCCAACCCGTTTGGTTGACTCGATCGTCTCCCTGCTCCGCCACGACAGCGCGGGCAAGAGCACAATCATGTCGGCGCTCTTCCGACTCACCGAGTATGCCCTCCCCTCCTTTTCCCTCTCTTTCGTCCGGCCATGCTCGCTGACTTGATCCTCGTCGCTTAGGCTCACGTCGGGCTCCATCGCGATCGACGGCGTCGACATCTCAACCCTCGGCCTGCGCGACCTGCGCCAGTCGATCGTCATGATTCCACAGGACAGCCTGCTTTTCTCGGGCACGCTTCGATCCAACCTTGACCCGTTCGGCGAGATTGGTGCGTCACTCAGCATCCCCTCGACGCCAGCTTGCGCCGCTTTGTCGAACGGCTGACTCTGACCGGCCCATCTGCGCGCCTCGTGAATCGATCCACAGAGGACGCCAAGCTGTGGGACGCGCTTCGTCGAGCGCACCTCGTCGGCGCCGACGCAGGCGAGGCCGGGGCCGACGAGGAAAAGTTTGACTTGGAAAAGGTGATCGACGAGGAGGGCTCCAACCTGAGCGTCGGCCAGCGCTCGCTCGTCTCGCTCGCCCGCGCCCTCGTGCGCGAGCACGCAAAGATTGTCGTGCTGGACGAGGCGACGGCGGCGGTCGACCTCGAGACGGACGCCAAGATCCAGCAGTGCGTGCCTCTGCCTCTGCGATCGTGGAGCTTGAATCAGTCCTCTGATGCGTCCCCACCGCTTTCGCCTCCCCACCGCAGGACGATCCGCACCGAGCTCGCGGGCAAGACGCTCCTGTGTATCGCCCACCGCTTGCGCACCATGTGAGTTGAGCATCCCGCTCAGTCTTTATCAATCGGCGACGCTGACCTCGCTCTCCCTCGACTTTCGCTGAAGCATTTTCTACGACAAGATCCTCGTCATGGACGCCGGCCGCGTTGCCGAATTTGACACGGTCAGTCCCTCTCCCATCCCCCCCCCCCCCCAACACCCGCCGTCCTTTCGACCTGACTAACAGCGCTATCCGAACCCACCTGCGTCTCAATTCAGCCGCTTAATCTGTTCCGCGACCCCAAGTCGATTTTCCACCAGGTGCGTTTGCAGCTCCGCTCGACCGAGCTCGACCGACAACTCACCGGCGCTGACGTCGGCCTCTTCTTCCCTTTTGTGTTCTGCAGCTGTGCGCGCAGAGTTCCATCAGCGAAGAAGAGATCATCAAAGCGCGGGACGGCGCTGCGCTCTTATAGACAGATGATTCGGGGCGCTCTCTCTCGTTGTAGACCCAGCTGTTGATCCCTCATCCCCTTGGTATGGACATGTGTGTGTGCTCGGACTAGATCTAGAGACATGTGACAGGGCGTCGACCACTAGTGCTGTCAGGCACGAGTGCTTTGTTGAAAGCTCGGGGTCAAGTCAGGGACGGGGGGCTTGTCTAAGTGTCTCTGATGGGCGGGCCTGCGCCGGCTGCCAGAGCCAAAAATGTCGGCAGGTCGCCCGAGCAACACGCCCGGCGGTGCTGCCTGACCTGACCCCCCCTCACGACCCTCCCCTCCTCTTGATCTCACCCCCTCCTTCCTTCCCTCTCTCCTCCCTCCTCACTCCCTTCGTCTCTCCCCTCCTCCTCCTCCTCCTCCTCCTCCGCTCACTCCGCTTTCTTCCCGCCCTCCCCTTTTCCATCCCTTCCTCCTCCCCAGCCATGTCTGCCGCCGGTCAGTACCCGCCGCACGCGTCGGGCCTTCCCTCGCCATTAGTCTCTGTCCGAGTGATCTCCTGGCTGATGCTTCCCGCTCGACGCTCGCCCCAACTCGGCTCCCTCTTGCTATCCAGCCTCCGACTCGACCCCCGTCGTTGACGCCGCCGCCTCTCCCGTCAACGTTCCGGCTTCCCCGGTCGAGGACAACGCTGGCGAGCCCACCGAGGGCGAGGCCGACCAGCTCACGCTCCGAGCGCTCGTCTCTACCAAGGAGGCCGGCGTCATCATCGGTGCGTCGTTTCTCGCACAGCAGGCTTGCAGAGCTTCCTACGCGCACTCGGCCTTGACTGCATGGCTGACGACATGTCTACTGGGCTCGTTGCTCCTTCCAGGCAAGGCCGGCAAGAACGTCGCCGACCTCAGGGACCTGACCGGCGTCAAGGCTGGCGTCAGCAAGGTCGTGCCCGGCGTCAACGACCGCGTCCTCAGCGTCTCTGGCGGCGTCGAGAACGTTGCCTACGTGCGTCTATCCTCCTCTCCTTCCGGGGTTTCTCTCCATGGCGGTGTGAATACGGTCCCAGCTGAGCGGTTGCGTTCGAGGGAGGCTGACTTTCCGCGTCCCTTTGTGCTCGCGCGGTCCCGAACGACAGGCCTTCTCTGAGATCGCCCGACAGCTGCTCGAGACTCCTCTCACGCCGACGACGCCCGCGTCGCCGCCGCCCAATGCCTTCACCTCGGTCCGTCTGCTCATCTCGCACAACTTGATGGGCACCATCATTGGCCGTCAGGGCCTCAAGATCAAGCAGATCCAGGACGTCTCTGGCGCTCGCATGGTCGCCTCCAAGGACATGCTCCCCCAGTCGACCGAGCGCGTCGTCGAGGTACAGGGCACGACCGAGGCCGTCAAGGTGGCTATCCTCGAGATTGGCCGCTGCCTGCTCGAGGACTACGAGCGCGGGCAGGGCACCGTGCTGTACCACCCCGGCGCGGGCGGCGACGCGGGCGTCCTGGCCGGCGGTGGCGCTGCTCTCCCCGGCCTCGTCGTCGGCGGCGCGCGACGGACCAGCGCCGGCTTCGGTGCTCCCCAGATCCCGATGGGCGCTTTTGCCGCTCCCCCTGGTGCCGGCGGCGCCCGCCGCACGAGCTCCGGCGGTCCTGCCGCGTTCCAGCAGCAGCCCCAGCAGGGCGCGCTCCAAGCGTCGTCGCAGCCCAAGCAGGCGCCCAGCGCCGCCCAGTCGGCCACCGCCAGCGCGCCCGAGTCGAGCCTGCGCACGCAAAACATCTCGATTCCGAGCGACATGGTCGGCTGCATCATTGGCCGCGCCGGCTCCAAGATCACCGAGATCCGCCGCCTCTCGGGCTCCAAGATCAGCATCGCCAAGGTCCCCCACGACGAGACCGGCGAGCGCATGTTCACCATCGTCGGCACGGCCGAGTCCAAGTGCGTTTCCAAAAGCTGACTGCATCTGTCCTCTCGTGCGCGCCCTGGCCGCTGACCTTTGTCTCCCCCTCCCCTCCGGCTCTTTTCAGCGAGAAGGCCCTCTTCCTGCTCTACAACCAGCTCGAAAGCGAGAAAACCCGCCGCGTCGAGGGCGCCGAGGCTGGCGAGGGAGACGATGAGTAAACGGCGGCTCCCCACGTAATCGTAAGCAGACCGGTCGACTCTTTCCAGCCATTGCCTCATCGAATCGGTCGCTGGAGCGCTTCAGTGCGACTTCCGGACCGACGGCCGCGGCCCTCGATTCTTGGCCTCGCCATTACACCACCACCCCTACTCATTCTCAACTCTTGCCCCTCGCCCTTCTCCTTCCCGCCTCCCGCCTCCCCCCTCTCGCTTCCGAAAAAGAAAACCCTCATCTCCGCATGCCTGCCTGCCTCTCCCATCCTCCCGACTAGCCTCTCATCCCGTCGCCTGTCCCTCCCTCCGATAACTCTCGCCCAACACCCTCTATCCTTCTCACACACCCCACAAAAACACCTTATGTCCCGCCCGGCCACCCCCCGCTCTTCCCTTGCGTGCAAGGAGTCTGAGCACGCGCCTGGCCGAACGATCTCCATTCATCCACCAACTCTAGGGTTTTCTGAGTGTAGCCTTACCAAAAAAAAAAAAAGAAGACGTTTGAGAACGAGACGCCTGCGCTCGTTGACTTTGCGAGTGAGCTGCGGGCAAAGGAGGGGCAGCTCGGGGCCTTCCTGTGCGCCGAGATCAGTCCAGATTGGTGCAGCCACGGAACCCCGGGGCTCGACGAGAGGCATTGAACGGCTTGCCAGCCCTTTCCGACGAGGAACACCTACAAACACCCCTGCAGCTCATCCGGATGCAGCCCTCGCTTGTCTTCGCCCTCAGTCGGTCCATCGCTCGCTCAAGCAAGCCCGCTTCCAAGAGCTTGCCCACGCCGAAGGACGGGCGAGGCTGGACGCAGATCTTCTGGGACCAAGGTGAGGAAGAGCTCCCGACCCGGCATCACTCTCGCAACGCCTCGCAGACGACCTCAGCTCCCTTCCAGACCCTCGCCTCGCATCGGACATTGACAGACTTGCTCCCTTCTGACGACAGAGAACCTCCGGCTGCGACCGACGACGAGCCCGGCCGCGCTCGTCAACGTCCTCCGCCAGCTCGCGCTTCGACACGGCCCGCTCCGCGGCATACGAGCTTACCGCGACCAGGTGCGTCACTCTTCGCCTGCGCCACCCCTCGCTCCGAGCCCGCCAGCAGCTATACAAGGAGCTTCTGGAGTGCTGACACCCGCATTTCTGGGCCCATGAGTAGGCTTTCGACTTCTATCACCTTGGACACCGCGACGACCTGTTCGTCGCCGGGGTCGAGACGATCGACTGCCCACACCGCAACAAGCCCGAGTGAGCTGGCCGTCGCCACCCCTTTCGTTTATGCCCGGCCGAGCTTCGCTGATCATGCGAATCCATCTGGACTGCTTCAGAGTCGTTGACGCGCGTATCTCGCTCGACATCAACGACTTCATCCGCGACTTTCCCCCGCCGGCGACGGTCATGATGCTGCGCGTCCCACTGCCCACTCCATTCGCGCCCCAGAGGTGACGCTGACGCTCGCAGCCTGTTTCCTACAGATCGGACGACCGCGGCTTTGCCACTCAGCTGCACCAGCTGGCCAACTTGTGCGCGTTGCTCTGCGATGCCTATCATTGGTCCTTGTCAGTCTTCGACACTGACAGACACCCCTACCTGCGTCGACAGAGGCTACCGCACGGCGATGGTAGCTAGTAGGAACGACCTTGAATACTTCCTGTCGTCGTCCGCCGGCGAGGTTCACTCGTGGGAGGATATCCTAGACGTGCGCGCACCCTCTTTCTCTTGCCAATCGCACCGCTGGCCCCTTGACTGACTTTCCGCTGCCCTCTTGCCCGCGCGGCTGCTGCGACAGGCCTCTGACAAGATGGCCCTCGACCGACGGGCGTCCTTCACCAAACTCCCCGAGCCTTTTCTTTCCGATGGCGCAGCAGTGCATGACACCCGCATGACGCTCGCCACGGCCGGACGACTTGACGCCCCGCCGCCGGTGCGGCCAACCTGGACGAGGCGCTCTCCTGCCGACCGGCAGTCCGACAGTGCGCACCTCCCCGTCTGCAGATGTTCATCAATCTCGGGCCCGTTTTGTCGCTGATCACCAGTTTTACACGACACGCCTCTTCGCACAGAGACTAGCCGGCCATTCCGCGTTGGCCGATCTTGATCTCGGGACAAGTCCTGTGACATCCCCCACAGGCTCATCCCTCAGATAGGCTGCCTGCCGCCCCGTCATGGCTCGGCACCTTGAGCTGCTCCTTCACAGCCATCGGTCGCCCTGGTCCGCATCGTCGCGCGACATTCCTGCGCGCAGACAGGTGGACCTCCCACCGCCTGTCAACTGCACAGCGTCCCGCCAGTCGAACCCCCTGCCCGGTTGAGCCGACGGCAAATGGGCCAGATCGCGGATGCGTGCGCCTAGGCTCTTCAAACCGGACAGTCATAAGATTTCGTCGCAGGCGAGATGAAAAGGCGGCAGTCGCTCTAGAGACCCGCTTTGGCCCTCTTGAAGGAGCTGGCGATGTCGCTGGGAGGTGCCAGGTTCTCAGGATCAGACATTGGAGCGGAAAGGGAAAGAGAAGAGCTCGGCACGCACTTGGTCGTGAAATCAAGCGACAGACCCGTGTCTGGGTAGCAGCGCGAGACCAGGGACGACCACTTCTCCGTCAAGGCCGACAGCTCGCCCTGGACCTCGTCCGCAACGACCTCGACAAGGGCTGTCGAAGAAGGCGAGGGACCGTCGCCAGCGCTCGAGAGATCAAACTGCGAGCGGGAGGGACAGATGTCAGACTCGAAGCGCGTTCTGTTTGGTGCGGTGCGCAGACAACGATGACAGGACTCACGTGCTTGTCGATGCGCTTGTAAATGGCCTCAATTCTGCGCAAGACGAGACGAGAGAGCCAGTCAGCAACGGATCGCTGTCGGCGTGGCGCAGAAATGATCGACGCACGCTTTGCGGAGGTCTTTGGCGTCGTGCTCCTTGATGACCCGCTTCATGGCGGCCTTGTTCATCAACGGCTGGCTCGGTATCTCGGCGGGCGGAACCGCGCCCGATTGGATGGCGCGCTCGATGCCGTCAAAGTGATCCTGGCGAGAGAAGTTAAGCGTCAGAAATGGAGAGGGGAGGAGAGATGTGAGCGGTTGCAGAGGTCTCGGCATGAGACTCACCATCAAGCGCGAGAGCGGTTTCCGCAGTATCAAGCGCATGTACGACGTCAGGTTGTCCCGGTAAATGCCCTGCGCGCGCATCGTCAGGCCGCCGAATGTCGCCTGGTTCTGCGAGGCCAACTCGCCCACAAAGAAGTGCATGTTCTCTGTGGGAGCACACGTGCGCGTCAAAGTATGCGAGCGTCAGCGTCGCGAGGGTCGTCAACAAGAACGCTCGATGTCAGTGACACACCGATGAGGATGACGTGGTAGTTGAGCTGTCCCTTGTCCTCGGGCGCGACGCCATCCGCGCCGTCCATCTTGGCCATCTGCTGCAGCGAATCGAAGATGATGCTGGCGATGCGCTCATAAGAGTCGTTGACAATCGTGCGAATCTGCAGACCGTCGGTGCCGATGAGCTGGCTCTCAAAGCGGTCGATGAAGACCTGAAAGGAGCAGGACGGCGAACGATGGAGTCAGCGAACGTCGCGACGGCGACAAGTACATGCGAAGGACGCACAGGGAAGTGCTTGACGAAGGGCGCGACACCCTTACGCTTCTTAGTGGTGAGCTTGGTGCTCTCGATCGCTCGTATGATCTTGACCTGCAAAAGCCAGAAATGTCACTTCAGCGCACGAGCGGCAATCGTGAAGAGTCGTCGAGGCAGGCGGCACGCACGATGAACTGCTCGAGCTGCGTGGTGAGCCTCTGCAGCTGCTTTTGGAACAGGTTGACGACAAAAGCTTCGTTGCGCTGCTCGGCGTCGACGAGAAAGCGCTCGCAGGCGGCCATGACCCCGACGATTTGCCTTGAAAGGGGGGGGGGGGGGAGGGCACGGTAGGTCAGCGGGCGTCAGGCGGGGAAATTATATCTCTTGGGAACGACGTACATCATGTCCCGCTGCAGCGCACCCTCGATCCAGGCCTTGAGCTCCGGAGCGAGGAAGCCAAAGATGAGGTCCATCGACGACCGCATGAGCTGCTGGACGGCCTGGCTGGTCCCGCGCGCCGCAAGACGACTCGCCTGACGGCGCACGTAAGGCTCGAGTCCCATATAGTCGGCGAACGTCGAGCCGTCGTGGTTGTTGATGTGAAGGAATTCGGCAATCAGCACTTCTTCCTGGTAGACGGCGGCGACGACGGGGGTGAAAGCTCGCTCGAAGGCCTTTGCAAAGAAGGGAGGCGATGCCGGCGTCAGTGGGCAGCCCTGCGAACTCGGGGTCAGCATCGACGACGCACCTCGCTGATCTTGATCTCGGTGTCAGACCGCTTGTCCTTCTTGCTGCCGTCCATCGGGTTCTTGAAGGCCGAGACCGTCTTAGACCGCGCGATGGCGACGGCTCCTTTGGGCGCGGGAGTCAAGCCGGGGCCGGAACCTCCGGTGACAAAAGCTGCCAAGTCGAGGTCGCGAGGTCAGCCACGTGTGCGAGATCCGGGCCAAACGCAACATCGAGGTGAGCTTACACTCGGCAGCGTCCTCGTCGTTTGACTTCTTCAAGCGCGCGATGTAGGCCAGCAAGAGCGTCTTCATCTCGGTGCGGTGCAGGTCGCTGGCGATTCCAAAGTACATCTGGAGAGTCGAGGCGCAGGAGAGTCAGACGGTGCAGGCCTATAGCTAAAGGGAGTGGGGGAAAAGACGCACTGCTGCCAGCTTCTGGTACCGAGGCTCGTCCATCTCCTTCATGTACAGGATGAGCTGCGAGAGGGGCGTGATCGTGTCAGCTTCAGGGTTCTGCAGAGTAGGCGGGTGAGCGAGACAGACGCACGCCCGAGTACTTCATCAGGTTGGCTTCCATCTTGTCGTGGCTCTGGATCGAGGGGATGCCGCCAGGAGCAACGCGGCTCTTGCCTGCTAGGACCTCATCCGACTGCAGACAGCGCGAGGGCGCGGCGTCAGCAACCGAGCGGGCAAACTGTGGATAGCAAAGAGAAGAGACAGACCTGAAACTTGAGCATGATGGCCATGTAGTCAGATAGACGCTTGCAGAACTGCGCGTTGTACGACTGGTATTCGCCGGACCGCTCCATCGCCGCCTGCATGTCGCCCACAGCTGAGAGATTGAGGGCGCGTGGGGTTAAAACAGACTCGTAGGAGGGAGAGGGCAATGAGACGCAGACTCACTCGTCTCCTTGGTGGCCTGCAGGGCCTTGTACAAGCTGCAGGCTGCGCCTTCCAAGGCCACGATGCCCTTGTCGGTCCCAGGCGACTCTTGGGTGAGCGTCATGAGGTCTTCGTTGTCGACCTGGACGATGGTCTGCAAGGGATCGAGAGGTGAGGGTCAGCCAATCTGCAAGCAGTACCGCGAGGAAAAGAGTAGCGACACGCACCAAGAGGTTCTCCAGCTCCGCCAGCAAGGCCTTCTGGTTCGACGTCTGGACCTGCAGACCTCGGTTCTGCGACTCGATGTACGAGATGTCCTCCGAGACGGCCTGTGCAAGAACTCAAGAATGTCAGAAGCGTCGAAAGGAACTCAAAGCGGGGCGAGCCGGAGAGCGCCAACGTACGTTCAGCTGTATCTTGTACGTCGAGATCTTGGCGTCCATCGTGTCGAGCTGTGAGATGACGCCGTCGATTGATTCGAGCACCTGTGTGACGCGGTCGTCCGTCTCGAGCAGTGAGTAGATGTTGGCCTGCAGGGCGGGATAAAGAAATGACGGGGGTTTCAGTCGCTCGCCTTCCAGGATTCGACGTGGGCGCAGATGAGGAAGGGGCGCACGCCCTGCAGCGCGTTGAGCTCGTCCGCGAGCCGCTTCTCGATCTCCCAGTCCTTGCCCTTTCCCTTACCGAGGCTCTCGACGCCCTTGAACCCAAACAGGCCGTCCATGCCGCTGGTGGCGCCGGCAGCGCCGATCGTCCCATTGAAGCCCACGGCGGCGTTCCAGTCCCAGCCATCGAGCATCTCCTCGACGTTGGCCAGAATCATGTCCTCTTCGCCTTCGCCGAGGCCGTCAGCGTCGGCCTCCAGCTGCGACGTCGACGGCGTCAGGGGGTCGTCCGACAGCAGGAGATCCCGCGAGAAGGACGTCTGGACCGCCATCGGCATCATGATGGACCGCCGAACGGCCGGCGAGGGGGTGCCGTTGACGCCGGGTGGGCGCAGAGAGGACGGTGGAGGTGCCCCGGAACTGACGGCCGATGACCGGGAAGCGGCGGATGGAGCCAGGCTCGGGCTGGGCGACGCCGCGCGACTTGTGGATGGCGTGGGCGCGAGTCCGGTCGAGCGCGTGCTGAGTGGAGGCCGCTGCGCTGACGACATGCTCCCTGCCGGTGTTCGGACCTCTGGAATCTCGGGCATGAGGTCCCGCCCGACGGGCGATGATCCAGACCTCTCGGACGGCTGGTCCCGTGGTCGTCCACCCTCTGACGGACTGACGCGGATGGTCGGTGACGGGACCTCTGCGATGCGGCTCGGCGGCAAGGGAATCTCGAGGGACGGTCGTGACAACGAGTCTTTCGAGGACTTCCGCCCGAGCGCCGACAGCGGCGGGATGGAGGATGACGAAGGCGATCTGGAGGGCGAGTCGGGCGCCCGAGGCCTTGACGCAGACGCGCGTGGCGGAGAGGTCACAGTCGGAGGCAAGGGGATGTCCTCGCGTCGAGGTGCGCTCATGCGCCGCTTTGATTCGCGCTGGCCACCCTCAGGTGTCTCTCTGCCGTCCGAGTAGGCGCTCGTGTGGGATTGTCCGGAGAAAGACGGACGTTGTTCGGCCAGGCGGTTGGGCTGTAGGCGCGAGGAGGAGGCAGAGGCCGTCGAGTCGTGCGAGGGTCGGCGGTCGGGCTTGGGCGCAGGAGGGACAGGCAGAGACGCCTGGCCTCCAGCGGGAGACGAAGTAGGCGGGGGATCTGAGCAATGCAAGTCATGAAGGAAGGCAACGGTGGTCAGTGACGAGCCGCGTGGCAGAGCAGGCAGGCTACTGGGCGCTGGCGAGCATGCGCGCGCTCGACCCGGGCGGACGCACCTCGGGCGAGCAAGCCATCCTCCCTCGGCTCAAAGCCAATCAGCTGCGGCAGCCGGCCTTTCATGTAGCGCTTATAGATCTTGACTACGGCCTCGAGAAAGATAGCCTGCTCGTGCGGCCGCTCGGTCGTGTACTTGTACGGGCGCGAGAAGGTCAGGCTGAAGTGGTTCGGCTGGAGAGGAAAGGGAGGGTCGGTCGCGCGGGCAGCCCAAGGAAGGCCTTGGTCAGCGAAGGCGAATGACGGCCAGGCAGTCCAGCGAGCGGCAAGGCTCACATCTGCTACCTCGAGCACACGCAGGTCCTCAAGGTTCCAGGTCTTGCCCTTGGAGAAGGTGCCGTTCGAGTTGCGCTTGGCCTTGTGAACGAAGCATCGACCGGTTCTCGCGGCTGCTCGTCCAAACCCGGCCCGACACGAGCAGCTCGTCCGTCAGCTGCCCTCGAACACGCAGCTTCTAACCGAAGCTGAGCGCAGGATGGTCTCTGTAATAGACACGCACCTGCGAGCATCAGGTAGCGCGCCTTGACGCCGCCCTCGCCCTCGTCCTCAAAGATCTTGGTGTGCGAGATGTACGTCTCCTCGAGGCTGCCATCCTCTGGCGAGCGCTTGGAGAAGAGCGAGGCGATGATGTCGTGCTTGGTTGACGACTGGGGCGGGGCAGACGCCATGATGGCCGCTAGCGTCGGAAGGACCGAGATCTCGCTCCGGTTCGAGGCGAAGGTGGACGACTGGGTCGAGTTGAGCTCCTTCAGCGGCGGGCGGGCTGAGCGAGGCGCGCGAAGGGAGTTGTCCGAACGATCCTCGTCCTTCCTTAATCAAGAGGACCGCTGCTGGCGTCAAGAAGTTCCAACGAGGTCTGCAGGCAGACGATTCGAGCTAGGCTGTGCGCAGAGAGCTATCAGGGACGAAGCGAGCTGGATTGGAGGTCAAGCTGGTCTTGTTGGCAGGCGGCAACGCGGCTTGCGAGGCACACCCGCCAGCCTTCGCGGGGACGCGTGCAGCGACGCGCAGCAGTCCTTCCCCCTTCCCTTTCGTCAAGTCAGACTCGGCAGTGCAGGTTTTGTGCTTTGAAACGACTGCTTGCAAGCAGAGGGTGGGGGCATGTCGAGACGGACCGGGCGCCGACAGATGCCCACTTAAAGGACTGGTAAGGGATGCATGGAGAGGCCTTCCCGGGCGAGGCTGCAAGGCGAGGCTGCCAGCCTTGGCCCAGCTCACTTCCTCCACCCGCCCTCCTGGCGCTCAGACGACGACGGGACCACCTCGGCCTCCTCGACGGCAGTCCGCCTACCCTGCCAGCCACTCCAGTCGACGTCGCGTTCGCGCTGACCCGGGCGCGGGCCACCCTGCTTCAGCTGCTTGGCACGAATGCGCCGCTCGCCGCCGTCGGGGACGAAGCCAAAGAGCCGCTCATGCGGCCGCGCCCGGGGCGGCAGGCGGAGATAGTACCCGGGCTCCTGCTCGGGCTTGGGTTTGGGAGGACGGTCAAACGATCCGTGCGGGCGCTGCTTCATCTGCTCAATCTCGATCGGAACCTGAGGGCGTGAGAGAGACGGAGGGCAGGCGTCAGACAGGTAGTCACCCGCGAGTGCCGGACTGAACAGCAGCAGATCAGAACGGGGAGGACGCACACCGTCGATCTTCATGCCGTTTAGCCTCAATGCGTTCCGCATGTCGCGCTCGTCCTCGAGCGTCGCCCAGCCGTACCCGCGCGAAACAAAGCGGCCGTCACGGCGGGGGTAGGCGAGGATGCGCGCATTGGCGATGCGCAGACCAGCACCCTCGAGGGCGCTCTTGAGGTCGGCGTTGGTCACGCCATGAGGCAGGTGGCGCAGCTACGCAGCCGGCGGTAAGGGTGGAGTAGAGACGTGACGTGACCGCTGAGGTCAGCGCGGGCAAGAACGCGACGCGCGTGAGGTGAGGGGGTCTGAACGCACGTGGATGTGAGTCTTGTTGTACTTCTGGATCTTGTTGCGCGACAGGACCTGCTCGAACCCGATCTCTTGTTCGGGGCTCATCTCGGCCGGAAGCTCGACCTTGCGCCTGGGCTCGACCGCGCCGCCCTCTGCCTCGACCTCCTCTGCGAGCAACGGCTCCGGCTCGGGTTCCAAACTCAACGTCGAGGTCGGGGGCCCTGTCGGTTGATGAGAGGGCTGGGCGACTCGTGATCGCGGGTAGGTTGAGGGACGGCCGGTGGAGAAGGAGCGCAAAGAGGAAGGTCTTGAGGACACTGAGGACCGACTCGTCGAGCCGGTGGCGGCTCGGATGGATGACGATTTGCTGCTGAGCAGGGAGAAGCGAACGGCGGCGGACGACGAAGACGAAGCGGCGGCGGCGGCCGATGCGAGCAGCGCGCCTGAAGAGCACCGGAAGAGCGACATGTAAAAGCTGACAGGCACGCGATGGTGAGAGGAGGGCAGGAAGGGGAGACCAGGGATAGGCGCAGCAGGGGGGTCGAGTGATCAGGCAAGGGAGAGGGGAGGAGAGCAGGTTGCAAGGGAGAGGGGGGGGCAACGGGTTCCAGCAGGTTGGAGCAGGGTGCGATCGGTTCCTCGGCAAGAGTCGTCTTGCAGATGCGACTTGGTTTTGTCAAAACTGGCCAGCGGCTCGGCCCGCCAGGCCCTGCGCAGAGGAGGCGAGCGAGCCCATTTTCCCCTTCCCTCCAGCTTCCAGCCCACCCACAAAGCAACCCCTCCCCACCCCTCTTCCACCCTTACAGTTTGTCGGTCCAGCAGGAACGACAGATCTCTCACCACACACACAACTTTCATCATGGCGTGAGTCCTCTCTGTGAATGGTCGCGCGCTCGCGCGGAAGAGCCTCGAGGGATGGGAGAGGGCTGGAGGACGACAGCAACCAAGCCGTTCGGTTTGGGCAGGACAATCAAGCAGACAAAGGAGAGCTGCTCAAAGCTGCCCGTCCTGGCCTCAGCACCTTGGACTGTCGTTGGTTGCCTAGGACGGTGATGTCTGACGCGCGCGAGTCGACATGGCCACTGTTGATGTCGTTCTAGAGTGACCACAGTGGTCACCTCGCGCCCTGTCCATCCTCGTCGAACTCCCGCTTGGCCGGCCGTCTCTACTTGATTGCCTGCCCTGCCTCGACCCGCGTTTCTCTGTGAGCAGCGCGCTGACATGGACCTTGACTTGCTGCAGTGACGTTAACCTTGAGCTCGAGGGCGAGACCATCGAGTCCAACTGGGACCAGGTTGTCGACAAGTGCGTCCTGCTCCCCACCTATCTGCGCCCTTTGCCCCCCCCCCCAAACGGTGCTGACTCTGTCCTGCGCGTGCTGAATCCTGCTTCCTCGACAGCTTCGACAACATGGACCTCAAGCCCGAGCTCCTCCGTGGTGTCTACGCCTACGGTTTCGAGCGCCCCTCGGCCATCCAGATGCGCGCCATCATTCCCGTCGTCAAGGGTAACGATGTCATCGCCCAGGCCCAGTCCGGAACCGGCAAGACCGCCACCTTCTCGATCTCGATTCTCCAACGCGTGCGTCGTGTCGTGCTGTGTCCCCTTCGCTGGCCTGTGCTTGTGCTGACTCTTGTGACTTGGGTCTTTTTTTTTTCTTTAATTTGCTCGTCTCGCAGATCGACACCTCGATCAAGTCGCCCCAGGCCATCATCCTCGCCCCTACCCGCGAGCTGGCCCAGCAGATCCAGAAGGTCGTCATCGCCCTCGGCGACTACATGTCGATCGACTGCCACGCCTGCATCGGTGGTGTCAACGTTCGCGAGGACATGCAGAAGCTCGCCGAAGGCCCTCACGTCATTGTCGGTACCCCCGGCCGTGTCTTTGACATGATCAACCGCCGAGCCCTCAAGACCGACCACATCAAGATGTTCTGCCTCGACGAGGCTGACGAGATGCTCGGTCGAGGTTTCCGTGAGAACATCTACGACACCTTCCAGCTCCTCCCCCAGGAGACTCAGGTACGTCCCTTTGACGTGCGCTTCTCACCGGGCGCCTTACAACAAGTGGCTGACCCGTTGCCCCCTTCCAGGTCATCCTCCTCTCGGCCACGATGCCCCAGGACGTCCTCGAGGTCACCAAGAAGTTCATGCGCGACCCGATTCGCATCCTCGTCAAGAAGGATGAGCTCACGCTCGAGGGTATCCGTCAGTTCTACATTGCCGTCGAGAAGGAGGACTGGAAGCTCGACACCCTCTCGGACCTCTACGAAACCGTCACCATCACACAGGCAGTCATCTTTTGCAACACTCGTCGCAAGGTTGACTGGCTCACCGAGAAACTCACCCAGCGAGAGTTCACCGTCTCGGCCATGCGTAAGTGCCTTCCTCTCTCTCCCTCTTTTTTTAAAGGGCTTTCCTCGGTCGCTGATCACTCGTTTTGCCCCTCGCAGACGGTGACATGCAGCAGGGCGAGCGTGAGGTCATCATGAAGGAGTTCCGCTCCGGCTCGTCGCGTGTCCTCATCGCTACCGACCTCCTCGCCCGAGGTATCGATGTTCAGCAGGTCTCGCTCGTCATCAACTATGACCTGCCTACCTCGAAAGAGAATTACATCCACCGCATCGGTCGCGGTGGACGTTTCGGCCGCAAGGGTGTCGCGATCAACTTTGTCACCACCGAGGACGTTCCGATGCTGCGCGAGCTCGAGAAGGTACAGGTGTCCTCCTCCTGCCGCCAACTCTGCCGCCCTTCTGCTGACATACCGCCCCCCCTTTCAAACCCCCGCTTTTGAATACAAGTTTTACAACACCTGTCAGTAAATGTCGAACGCCCTCCTTTTTGCTGTTTTTCAGGTGACTGACTTGGTGATTTTTTTGGGCGAAAA
The DNA here is from genome assembly GCA_014825535.1 of Cystofilobasidium bisporidii. Classification (NCBI taxonomy): domain Eukaryota; kingdom Fungi; phylum Basidiomycota; class Tremellomycetes; order Cystofilobasidiales; family Cystofilobasidiaceae; genus Cystofilobasidium; species Cystofilobasidium bisporidii. The sequence continues at coordinate 358,635 of MVAK01000003.1, read as the reverse complement.
CAGCGGTCGACGAGATGCCGATGGTACGCTCCGAGCCTCTCCGTCGTAAAGTCGTCAAGACCGAGACTGACAAACTCCTTGCTTTTCGCAGAACGTGGCCGACCTCATCTAATGTTCAGACGGCTGCACATTGGTTCCAAAAACGAGCGACTTTGACGCTCGTCTACCTACCCCCCCCCCCCTCTCCCCCCCCCCCTTACTTCGACCCCGCTCCGTTCCTCTTAGTCTCTTCATGACCCCTTTTTTCACCCGCGCGCGCCCGCTTCATGACTCCTCTGTCTCATCCGCGCGCACCCGTGTAGCGTGGATCTGATGTGATGGTGGTCGGTAGCCGTCGCGAACGACCGAGGGGTCGAGGGTCGGCGCCGACGGTGCCTGGGCTCGGATGCAAAACGTCTCGTCGGCCGCCGCCAGAGGTTGGCCAGCTGCTGGGCCGCCTGCTTCTGTTCAGCTCTGGTCATCAGGACGCCCTTCCAACGCCAGCCCTCAACCGACGACGATCACGCTTGACCCGGATGGAGGTCCATCTTGTGTCCGCCCTCTTGATGCAAGCCCCGTCTCGAGAACAACCAGGCTGACCCGCTACATCGCAGCCGTTAGCTCTCGACAACTCGGCCCAGCTGTCGTCGGCCTCGTCCGAGTGTCGCGTTGGCCATCCAGTCCAGCTCAGCCCAGCAGATCCAGCGAGCGTGGTCGAAAAGAAGCAGCATGGTCGCACCGGCGACGCCTCGCACACTTTCTGACCCCCATCCTACCCCCCGAACCGCCCAGTCCCAACCCATGACGTTTGTGACAGCGCGACACCCCCTCACTGGTAACTGTGCCACCCTTGCTGATGACCGGCGCCAGCCGCGCTCGCCCTTCACCAGGCTGTTCTTTTGTCTGCCGGCTCTTGCTCCTAAGGGAAGTAAGCGGCCGCTGCCCTGGCTTGCTCTGTCAAAGTGCGCCTCAGTCGACGACTCCGCGTCACGATCAGCTTCCGACCTTCGGCTCGCGGCGGACGACCTGACGCCTTGACTGACCCACGGGTGCGCGTTTCCTCTCACCCCCCTCCGGATCCACCCTGAGGCGTCGATGAGGCACTCGTGGCTCTGTATAAGACTTGTGCTTCGTTTCCTGTTCACGTCGCTACGGTCATGATTGTCGCCGACCTGATTTGAAGCGTTGGCCCACCACTTGGCCCACCTCCGTCCAAAGGACGTGCCTACATCGCTGCACGCCGACCGCTGCCGCCCTTCCGGAGACATGCGCTCGCCCATTTCAGAGCTGCCTCTGTTGTAAGGGGGCGAGGATTTGCAGCTCACCCTACCTCTACACGTACTTCGCCTGCTTGTCCCCTTCCTTTGGTTGTCCGTTTCTTTTCACCCTCAACTCTTCTTTGCCTTACTCTGAGATTCTTCCGCCTTGCTTCCCTAACTTTGTCTCTCCAGCGCAAGTCCTACCTGTGCACCTTTCTGAAAGCTCACCTTGCGTCGTCGTTCGGCAATCCAAGGCAACCTTGACAGCGTTGCAGCTGCCCTCTCGACGATTGCGCGCGGGGTCCGGTGTCAAACGCCGACTGACCGGCGCACTATTGTTACCCCCGCACCCTTGCCGGCCCGTGATCGTAGACGTCCTCGGCCCTCTGGCTGGCCAGGGCACGAGATCTCCTTTGGGAGCGTGTAGCGAGCAGGCCGGCGTTGTCGTTGACATCGCAGCAGGCTGCCCGTCGGCGCTGCGCGCGCAAGACTCGACCAGGGCCGATGCGCCAAGTTCGGCCTTCGCCTGCTGCTGTGACCTGCAGCAGCACATTGCTGCCGCCGCCGAACCCCCATCTCGCAGGCCTCGCCCACCCCGCCTCTGCCTGCATCCCACCTCTCAGACTCCCGCAAGCTCCAGAAGCAGCATGTCGCTCGACCCCATCTCGTCGGCCTACCTGGCTGATCAGGCGTCCAAAATCCGAGCCAAGCCGGTCCCGTGGGACGTGCGTCGACCTCGCTCCCTACCCCCCCCCTGTCCCCCTTCAGCCCACGCCGAGCCGGTGATGCTGACCGCTGCCTGACCCTTTACTTCTCACAGGGCTACCAGCGCGCATCGCTCATCACGACGACCGAGCTCGGCTTGCTCAAGAAGTGTGACCGCCTGCCAGCCGACCGTCAGCGCGACATCTGGGCCAAGGAGCCCGAGACGTACGCCGCCTTGTGGATGGGCCTGCTCGCCAAGCTCGTCCGCGTCGACACGGTTGGCAGCGCCCTCATTGGCCTGGCCGACATGATTGGAGGTGCGTGCACTTCTCGTGCTCATCGAAAGGCAGGAGCTGTCCGACTCGAAGCGGAAGCTTGGGCAGCCGATCCAGGGGAGAGGGTTCGGGCGCGAGATGGGCGGCGGCAGAGCGACGCGGATAGGGGGGGACCCTCAGTGGCAAGGATCAGCCCACCTGCCTCGGACCTGAGCTCGACAGAGTGTCCAGTCTGTGCGAGCTGTTCAGGCCCTTGCAGAGATTCCTGGATCGAGCGACCGGGCGTTGGAGGAGCGATCAGACCCTCGTAGGCCGTGCGGCTGACGACTTGGCTGCCGACCCCTCGCGATTGCCCAGATGACAAGGCCACGCTCAACGTCTTCTACTCGCTTGCGTCTTCGGAGAAGAATGAGCCGTATGGCCCGTTGCTCAAGTACGTGCCATCAGACCTCGCAGGCATTGTCGCTGAGCATCGACAGGCGCTGACAGCCCCTTGCTTCCCTCGCTGGCTGTCGACCCCCAGAACTCTAGGCATCCAGGACGAGTTCATCCAGCTCAAGTCGCTCTCGTTGCTCGCGCTCTTCATCCGGTGCGTGCTTCGCAGTCTTTCTGGTGACTCTCCTTCCTTGGGAGTTGCAGTCACTCATTCTCGCGGCCTGTGCTCGCCTGGGCTCTGCAGCCACGCGCCGTCGCCGGTGCCGAGCGATGTGATCGTCCAGGTGCTGTCGTTCATCTCGCCGCTGCTCGCGCCTTCGTCTCAACCCACTTCGGCCCACGGTCTGCCCGTCTTCCTCCCGGTCCTGTCGACACTGCTTGCTTCGCCGTCGACCAGATCGCTCGTCACCGACCCGACGTCGCCGCCAGTCCTTGACGGCCTTGCCCAGGTGCTCAAGGCGTCGTCCGGCTCGAGCACGGAGCGCGTTGGAGCGCCCGGCGGCGGGGCGATCGCTCTTGGCGGCGGAAACAACGGCGACACGCAGAACGCCTACTGGACAGGCTTTTGCTGGTGGGAGCTCAGCTTTGACGCCGAGTTTGCGGGCGTGATGGACAAGTGCGTCGCGCACATCGAGCTCCGTACAGACGCAGCCCGCTCCCCAATGACTGACGTGACACTGCACGACCCTTCAACACTCTCGTACCCGCTCACCGTCGCAGGAAGTACGACCTCTTGCCTTCTCTCCTCACGCTCGCTCGGACCTCGCCCAAGCAGAAGATTCTGCGGATCGTGCTCGCGACGCTGGCAAACATGCTGCGACTGGCGCCAGAGGTCAACACGCCTGCGCTGCTGGCCGCTGGCGGGATGGCGTTCGTCAGTGGCCTCGAGAAGGGGGGTAAGGGTGTCCGAGGTGAGGACGAAGAGCTTGTGGCCGACCTCGAGTTTGTCACGGCCACGTTGAAGGAGCGGGCAGAGACCCTTTCGTACGTGCCTTCCCTCGCTGCATAGTGTGCCTTTTCTTCTCTGACCGACGCTGACAACAATTCACTCGCGCTGTCACAGAACTTGGGACGAGTACGAGTCAGAGCTCGAGAGCGGGCACCTTTCCTGGAGCCCGGCGCACGAGAGCGAGCAATTCTGGAAGGAGAACGCCATCAAGCTGGCCGAGCGCGATGGGCGTCTTGTCCGGTGCGTCTTTGCTTCCCTCTTAGGCGAATCTGCCTGAACGATGAGTGAGGGATACCAGAGACGACGCTGAACTCGTTGCTTCGCTTTTGCAGCATCCTAGTCGACATCCTCCTTCAGTCCAAGGACGACACGGTCCTCGCTGTCGCCTGCGCCGATATCGGGCACTACGTTGGCCACCATGAGTCGGGCAAGAAGTCAGCTCCTGCGCCCTCACCCGCTCTCGCCCTCTTCTGATTCGCGCGCTGATACCTCTCCCTGTGCTTCCCTTGCTGCTTGTCAGGCTCGTCAACTCGCTCGGGGCCAAGACCCGGGTGATGGAGCTCATGAACCACAAGAGCTCGGACGTGCGCTACCGGGCGCTGATGGCCGTACGCAGACCTCTCCTTGCATCTGCTCCTTGCATGCCTTGCATTCGAGTTGCTGACGGTCCCATCCTGCACGGCTTTGCGCGACAGGTCCAGCGGCTGATCAGCTTCTCGTGAGGGGGTTGAATGCGCGCGCGCGGAGGACGCTCTGGAAAGCTGCGACGGGTCAGGTCGATCAACCTCTTTATACCAACCCGAGCGCTCTGGTTCGAGGACAGCGAATTGCCTGAGCCTGAGAGTCTTTCGTTGTGCCTTGGCTCCAGGGCGCTGCGACCCATGAGCGCGCCGAGGCCCGGCTCGCGCGGGTGGAGTTGGGTCGTGGGCGCGTCTCGCGTCTCGGCTCGACGCTCTGACCTCGACCCCGTCGTACGATCTCCTGCCGACCTTTGCCCCCCGACCACGTCGTCCCACTTCTGGTCCTTCAGCTCTCAATTCGGCTCCTCCCGCAACAGATCAGAGGCGTTCCAGTCTCAAACAATCGCCTCGCGACACAGAGTTGGCCCCGAACGAGCGTTCCTACGACAGCAGCTCGAACCGGCCGCGCCTTGCCCTCGGATGCTCGACCGCGTCTTCCCAACCAGCCTGCTTCATCTCGCCCAGCGCGCCGGCCTCAGCTCGAGCCCTGACACGATGTACAGCGCCATAGAGGCCGTCATCTTGTTCTCGGTCACCGGTGCTGCGCTGCTGCTGGGCAAGAGCCTGCTATTCAGTGAACAACCAGCCGCCCCAAAGGTGAGCCCGCAGCTCTCGTCTCTGCCGTCCTGTCGCCCGTCCGACCGAGTCTCCTGCTCTCTGGCTCCTTGGGGCTGGGATCAGAAGCTCTGGTCATGTCTCTGGAATCAGTCGCCGAGCCTCTTGCGTTGTCCTTCGGCTATCAGGAGGAGAGGGGCAGGCGAGCTGCAACTACGCCCGAGCGTGCCGACCTCAGCCCATCCGACGGACGTTCTCGCGTTCTCACGGTCGCTGCCGTGCGTACATACGCTGAACTCTTTGGCACATCGCTCTGTGCGCGTCACCAGGCCCCATCGCCTCCGCCGCTGCAAGACTACAGCTACAAGGCGCCGCCCAACCAAGTCACGCCGCTTGAGCACTGGCGCCTGCGTGTGTCGCACGGCTCGCACGGGCGGCACGAGTGGGTCTACCTGGCGACCGAGCGAGAGAGGGATGCTTGGCCCTTGACTGAGGAGGACCGCTACTGGCTCGGGCTGAAGACTGTGCGTCTCTTTCCACTCTGTGTCGCTTGTGATTCAATTTGCTATCTATCGCATGCTTGGCTGATCGAGCGCGGACCCCTGCCTTCGTCGCAGAACGCGCCCAAGCTCAGGCGGGCCACGACGCCAAAGGAGGCCGCCCGGAACGCGTACAAATTTTACAAGACGATCCAGTCGGCCGACGGGCACTGGTCGGGCGAGTACGGCGGTCCGATGTTTTTGATCCCAGGTGAGGCTGGCTGCCCTTGATGCACGCGCAACGCGTCGGTTTCGCCCCGCTTACCGCTGAAATTTCCCCCGTCGACAGGCCTCGTCATCAGCATGTACGTGACGAGGATGGAGCCATTGAAAGAGGAGCAACGCCTGGAGATGATCCGATATCTCTGCAACCGAGCCGACTGCGAAAAGGGCGGCTGGGGAATGTACGTCGTTCTCCTGCTTCGACTCGATCGCCTGTCCATCTATCCTCTGCATCCGTGGATGCGCATGGCTGACCTCCGTCCGCGCCTCACTGCTCCAGCCACACTGCGGCCTCACCCGACGTGTTCGGAACGACCCTGAACTACGTGTCCCTGCGCCTGCTTGGCTTGCCGGCGTCGCACCCGGTTTGCGTCAAGGCTCAGGCGCTGCTGATGGAGATGGGCGGCGCCGAGGGCGTACCCAGCTGGGGCAAGGCATGGCTTGCGATCCTCAACTGCTACAAGTGGGAGGGCCTCAGCCCCATTTGCCCTGAGATCATGTACGTCCTTATCAACCGATCTAGCCCCGACGAGGGGAGCCTGAGCTCACCGCCTCGGTGCTGCTTGCAGCCTCTTACCCCAATGGCTGCCCATCCACCCCTGGCGCTGGTGGATCCACGTCCGCAACGTCTGTGAGCTTGGGGTTCCTTTTCTTCGGCTCATTTCCGAATGTAAAGACTGCCAGCTGACCGCTGTATCCCGGATGACGCACCAGACTTTCCTATGTGCTTCCTCTACGGCAAACGCTTCCAGTGCCCGGTCAACCCGCTCATTGAGGAGCTGCGAACGGTACGCCGCTGCCATCCTTCCTACATGTCTTTCCATGCATCTGTGAGCTGAACTGACCTTCCTGCTTCCACTTTATCCAGGAGCTCTTCACCCAGCCCTACGATCGCGTGCCCTTCCACAAGCTGTCGAACCACATCTCGCCCATCGACCTCTACTATCCGCACTCGGCCCTCTTCACCTTCCTCACCTATCCGCTGTCCTTCTTTGAGTGGGCGATCCCCCGCTTCCTGCCGTTTGTGCGGCGTAAAGCGCTCGAGCGGCTGCTGCGCATGGTCCAGATGGAGGACGAGAACACGGGCTACCAGACGGTCGGTCCCGTCAGCAAGGCCTTCCATATCGTCGCGCGCTTCGCCGGAGATGGTCCCAAGTGAGTCGTGCTCGATGATCGCACAGTGCGCAACCCCCAAAAAGGTTCAGGAGTTGCGACTGATGGCGACGCTCCTGTCGCTCTCTTGCACAGCTCTGAGGCCTTCTTGAAGCACCGCAACACGGTCGGTGATTTCCTTTGGATGGGACGGGAGGGACTTATGATGACGGGCACCAAGTCAGTCATATCCTGCCTTGCTCGCCTTGACAGCAGCGCATGCCGCGACTCATCTTGCGCGTCCTCCCCGTGTGCAGTGGAAGCCAAAGCTGGGTAAGCGCAGCCCTTGCCCCCCCCCCTCCTTCTTCCCTCATCCCTGTCGCGCTGACAGCCTCTGTCGGGCTCTCACCCACTGCAGGACATTGCCTTCATCATACAGGCCCTCGTCGAGACGGAGCTCATTGACGAGCCGGAGAATCGCGAGTCGGTCATGAAAGCCCTTGACTGGCTCGACAAGGCCCAGATCCGCGAGAACCGTGCGCAAGCTCACTAAACTACGCATACGCTCCTTCAACGAGCACTGACTGACCACCACAGTTGCTGCCCCGCGCCTTGGTCTGCAAAAGCTCGTCACTATGGAGAGGCATTCCGTCACGCGAGCAAGGGCGCGTGGCCGTTCTCGACACCCGAGCAGAGCTATACGGTCAGCGACACGACCTCGGAGGCAATGAAGGCCGTCATGGGCATTCAGGACCTCAGGTGCAACCTCCTTTCTTGACGGCTTAGACCACCTCCCCCAGAACTGACGACCACCGGAATCACTCCCTAGCAGCTGGGTCCCCCAAGCGATCGCTCCGCGTCGATTGATGGACTCGGTCGACACCCTGCTGTCGATGCAGAATCCCAATGGCGGCTTCGCGAGCTACGAGCTCATCCGAGGCCCTCACTGGCTCGAGTTGTTCAACCACGCTGAGGTCTTTGGTGCGTCGGTTGCTCGCCTCGATGAGACGCGAGCGCTCTGCTGACTCGACTATCCACTTCGGCTCCAGGCAACATCATGACCGAGTACAACTACCCCGAGTGCACGACGTCGGTCCTGTCGGCGCTTGAAATGTTCACCAAGCGCTATCCGGACTACCGAGCCGACGAGATCAGGTGCATTCGCGGGCCATGCACGTTCAAAGGCTGCTGCGCCGCCAGGACTCTGACGCTTTGCTCCCTCGTCAAACAGGCGGACAGTCGAGGGTGCGGTCAAGTACATTCACGCTTCCCAACGTGCCGACGGCAGCTGGTACGGCTCGTGGGGTATCAGCTTTACATGTGCGCCCTGCCACCACAAGATGTCAGCCTTTTCCCCTGCCAGCTGCTGACCTGCCGCCGCCTGACTCGACCCGCTGTCAGACGCGACCAACTTTGCTCTCGAGTCGCTCGCGTATGCCGGCGAGACGCATGCCAACTCGGACGCGGTCCGCCGAGCTTGCGCTTTTCTGCTGGAGAAGCAGATGGCGGACGGCGGCTGGGGAGAGACGTACATGGTTCGGCCACGCTTCCTTTGCAAGCTCGCCCCAGCGTGTCCACGGACTGACCTTTGATTGTCGACCCTTTCCTTGGTCAGTCTTGCGTGCTCGGCGTCTACTGCCAGCACTCGAGCGCACAGGTCGTCCAGACGGCTTGGGCGATCCTCTGCCTCATCTCAGCACGTTATCCGGACAAGGCGCCGATCGAGCGGGCGGTCAAGCTGCTGATGGACCGGCAACTCGATGTGCGTCGCGTTCTCAGTCAGTGAGCAGCAAGCGACAAGCTGACGGCCCTGTGAGCTTCCACGACTGCCGACCTGCAGGACGGAAGCTTTGCGCAGGAGGACATCGAAGGCATCTTCAACAAGAACTGTGCCATTGTCTATCCGAACGTACGTCCGCTCGACGCCTCCTTTAGTCAAATCTCGGTCGCCCACTGACGGCGGTTCTGCCCCTCCTCCTCCCCCAGTTCAAGTTCTCCTTTACGATCTGGGCACGTAAGTCTCGCCCGTTGCCGCCACAGGCGACTTCTGCTCGAGCGAGTCCTGAGCTGATCCCACCTTTTTCTCTCCTCCTCTTCACGCAGTCGGCAAGGCAGACATCTATCTCCGAGAGCTCGAGGCGAGCAAGGTCGAGTGAAGGAAAAGGAGCGTGGACTCGGCGATAGCCATGGTCGATGAGGACAGACTCGGGCGGGACACAGGACTGGGCGCGAAAGCGAGGATGGCAGCGAAGGCTAGAGGTTCTAGGCATGCAGCACCGTCGCCTCTCGCTGAGGCGTGCCCCGCCTCTGCTTGAGGCTGTCCTCACGCGGTCGCGCCGGGGCCCTGCTCGGACGCTTGTTCTCGCTGGTGCGAGTCGGCCCAAGGACGGCGGGCATGGGCGACACCGACGCAGACAGCTGGTGCGACGACGACTTGAGGATGCCCCGCGCCTTGACGGTTGAAGTGGAGGGAGAGGAGCGGTGCAGGTTGCGCGCGAGCGGCTCGCGCTTCGAGGGAGGAGGGACGGTGGGCAGCGACGGGAGCGACGAGAGTGATCTGCTCAGCAACGGCGCCGGGTCGGCGGCAGAGAAGGACGGGAGCGGTGAGGCGACGTCTTGCGGCTCGGGCGTGGTGAAGGTCCGAGAGAAGCTAAGCGGGAACGACGACGGAGTTGGGAGGAGGGGCAAAGGCCGGCCGGCTGAGCGAGTCCGGAGAGGCCGCCGCCAGCCCACAGTGTCGCAGGACCCTGACGCCCGGGGCCCAACCGACTCGGATGGCGACGGCTCGACCTTCATGGGCTGGACGCGAGCCGACGACTCGGACATTGGCGCGTCGTCCAATGGATACCTGTTGGACGAGGACGAGTCGATGGCGTCAAAGAGCTCGTCCGGCGTGAAGCCCCAAAGGCGCAGCAGATGGCGATGCTCGGGCTGGCACGAACAGCGGCGAGATACGTCTCAGTCAAGGCCGTCGGGCCTGGTGTCAGCGAGCAGGGAAGCGGGACGTACCTTTGCCCACCACTCGCTCGGCCCAGAATCGAACGAGGACGCGTCCGAGAGCGCCGGCGACGAGGGTCGAGCCTGGAGCCAGACCACCCAAACCTCCTCCTGCGGGGTCAGCGTCCGGTTCTCCCGCTCAGAGGGCTCACGAGAAGAAACGCGCCTTCATCTTGAACATGCCGCCGACGGTCCAGCCGGCAGCGTCGCTCGGCAGGTCGGGCACCGCCTCCTCCTCCTCCTCCTCGCGCAGGATGCCCCTGCCGAGCTCGAGCAGGCCGCGGAGGAACTCGCCCCCGGCCGATCCTTTGCTCGCGGACGACCAGTGGCGCGAGTGCTTGCTGCGCGAGGTCGCCGTCGAGGCCAGCGATGAGGAAGGGGTGTGCCGGCTGGCGCCGCTGAGGTCGGACCGGCGGTGCTTGAGCTGCGGGGTCTGGGAGAGCCAGCTGGAGGTGGATCGAGAGAAGGGGCCGGTCGCGAAGGAGGGGTCGGGCGTGAAAGCCATGCCGAGGGATATCTGGTGACCGGAGGGATGGGTCGAAGGGGGCGGGGAAGGTCGCTCGAGGAGTGTGGGAAAGGACGAGGATTGGGCAGGAGAGGGGTGGCGCTGGCAAGACGGGCAGAGGTGGGTGGGAGTCGAGAGGAATGACTGGCAGGCTGCTCAGCTCGCCTTCGGGAGAAGCAGCCGTGTTGCTGTTTTGCTCGCTGGTGGCGGGACACGGTTGTTCAGGGAGGGGGGTCGTGCGCTGTGGAGGTGCCTGGCTCGCGCTCGGGGGGAGAGGGGGGGGGGGGTCAGAATGCCGTGAGCAGACGATGGAGATGTCGCCGCCCCTCCAACCCGGCGAGTCTGGCAAAAAAACCGATGACGCCGTTTGGAAGGCAGGTTGGCAAGTAGAAGGAGAGGTTCAGTGGGGGTTCAAGGGGGGGGGGTGGGAGAGTGCCTTGCGAGCCGGCGCGAAAGGTCGACCGACCGCGCTCGGTCCTGGCCTCAAGTGGCCGACGAGACTGCTGAAAGATGATCCCTTGCGACCGTCAGCAGCAGGCGTAGATCGGCCAGCATCCTGCCCTCACTCTCTACTACCCCAACCCCTGGCTCTCCTCCATCCTCCTCGGAGGACTGGCGCCCGCAGGCCCTCGGCGGGGCCGTGATCGAGAATGGGTTCATCATCTCCCGCGCGCCTTGGTCTGTCGGAACGTAAACTCCTTGCGCGTGTGCGAGAACTCGCCGAGCTTGTGCCCAATCATCTCCTCGGTGATCTGGACCTGCTTGTACTGGATGGGGATTCGGAAAGGTGGGGAAGGGGGGGGCGAAGCAGGTCAGCCCCTCCTCGTCTGTCGCAGCAAGACCTGGGCTCGAGCCGCGAGCGAGACGGCGACTCGAAAGATCCCTTCAGACTCGTAGGCATGGCCATGCGGCTGCTCGCAAGCAGGTCCAGGGATGCCAGAGGTCTAGCGAGAAAGAGGGGAGGAGGGGGGTGGGCGCAGCCGGATCGAGGGGGGGAAAGCTCTCGCACGACGCACCTGCTTGCCGTTGTGGACGGCAAAGATCAGCCTGACGTGGAAGCGGGGGCCAGGTCAGCATGGTCTTCCTCGCGAGTCGAGAGCAGACGCCTCAGAACCCCAAACGATGCGGAGCGGCAGAGCAAGGAAACATGAGGAGGAGGAGGAGGAGGCAACCCACCCCTTCCAGGCAGGGATGATGTCGGCGCTCCGAGCCATCGTCTTGATCGGCTTCTTGGTCTGTGCGTGCTCGCGCAGGTTGGCGATGGCCGGCGTGTAGGGCAGCTTCCAGGTCGACCTGGCGAGAGCGAGCCGAGTCGGGATCATGGCGTGCGTGGGTGGCAAGGGGGGGGGGGCGGGTCGGAGGGCAGACGAGGTCGACAGGCACCGACCGACGCCGCCCGCCTCAGCCAGCGGCGTAACGTCCTTTACCTACGCTTGCCTCCCTTTCAGACTACGCAGGACATGTAGATCAGGTGTCTATCGAAAACAAAAAAGAGGGAAGCGAGGGCAACGAGCAGGACTTGAAGAACGAGCAAGGCGTACAGATGACGAGCAGAGGAGGGGGTGGAAGAAAGCGTCGGAGGGGGGTTAGGGGGGCCCGGCGGACGGCGAAGCTCATCCGCGACCGAGGACCCTCTTCATCAGGCTGCCCTTGCGCCCGAGGGCCGCCCCGCCGTTGGTCGAGCCGCCGCCGGTGTAGCTGTCGTTGCGGTCGGCAAAGCGCATCGGGTAGAGGTGGCTCTGGTCCTGGCCGGGCAGGTCGATCGGCGCCGGGGGCGGGACGGGGCTGCGCGTCCGGCCGATCAACCGCCCGCCGCCGCCGCTGCTGCTGGCCAAGTGCTGGTCCGACGGTCGACGAGCGGGGGACGACGGCGGGTGCTCGTCGGGCGCGTCCGCAAAGGGGTCCTCCTCGCCATCGGGGTTCGTCGTGGTGGCCAGCTCGGTTGGCAGCCGGGGGAGCGACTTGTCGCGCTGGCTGCTGAGCGAGCTGCTGCTCGCGCTCGTCGGGACGAGCTCGGACCGCGACCGAGTCCGGCCGTGATGCGCCCTCGACGACGTGTTGGGCGCCGCCGCCGCCGGGTCGGCAGCCAAGGAGGGGACGAGGACAAAGCTGCCCTCGGACGGTGGGCTCGGGGCCGGGACCGACGAGCCAGAGTGGTCGGACCGGGACGACATCTGACGACCAAACATGCCCTTGCGCTGCTGCTGGGCGGCGGCAAACGTCGAGTGGTGCGAGCCCGAGCTGGGCAACGACGAGGGCGATCCGGCCGAGCCAGGCGAGCTCGGCTTGCCCTCGGGAGCGAGGGGCACGTTGGGGTTCTCGCGCTGCGGGGAGGTGCGGTTTCAGAGTCAGCCAAGGGACCACGTCTGGCGAGGGTGGAACGGCAACAGCGCTCGCGCTCGCCCAGGACGCACCATGTTGCGGATGCGCTGCATCAGAGACTTGGAGCGCTTGACCCCGCCGCCGCCTCCCGCCGGAGCGCTGCCGTACGTGCCAGTGGTCATGTCGTTGGCTGGCGTGAGCGGCAGGCCAGCAGACTCTGGTCAACGACGGGCGATCGCAAAGACACTGGCGAAAAGGGGGGAGGGCTACGCCAGGTGGGGGAGGAAGAGGGGGGGGGGGGGGACGCACTCGACAGGACCTCCTCCCCCTCGCCGTCCGCGTCGCCAGCGTACGTCTCGGTCAAGGTGTACTTTTTTTCGCCACCGCGAGTCGCACCCCACCTGTCGGCCGGGCCGACGCTGCCCTTGCGGTCCTGCAGGACCGGCGGCGGCGGAACGTGGCGCTCGTGGCCGTTCCAGATGGACGACGCGGCCGAAGCGAGGCCCGTGTCGCCTCTCGGCCCAGTGGCAGCGGCCTGATGGAGCGAGTGAGGTGGGTCAGCCTCTGACGCTGCACGTGCCAGCAGCAGAGAGCGACGAGGGTGGGCAAACGAGCGCCCGCACCATCGCGCTAAAGTCCTCAAACGGCTCGGGGTCGGCGACGCCCCAGGCGTTGGCCAGCGCATTCTTCTTCTGCTTGGCCCGCGCGTTGAGGTAGTCGTCCTCGTCGGGCATGCTGCCGACGCCGGGGATCCGACCCTTGTCGCCCCCGCTGGTCTTGCGGTCGCGCGAGCGCGAGCGGATCAGCTTGAGCCCCCGGCCGATCGGCCCGCCGCTCGACCGGCCCGTCCCGCGAGGCGTCGTCGTCGTCGCCAGCTCGTCCTCCCTGGGCGAGCCGTTGGACGGGACCGTCGGCAGCACGTCAAAGTACGAGTCGGCGCCGTGGCTGCCGCCTGCAGCGGGCGCGCTGTGCGGGCCCGGGCTCGCCTTGGTGTCGTCCGAGAACTTGATAGAGCCCATCTTCTCGAGCGTGTGGTTGGCAAGGGCCGACAACCCGCGCTGCTTGGTCGGCGCCGGCGCCGACTCGGAGGCGTCCTTGAACGCCCCCATGGGAGGGGCCGCCCCGCCCCGCGCCGTTCGGATGTTGCGCGAGGGCGCCGCGGCGTCGTACGCCGACTCGTGGTGAAGCACTGATCGCGCAAGGTGCGCGCCCCGAGGACGGCAGGATCAGCAGCTGCAGGCTGGCGAGGCAAGTCCGAGGGTCGCACGCGCGGCGCGCGCGTGTCGGGCGAGCACTCAGCGCAGCGCTGAAGCGAGGTTCACTCACTGCCTCCCCAGAAGTTGGACGGGTCCAGCTTGTCGATCGCGTCGGCGTGCTTCGAGCCCTTCTTCTTGTCGCCCGACGAGGACGACTTGCTCGGCTTGCTCTTGTCTGAGAACGGGTCGCGCGACGACGACGACGACGACGGCAGAGCGTTGGTCGAGGTCGACCGCGCGTGCTGCTGCAGCGGGGTCTCGGCCGGGCGCGGGGCAGAGTGCGAGTGCGAGTGAGCGTGGTGGGCGTAGTGCGACGAGTTCTGGTCCGACGTCGCCCGTCGAGGTTGGGGCGGGGGCGCGAGCGTGCTGTTGGCGCAAGCATCCGGGAAGGAGGAGGAGGACGACGACGGGCCAGGTGCGGGGAGAGGGCAGGGGCGGCGTCAGTCACGATCGTGCACGACTCGACTGGCCATCAGCGAGCAGCCCGTCGGGACATCGCCCAAGGAGGATGGCCAAGACGCAGGACAGTCTGGGCTCGAGGACGACGAGAGGGATGGAGGGTGTGCGAGAGAGGGAAGCTGCCTCCCGGGCCTCTCCTCTTTCCCAAGCCCCTGCCTGGACAGAGAGAGGGAGCCTGGCGGCCCCGCCCCCCTTTGCTCCGTTGGACCATCCACCGCCCGTTCCTCCCACGGCGCAGACCTGGTCGCTCCTCGATCCCGCTTGCCAGTGCGGCGCCTCCAAGTCTTGTCTGCGAGAGACAGGACAGCCCGGGAACCCTTCAGAGAAAAAAACAGAGGAGGCAGGGAAAGGGAGGCCGCACCCTTTGGGCCCCTGAGCACCCCCCGCCTGGCCCTCGGGCAGGCCGACGACCGCGTCCCTGACGGCGGCGAGCATGGCAGAGTCGGCCGGCATGTGTCCGTCTGCACTTGAAGAGAAACGTGCGAGAGGTCGGTCAACGGAGAAGAGCAGGTTCTTGCGTGGAAGCTGCAGGTGCAAAGGTAGCGCGGACGGAGGGGGGGAAGGGGGGGGGGGCTGATGGTTTGGGGCTGGGCGAACAACATCTCTCGCTCGGACCAACAAGGGAAGCTCGTTCGGCAACCTTTTGCCACCCAGGCTCGCCCCATCCCCATCTTGCGGCTCTTCGCACAAGGGCTCACCTCTCGACTCGCATGCTCAGCTGCTGCCTCCGCTCGTTGGCGAGGTCCTCGACAAGGAGGGCGTCAAGCGACACCAGGCGGCTTTCTCGAGGCCCATCGCGGGCCGATCCCGTGCGTGCGCGCGCGCGCGCCAGACAGAGAGAGGGCTGGCTGACTTGGCACGGCACCGATGACGGCTCGGGATCAGCCTGCGCGGACGGACGCCTGCCTCGTCTGACCCCATCCCACTTCCCCCCCGCGAGCGAGCGACCGGTTGACGTTGAGCACAGGCCGCCACCAAGCAAGCAGCCTTCCGGGCCCTGTCCCGCCCATCGACGCACGGCAAGGAAAGGGTTGGGGGGTCATGGGTCGTCCCCTGCTCCTCTCCTCGAGGGAAGGGTTTTCCGACCCGGGTCGACCTCTGCTTCAAGAGGTTGCGACCCGGTCGGGCTATGTCACAGTCCTCCTGCTGCTGCTGCTGCTGCTGCTGCTCTCCTCCTGCTCTCCCTGCTCGTCCCTCTAAACCGCCTCGACCCTTCCTTCGTCCGTCGCAAGCGAACGAGCAATCTAGTGCTCGCGGTGCTTGTGGTGTCCTGAAACAAGACGGTCGACAGGAAAAGAGGAATTGTCAGTCTGAGCGACAGGGAGGGCAGAGGGAGGAAAGGGTTGGGGAGGGGGGGGGGGCTGACGGAGGTGCGAGAGGTAGTGGTTGGTGTAGCCGAGAACGAGGAGCGTGCCAATGACGGCGACGACGGGCTTGCTGCAGGTTCAACAGGGTCAGACGGAGCAGAGCCAGGTCAGTCAGCTTGCGCTCCGACGTCAGAGCAGGGCGCCGACGACCATCTGCGAGCGAGCGAGCGAGCGAGCGGGGTGGCCACCAGCCGCAGTCGCCGCTTGCCTCTCCAAACCCTTTGGTGGTCGACCAGAGGAAAAAGCCAGGGACGCACCCAGAGTTCTTGAACTTGTAGAAGGCCGAGTTGCGACCGACGTCCTTGGGACCCTTGGGCAGGCGGTCGTAGAGCGAGACGATGCGCTCCATGCGAGTCGACGTTCCTCCGCCGGACTGACGAGAGCCAGCAAGCAGGCCAAGGGGGATGGAGGATGAGGGAAAGGTCAGACAGAGGCTTGACTCCTCTCTGCCTGGCAGGACGGGCCGCGGTCAAAAGCAACAACGCACGACGGAAGCCGGGGTGGCGATCTTGGGAGGGATGAGGGACGAGATGGCCATGTCTTCAAGAGCTGGAGAAGAGAGAGAGAGGGAGGGTGAGGGAGGGAGGGCAGGGGGAGGGCAGGGCAGGGCAGAGGAGGGGAGGAGGGCGAGATGAGGTCGACTAAGGGTCAACTAAGGCGATTCAACTATCGGGGCGTCTGGGCCGGTCACCCGTCGAATCCCCCTGACCACCACCACCATCTCAACCCTCAACCCACCATGCGTCCCTCACCTGCCCTTCTCGTCCGTCCCTCGGCTCTCTCTCTCTCTCTCCGGGAGATGCTCTCACCACTGACATCCTTACCTCTAGGCCGGCCAACGGCGCTACCCCTTCCCTCGTCGGGTCTGGCATCCCACCGGTCCGCCGCCGCATCCGCTTCACTCTGCCTCCAACCCGAGAGCGAGTCTCTCTCTCTCAGCCCGAGCGCTCGACCGCTGACCATCCTCAACTCCCGGACCGTCATCACCCACGTGCGGCGGCGGTGGCGGTGACGGCGGGGCACCCAAACCAGGCAACTTCTGGATCGGCAACCGCAACGGCTTTCGCAACGCCGTCATCATCAACTCGCTCCTACTCGGCGTCGTCGCGTTCGTCGTCTGGCCGTGGGCCAACAAGCACGAGGTGCGCCCCCCCCCCACCCGCCCGCCCGTCGCCTCGTCCTCGGGCACTTTTTTCTTTGCCCTGGTCGTTGGAAGCCGACCCCTTGTGGGGGTGTGTCCAGGAGCAGTCGACTGACAGATCGGGTGATCCTGCCGTGCAGTACCGTTACGTCCCGCCGCGCAAGCCGACGCTCAGCATGAGGGTGCGTTTCGAGCGAGCTCTTGTTGGCCCTGCCCCCCGTCCTCTATCCACAGGCTGACTCCAGCCTTACTTCTTGCAGTACTTGGAGCAGTACAAGGACGACCCGTACGGCGAGAAGATGGTGCGTCCTTGTCCCCCTCTGTTGCTGCGTTCGAGTCGCGGATGCGCGCGCGCGTTTCAGACCAAAAAGGTCGTGGTCGACGACGATGACGACTGACGTCTCACGGCTGGTTGATCGTCCAGTTCGCCGGCCAGGTGCCGTACGTGCCGATGAAGCACGACCATTGAGCTCGCCTTGCTGCCCGCTGCTCCCTCTCCTTTCGACGCTTGCCCTGTCACATAGTTCACGACCCACCGCCCCTTGCATCGCCATGTGCCCACCTACCCTTGTCTGGCTCCTCCCTCGTCCTTGCGGTCGCGCGCGTGCGCGAGCTGAGCCGGACCCGAGCATGAAAGGGGAAACGGAACGATTGTCCACGCAAATTCCTCTGGGCCGGGCCCCATCTAGTACTTCTCGGCCATGACTGTCGACAGGGCGCGCACAAGCGGGAGAAAGACCTTTAGCTTCAGAAAGGGGAGAGGGAAGGAAGAGGATTCGAGAGAGAGAGAGGGACATACTGAGCGCGATGAGCGACGTCCAGCCGGTGAAAGGGTGGCTGCGCGCGCCCTCGCCCGTCGCGGGGTCGTACTGCTCCCAGACAAAGCCCGTGCGTTTGTACTCCTGCAGGTCGGCCAGGTCGAGCAGGCAAGGCAGGGACGCCCGTCAGCTCAGCAGGCGGCTGCGTTCGTTGGATCAGAGACAGAGAGGGAAGGGCGCTGAGCCCGCACCTTGAAGAGGTTCTCGATGAGGTTGGCGCGGAGCTCAGTGTACACCTGCGTCGCCTGCTCCTGGAACGGGCCCGGCACAGGCATGTACGTCTACCAACGGGTGACGTGTCGGCGTCAGTCATTCCCTCTTGTTGGCAGCGGGAGCGATCGAGCTGGGACACAGAGAGAGAGAGAGAGAGAGAGAGAGAGCGTAGACGCACCTTGTACAGCGCGCTGAGCACCATGTAGTTGAAGGGCATCCAGATCGGTCCGCGCCAGTAGTTCTCGTCCTTGCCGTAGAGCGGGTGCTCGCGGCTCAGGCTGCGGATGCCGTAGGCCGACCAGAGCTTGGCCGGGTCGCGGATCAGGTCGAGGATCGGGCCGAGGTGCGGCGAGGACGGCGCAAGGACGCTCGTCATCAGCGGGAAGAGCGAGAGGTAGCCGGCGTGGCACGAGAAGACGGACTCGTCTGCGCGGAAGGAGCCGACGAACAGCGGACGAGTCAGCGTCAAGAGATGGATTCAAAGTAGTCAGGATGGGGAGGCTATCAAGAGGCAGAGACGCACCCTCGTCGTCGACCGTCACATCGCAGTACATCTGGTCGTCCTCGCTCCAATGGAGGGCGTCGAGGTTGGCGACAATGTTCCGCTGGTTGCGGTCGTACTCCTCGAGGTCGGTCGCATAGTCGTCGCCGAGGTACTCTGCCATCTCGCCCATGGCGCGCGCAAAGAAGCCCATCCAGCAAAGCAGGTCGAGGTGGAGCTCGCCGACGCTCGGTGGCGTCGCCCGCGGGTAGTCGTCCAGCCCGCTCGTCAGGACGTGCTTCTCGGTCCGGCCCCGCCAGCGGTAGGCTTCGAGCCGAGACGGCGGCTTGCGCCCCCACTGCTTGAGCTGGCCCTTCTGCGAGACGCGAAACCAGTGGTAGTGTCGGCGCAAGGCAGGGTAGATCGACAGCAGGTACGCCCGCGCGGCCGTCGGTGACGACAGGTACTTTGAGCCCTGAAGGTGGGTCGACGACGGCGCCGAGAAGGCCGTCTGGGGCAAGCCAAGCTGAGCCGACAGCATGTCCTCGGCCTCGAGCGCCTTGAGGCGGTCGATGAAGGCTGTCGCGGCCATGCTGAGCGTCGGCGGATTGGCAAAGGTCGGGACTTGGACCCGGAACTCGGCGGGGACCTAGGGAGGGGCAAGGAAGGAGACGACAGCGAGGAGCGGTCAAAATCCTACACGGTTGGTCGCAGAGGCCTAAGGATGGCGCACCTTGCTTCGGGCCTCCTCGCCGAGAATCTGCTCTCGTCCGACCCAGCCGTCCTCGTCGATCAGGTCGACCCACGACTTGAGGATCTCGAGGCTGTAAAGCGATTGAGAACGGGCAGCGCGATCAGCCGCAGCAAAACGACAGACCACTACTAATGGCAGACGACTGCTGACCTGAGGTCGCTGTCGAGCGTGCCGACGACGAGTAGGTGGAAGCCCTCGTCCCAATAGAAGCCGCGCGGGAAAAAGCTCCTGCTCGGCGTCGCCGTCAGCAGCTCCATCTCGTTCGTCTCGCGCACGCCCTCCTCTCCGGGCTCGTAGTCGGGCTGCTCGTCGTATTCGTGCGCAAACGAGCGGTCGATGAGCGACCGGCCGGCAAAGTAGCCGACACCGCCGAGCAGATTGGACGTGACCTCCTGTGCGAACTTGCGGTGGTCCGCGGTCGCGAGCGTCTCGGGCAACGGCAAGGCCGAGTCAAAGTGGGCCGCATACGTCTCCTCGAGGTTGACCAGAGCTTGGTCGATGACGACGCGCTTGCCTTCGCCGCTGCCGTCGCTGTCGCGGTGCTCATCGTCGGCGAAATCGCCCTGCTCGTACAGGACGTCCCAACCGCCCTGCGTGTCCCAGCTCTTCTGGAATGCCCAGAAGTTGCTGTCAAACGTGCCCTGGTGCGAGTTGCCGAGCGACATGCCGACCACGTACGTCGGGTCGGGCAGGTCCTCGGCCTTGGGCGGCTGCGACTTGGCGAAGCGCGCGCTGATTGACTGGGCCGTGCGCGAGAGGGCCTGCTGGACGATCTCTGACGGCAAGTGTGCGGCGGCAAGCCAGGAAGGGGGTCAAAAAAGGTTTGAACGGAGCAGAGTGTGCAGGTGAAAGACGCACCCTTGGCTTTCCAGACCTCCTCTCCTCTGACCTTGAGGCCAACCCACGACGTTCGGCCGACGCTGCCCTCGAAGTGGCTAGCCTTCTGCGGCGGGGCGGCCCACTGCGAATTTTCGTCTGCATTCGCTCAGCCAAATAGCCGTACAAGTAGGTCAGCAACTGTGCAGGTTGAAAGAGCGATGCGCGGCGGGCCACGCACGGTCCGTGAGGGTGATGCGGAATGGGCCAAGCTCGGGCGTTTCGCCGAGGAGGACGATGGGTCCCTCGAGCCCCTGCGGCAAGTGGGCATGGACCGATTCCACAGGCAATCAGCGGATGATGATGCAAGGGTAGCGCAAAGAAGGAAGTGAGGCTGCGCGCACCATGTCCATACCGTCCTGCTCGACGAGCCGCAGGCTGCCCTCGCCCTCAAGCGCGATGTACCAGATGCCGCTCGCGCGGAGGCCGGCCTGTACGCCCTTCATCTCAATACGCGCGCCCCACTCCTGCTCGCCGGCCGAAGCATCACCGAGATTGACAAACGACGTCTCGACCATGAAACCATTGCGCGAGTCGGCCAGGCGCTGGGTCGAGCCGACGCGAGGTAGATGCGAGGTGTAGGTGTAGGCCTGCAGACCGCCGTCCTGAGGCGACGATGAGGAAGCCGGGTGGTGGATGCCTGGGATTGAGCGACAGCGGGAACGAGCGCGACTGATCAGCGCGATATCTCTCTGAGGCAGATGGAGCGCCAGGAGAGGTGGAAAGGAAGGAAGGAGGACGGACGCTGGATGCCCTCCCAGTCGTTCAGCCCGAGCCACATGAGCCCGCTCATCAGGCTCTTTGGCAGCCTCGGCCGGACGCCAAAGTAAAGTTGAGGGGCGTACGTCGACCAGAGCAGAGCTGGATCGTTTTCCTGTTCCTCGAGAGGGACAGGTCAGCTGGCGAGCTCACGGGCAAAGGGTGAGCAGCGAGCAGGAGAAGAGACGCACGATGGCTGCGGACGAGCTGTTGAGGTCCTGAGCCGAGGCGCCGCCCGCCAGGAGCAGCAGCAGGGGCGACAGCACGCTAGCTGGAGCGAGGGAGAGCCGCATCGGTCGGGCTCTCTTTTTTCAAAGTCGAGGGAACCGGTCTTGGTTGCCGGAAGGCGAGGACGAGATGGTGAAAGGGCAGAATGGAGAGACGGGAGAAAGAGTCGAGCTCGCCGCCTGCGGACGCGGCTGCTCTTTACGCTGGCGGCGTATGTCGCTCTGCCCGCCAGTCGACATGCGTGCTCGCGGCTCGCTCAGGGCCCACGCCATCGATCTCCCGTTTGACTGAACATGGCATACCAAGGAAGGAGAGGAAAGAGAGCCAATTGCGTCCCGCATCGCGTGAGGGGTATGTCTCTGTCGCAGCTGACACCTGGACGCTGCGGAGCTTCCGCGCACCGGACGACATCTAGACGCCGCCAGAGAGAAGGGCAGCCTAAGTGAGACCATCAGACGTTTCCAGTCGTCAGCCGACGTGTTGTCGAGGACGATGATGGAAGGAAGACAGGAGCAGGACGCACCATCGACGACTTGCCGCCCGGGTTCTCCCTCACCCGCCGCGACGGCCGCGGCGCCTCGTACGCAGGGATCTCGGACCGCTCGAACGGGTTGTGCTTGGCCGGACGGGTATTAGGCGGCGGCGTCTCCTTCGGTGCCCACTCCGACATGTCGGCGGCCGGCGGGGGCACGGCAGCAGCCGGCTGGAGGGAAGCACGAGAGACGCGGATCAGCGCGCGCAGAGCGCGAGCAAATCAGTCAGATGCGAGAGACGTTGACGAACGGCGTTCCGAGGGGGCGGAATGACAGGCGTCTCCTCTGCTACACAATATCCAGCAAAAGAGGAGCATCGGTCAGTCCTGACATCCCCCCTCCCCCCTCCAACCAGCAAAGTAGGCAGCGCGAAGCAGCCCAAAACGAACCGTAGTCACCGAACCGGATGGAGACCTTGCCGCCCGGCGGATCTCTGACCTTGCGCGAGGGGCGCATGGCGTTGGCTCCCCAAGGTGCTTCGGTGGGAGGCTCGTTCGCGGGGGCTGGTGGGCGGGTCGAGAGGGGGCCGAGCGCGCGGTCAGTGGTAGAAGTCTGTATGGGGGCGATGACTGAATGGAATCGCACCAGCAGGCGCAGGAATGGCTGCGGGCGTCTCTGTCGTGATGGGGGCGGAGGCCGGCGACGGCGCTGCCTCGGGCGTAGAGAACCTGCCAAAGGTAGCGTACTCTGGAGGAGGGAGGGATGCGCAGCACGCCTCGTCAGCGCCAAGTCGACGAGAGCAGCTGCAGGCAGGAGCGCCAGCAGCAACTCACTGGGGACCTTGTTGATCTCGGTAAAGTTGGGGCCGACCTGAGTGCCCGAGGAGAGAGCAAGTCGGCCCGGGATGCCAGGTCAGCTCGAAGAACAAGCGCGGGCTCAAACCAGTCTAAATGGGTGCTGAAGGGGCACACCTCGACGTTGACCGACCTGCACAAAAGAGGGAAAACAGGGAAAGAGGCGGGGGTATCAGCCAAACGGTACATGCTAGAGCTCTTCGAAGCGCTTCCAGAATGAGACGGCTCACTTGAGGAACTCTGGGCAGGTGGCAGGGCCAACAAAGGGCAGGGTTCAGCTCCCGATCGAGCCCTTCGGAGCCCAACCGCGTCAGTGAGAACGGACGCACCAATGAAGCTTCGCTTGGTGAAGACTACTGAGCTCTTGTCTACAATGCAAGGCAGCTTGCGTCAGCTCCGGACAGTCATCATCGGGAGAGTTGGCTGTGCGACGATGCGGGCGGAAGGAAGCAGGAGGGTTGGGGGGGAGGGAGGTCGTCACGACGCACCCCAGTCGAGGAGAGCAAGCTCAGACGCCCATGACTTGGGCTGGGCTGGGTCGAATTTGTCGATGGGAGTGAACCTGAGCGATGCTCTTGAGCATCAGCACAGGAGCAGATATCATGAGAGCGAGAAAAAGACGGACGTCTGGGACATGGTCGAGCTGTTGAGCGACCGGAGAGAGCAGGGAGGAGCGCGCGGGTCCGAGAGCAGGTTGGGAAGAAGAGCTGCCGTTCAGCCTCACCAGCACCTCTGCCGGAACAAGACAGATTCAAGACGCGACGACGTACCTGAGGAAAGGAAAGCGAGCTGTACCTTGGCCGTAGCTTGAGAAGGGAGGTTCAAAGGGCTATGAGGGGGTCCAGGATAGGGCCAACAAGGGGGAAGCCGACGCGCCTGACTTTATGCGCCAGCAACCCTGCCCACAGTCGCACTGCAAGACCTGCCGCTTGCTGCCCCTCGACGCCCACCATGGACCGACACGCTAACGTTCGCTTCGGCAGCCCCATCGCCCGTGCCGCCACCGAAGACTCGAGTCTCTTCGACGAGGACGAAGACGAAGAGGACGAGCCTGCAGGCGAGGTGCGCCGGCCCTCCACTCACGTGCTGGCCCAGCCACCCTGCTGGTAGCTGTAACCAGACCCTGCCTGCCTGCAGGCTGCCGAACGACGCTCTCGTGGCCCACTGTGCGCTTTTGATTTGACAGACGGCGAGGCGGAGATGCTGACAGACAGGATACCTGGACCGATCCCAGACCACACTCCTCTTCTTCTCGCATCGCTCGACGGTCGCCGCCGCTTACTTGACGCCGCCGTCGGACGGCGCCATCCTGCACGTGATGGCCGACTCGCACGACTCGATCGCGTTCGACACAGCCCGTCTCGGTCGGTGTTCCCTTTGACTACCTTCTCCTGAACTCTGCGCGAGAGCTCGCGGGAGTTGTTCAGACGCCTAATGAACTTGATTGCCTGAGGCAGTCCTCGACCAGGTCCACCCCGACGTCGTCGTCGTCAACGCCGGCGCAGTCGATCAGCTCTTCGAGGTCATGCAAGCGTACTGTCAGTCCAACATTTCTTTCCACTGCCATCATTTGCTGTGACGGTCTCAGAACATTGACTCATCTTCGACTGGCTCTCCAGGCAACACCAACGACTGCTCGCTCGAGATCCGCCCAGAGTCTGGTTTGTGGGCTCTGTGTCCATGGCTCTGCGGCGCATACACCCATGCTGACGCCTCTGATGCTTCTGCCTCATCTCTCCAGACTTCAAGTACAGCAAGGCCAAGTCACTCCTCCTCTCGGTCCACCTGCCCGCTCAGACGTATCCCTCGCACGGGTCGGGACGTGGCCATTCGCCGGTGGACGGCTCGCCAGGGGGGCGGGCCGCGCACCATGCCGCGAGAGACGCCTACGACCGTCGTCGAGCGGCGGACCTTGAAGAAGCGGTGGACGAGGATGGAGGCGACGAGGGCGATCTCGTAATCAAAGAGATGCGCATGGGGGGGATGCTCGACTTTGGCCAGCACTATGCAGTTCGTCCAATTGACACCCTCCTCTCCGGCCCACCCAAATATCTAAGCTGAGCATTTTGCTTCGCGGAAAATAGGTATGCGCCGCGGGCGGCCTCGTAGGTTACCTGACAAAGATTCGAGCGCGGGGAGAGCTGCGCGGCTTTGAGGATGAGGGCGGCCTGCGAGTCGGCGGCTTCGAGAGCTTCACGCCGTGCGTCTTCCCCTGCCTGTCCGATCCGGTTTCAAGCGGGCGCTGACGTCGATGATTTGCTTGCATTGCAGCAAAGAGTACATGCACGTGTCGGCCGAGACGCTGTCGTGTGTCCCTCTGCCACCATGCCCCCCGATCGTGATAGGCAGCTGACGGATCTCACCTTGCCGTTCCTTTCTTGTCGATGCAGCTCTCTCGGCGTCTTCGCCTTCGAGTCGCACGCATACACCCACTCGTCCTCCCCTCGAAAGCAAGGGTTATCGCTCGCGACGCTCCTCTCAACCACGGCGACCCCTGCGGGCGGGATGCTGCTGCACTCGTGGCTCCTGAGGCCGCTTCAATCGCTGGTCGACATCCGCGCGCGGCACGACGCGGTCGACTGCCTGGCCAAGCCAGGCAACGCGAGCGTGGTCGCCGGGCTTAAGGGCGGTCTCAAAGGGATCAAGAACTTACGCAGGATCCTCAGCGGTCGGATCGCAAAGGGCGTTGCCGAGTCGCGGGACTGGCGCGCGCTCCTCGAAGTGCGGCGTCTTCAATCGGACTCTTTGCTCGTTGGCCATGCAATCGCGATCTGACCGGTTCATGCCCTGCTGGACAGTTCTGCTTCAAAATGGTCCAAGTCCGGAACGGCATGGAGGAACTCATCGGCGTGCAGCGTAACGGCCGCATTCACAAGGTCTGACCTTCGGCCGTTGATCGGCATCTCATGCCGATGGGTGACTGATCCCATCTTTTCTGCTCTGCTGCAGCTAGCGTCCAAGATCAGCTCAGACCAGCTCGTCCTGATCGGGCAGTCAATCAACGAGACTGCTGCGTCTTTCGTTTGCTTCCGATCGACGATGCGCGCTCCCTGACTGACGCCCCTCGCAACTTCCAACAGATCGATTGGGACGAGTCCAAGGCGCAGAACCGCGTCTGCTGCAAGCCGGGCATCGACGCGACGCTTGACGAGTGGAAGTACACGTACGCGGGTCTCGACTCGCTCCTCGTGAGTGGCTTCTTCCTCCCTCTTCTATTCGGCTTGACCACGATTGACGCTCCTTCTCGCCCGCGCCGTTCGATTGACGCAGACGCACGTCGCCGACCGAGTCGCGCGCATGTTTCCGGTCGACGTTGTCAAGGGCCTCAATGTGGCTTACTTCCCTCAGCTTGGGTTTCTCCTCGCCGTCGAGCTCGCCCAGCCGTGGGATGAATACGAGGACGGCGATGTTGTGCTCGAGGGCTGTGACTTCCAAGTGCGTCTGCTCAATAGGCTTTTTTTTGGTTTGAACATCGATTCTAACGGTCCGCTTGGCGTCGTGCTTAGTTCTTCACCGAACAGGTCACCTACTTCAAGAACGATCAGGTGCGTGCTCAACACCGTTTCAGTTCTGCCTCCTGGGGCATGAGTCTGACCGGCTTATGCCTCGCAGATGCGCGACCTGGACGCCCACTGTGCGTCGCAGTCCTCGAGGCTCACCGTCCTTCGGGTCGCTTGGTGCTGAATTTCATTTCTTCCGCCAGTTGGCGACATACATTCGTCTATCGTGGACCTTGAAAGTCAGATTACCCTACCAACCTCGCCGCCTCTCAGACACATTTCCTGACCAGTGTGCTTGGCCTTCTTGCACGCAGTCGAGATCGTCCACAAGCTGTCCGAGGAAACCCTGCAGCTCGAGGCCGAACTTCTCGCGACCGTCGACGCCTGCGCCGAGCTCGACTGGTGCGTCTCATCGCTCCATATCGGGTCTGTAGATATGCCACTGATTATGACCTGTGCCGATGGCAGTCTGATGGCCCTTGCCCGGGCGGTCGTCGACTGGAATTGGAAGCGGCCGGAAATGACGGGGGAAAACGTGATCGACATCACCAATGGATGGTCCGTCATCCTGCCTCTACACGTTCTGATCTACATGCAACGCACTGATGCATGTGAGCTCCTTGCCATATTCCAGGCACCCGCTCCTGGTACGTAAAGCTTTCCTTTGGGTGCAAATGAACCAAGCTGATCGTCAGCTGCCGCGCCTTTTCCGGTCGCCGCGCCCGCAGGAGGTTGTTCTCGATCACTACGTTCCCAACTCGACGCAGCTGCATGGGGGACATGGCATGTCGCCCGACGACGAGGATGTCTCGATGGCGGACGCGGACGAGGCTGGCGACGTTAAGCGAAGCCTTATGGTGCTGACCGGTAGCAACGCTTCGGGCAAGTCGGTCTACGGCAAGACGGCGGCGCTCATCACCTATATGTGTGCCGTCTCTTCCTGTTCTGTCCTTCAGCAAGATTCTAGTATGCTGAGGCCGCGCTGATGCCCCTCTGCAGGGCGCACATCGGATGGTTCGCCCCCGCGCGTCTCTTTTGCTTCGAAGGCTGCCGCCGCTGACAGCTGAACCTGCGGCACATCTCTGTCGCAGCTTTGTCCCCGCCGACTCAGCCAAGATCGGGCTTACGGACAAGAGTGAATTTGCAGAGCATTGATGCGATCCTTTGATGTTCGCTGAATCTTCATTTTCTGGCCTCTGCTCTTTCACGCTCCGTGAGTCTTCACCCGGCTCACGAGCAAGGAGAGCGTCTCAAAGCTCCAGTCGTCCTTCACAATCGATCTCAACCAAATCAGCTACGCGCTCCGCAACTGCACTGGTCGCAGCCTGCTCATCCTCGATGAGTGAGGAGCGCCCACCCCCCATCGTCGATCTTGGACAAGTGAACTGCTGGCTGAGATTCTTGCTCTGCGCAGGTTTGGCAAAGGCACGATCACAACGGACGGCGCTGGCCTGCTGGCGGGCACCATCGTCCACCTCCTCAAGCGCGGCGCGGAATGCCCAAAGACGATCGTCATGACCCATTTCCAGTTCGTCTTCTTCCCTTGCTCAGGCGCTTCTCACTTCTTCCGCCCGGAGGCCCTCAATGCTGACTGGATCATCCTGCAGCGAGCTCTTCACGAACCGCATCTTCCCGTCAGATCTGCCTATCGCGTTCGCGTCGATGGTGAGCGGTAATGCGACCGTTCCAACTCAGCGCCGAAATCCACTGACTTACTCTATCTCTTGACGACCACTCCATTCTGCAGAAGGTTGTCATCAACGAGTCGCCCGCCGACGCGAAGCAAAGCAGCCCCATCACGTACCTGTACCGGTGAGTCTACCCGCCCGATCGAATTCGCACTCCCTGCCCTCGCCAGAAAAGCTGACCCTCCCTTTTCCCACGCGACAGACTGGTCCCTTCCCTCAGCCTCGAGTCCCACGCTGCCGCCTGCGCCCGAAGCCAGGGCATCTCCAACGAGATCATCGCGCGTAGCGCCGAAGTCGGGTCAGCAGCCTGTTTTCCCTTCAGCTGCCCCGGGCTGAACCTGACTGTCAGATCTGCTGGGTGGTCGTCTCCTCCCCAGAGCCTTCCTGTCGCGCTTCGAGTACCTGCCCCTCCAGAACCGCAAGCTGTCGGACGATGAGATCCAGTCGGTCGCGCGTTCTCCTGCCCCCGCCCCCCCCCCCCATCTTCGAGCCGCACTAGCGTGCCAGCGCTTCAGGCTGATCATGCCTGTCGACCTGCACAGGCAGCTGAGCCAGGCCGAGCGCGCCGTCCGCGCCTTCCTCGCCAAGGACTTCTCGCTGTCGAGCTTTGGCTCGCGCTCAACGCGCGACATCAAGGCCGAGCTGCGGGCGATGCTCGAGGTGGAGGACGAAGCGTCAGACGACGAGTGAGAGGTCCAGATGAAAGTCGCAGTCATTTGCCGGTTGAGCCACGAGATGAGCATGCTTTCCCCAACACTTTTCAACAGGCGTCCATCGCAAGAAGCAAAAAGAGAGACGTGTCCTTGTCTGCTGAACGGCGACCTAGCCGAGCAGCTTCCCCACAGAGTTCTTGACGAGCGACCTGCACATGGAATGGCCGCCTGAGGTCAGCGATGCTCGCCGGGCGGCAAAGCGCGCGGTCATTGTCAGAGAGGAAACGCACCGAGCGTACGGCACGTAGCTGAGCGAGTACCACATGAAGGCGAGGTACGAGATGCTGCAGAGAGGCCGGTGAAGGGTCGTCAGCTATCGGAAAGATTGGTCAAGAGCAAGAGCAGAGAGCTACGAGCCCACGTACACGACAAAGATGATGCACAGCACCGCGTTGCCGAGGACAAACGCGCCAATGAAGACGAGCACGATGGAGCCGAGACTGCGACGGCCGGGCGATGCGTCAGCCGATGATGGTCAGAAGCTCGAGCCAGACGTGCACAGCAGGCGCACAAGATGATGCTGGCGACCAGCCGGACCGGATTGAACATCTGCGCGCGGTAAGAGGTCGTCGCGTCGTTAGCTCGGCGCTGCGCTGCGGAACGCCTGGGGGCAGGACTGCAGGAGGGCGCACCATCTTGATCTGCTTCCAGAAACCGACGAGGAAGCCGGTGCCCGCGAGACTGAGGAGCGTCCCGACGGCGTACAAGAAGGCAAAGGCGATCGTCGCGCCGATGAAGAGGAGGATGGCGCCGACGATGGAGAGCACGAAGCCGGCGAGCGTGCCTGCGGCAGAAGCCGTGCGCGGCCGGTTCGTCAGCTCAACTGCTCGACCAGCGCAAGTACGCAGCGGGGCAGCAGGAACTCACATGCCGAGAAGCTGCGAGGATGAGGATCAGGCATGGTCGAGAGGAAGGAAGTCAGCGGCGTTGCGCGCCAGACGCCAAAGGGGTCCCCAAACGCGCGCGTGTGCTCAAACCGCCCTCTCAAGCTCCAGGCAGGGCTCACCCGTAGACTGGGTGGCAAGAGATGAGCTGCATGTCAGCCACAAATCTCCTCTCGCTAGACAGCAGAAGTCATAACGCAAAGAGCGACCCACTTCGCTGCTGCCAGCTGAGCTGCATGAACTCGAACGCGCTCTTCTCCCTGAGGGGTCGGCGGAGGGGCGGACGCAGGTCAGCGGTGAGACAGTCAACCTGAGCCAAAGCTTGGGTACGACGACACGCACGGGGTGACGTTCAGGTCGAGAACACCTCCTCCCGAGCCGCCTGATCCGAGGCGGCCAGTGTCGAGGTTGCTGAAGGGAAAGGGCGAGGGGCGTCAGCCCAAGGACGACAGGAGGGGACAGGGCAGCACGAGATGGTGCCGCAGGAGCCACCAGGAGTTGCGGACTCACAGCCAGCCAGACATTGTAGCGGTCTAGTGGGTGAACTTGATGATGAAGAGGGTTGAAGGGAGGGGTTTGCAGGAGAAGCGACAAGAGCAGGGGAGCGCAAGTCGAGGTCAGGGGGGAAGGGTAGGAGGAAGGAGACGCGTGGGCGCGGGCAGGCTGCTAGGCAGGCAGACCGGTTGGGCTTGCGCGCAGCAGCTCCAGTCGGGTCGGCGCAAAAGCAACTCATAGCACTCAGCCACTTGTCGCCCCGACGCGAGGACTCGAAGGAGCGCCGTTCTACAGCGGCAAAGCATGTTCAAGTAGAGACGCGTCCACCCCCCCGGGCGCACCTTCGTACTCGCCTGTCTCGCTGCCTCCCAATCAGTATCACGAACGACCGACGAGGAGCAAAACACTAGCCCGATCCCGGGATCGAACCGAGGATCTTGGCCTTAGGAAAGCCACGCCTTACCACTGGGCCAACCGGGCAGCTTTGCCAATTTACACAATATACAGTTCATAATCAAACAACCCCGAGGCGGGCCTGTTCTGTACAACGCCCCTCTCTCCAAAGCTGCAACGCAATCCGACCGGCTGCAAATCACACAAATCCTCTTCCTGCGAGATTGCACTGCCTCCCCAGCCAGCGCGCGGATCTGAAGCGACTTCTTGAGGTGCGGGCAGCCCAAATTAAAGTTCACTCAGTCTGCAGCCTACAAGGATCTCGGCTGCTGCAATGTCTTCCTGTCCCAGACAAGGGCCGTGCGCGTTACAGCGCGACGCCTGCTTCCTTTTCAGCAAGAAAGGTCGCAACCGGTCAGTAGAACAACTGCAATCCAACTAGAGTCTGCCACCCCGACCGTCCGAGTCGACAGGAGCTGCCGCACGTCGTTGCTGGCAAAGGTTGGCTGCTGCGCGTCTCAGTCCTGGCATCCGCGCCAAAAGTCGATGCCAGCTCCCATCGCCCTTCCCTTCCTCCCCACCACCATCTACAGACCCCTCCTCTCCTTCCAGTCCGCACACACGCAGACAGACCTGGCACGATGGCGCTCTTACCGCGCTCGGCTGCCAAGCTCATCCCAATGGTGCTGTTGGCCTTCGTGCGTGTCGAGCCTTCCCTCGCGGGGGCCTCCGAGCTTCATTACCTCCCTTCGTCGCTGCCGTGGGCTGAACCTGTCGTCGCTCCCACCTTACCCCCTCTCAACCGTGCCACTCCACTTGCAGCTCACGATACACGCCATCCTGTCCTTCTCGCACTCAGGCTACGCAGCGTCGACGCACCCGTCAAAGATTCTTGGCGGGGGCGGCTTTCTGACGCAGAGCTACGGCGAGGGCTACCGCGACTACCACTCGCCCGGCAGCTGGACCGGCAAGGGCCTCGAGGAGGAGGGCCGCATTCGTCCAAGCGGCAACGGGACATGGGAGGCTGGAGGCCGTCGCAAGGCCAACGCCGTCTTTGTCGTGCTCGGTGCGTCATTCCATGCCCCGGCTTGGTGTACAACTCTTCTGAGCTGCGCCGCGTGATGGCGGCCGGGCCGGGGCAACCTACCCGTCATCCTCTGCCAGGCCGTGGTCGTGCGAGCAGCCGCCTTGCTTGCAACTGAATCATAATCTCGACTTCTCCCAGCCCGCAACTCGGACCTCTGGGAGATCACGGGCTCCATCAAGTGAGCCTTTGCGCCTGTACATTGCTGGATCTGAGGAGCTGGCTGACGCTTGCTCGCTTCGCTACCTTCTTGCCTTCCTCCCTCTCCTCCCCTAGGCAGATGGAGGACACCTTCAACCACTGGGCAGGTGCGCGAATTACCGCCTCCTCCTGTCTCGCTTTCAAGCTCTCTGTCCTGACGCCCGCTCCCTCCTCTCGTGCAGGCTATGACTGGCTGTTCCTCAACGAGGAGCCGTTTAGCGACGAGTTCAAGAAGTACACGCAGGAGCTCACGAATTCCAAGTGCCTCTACGGACTCATTGATCCCTCCCATTGGCATCAACCCGACTGGTGCGTCGTTCTGCAGTCCCCATCCCCCTTGACACATATCGCAATCAGTAGCCGACACCCTCTTCATCCGCCTTCTCGCGACGCTCCCGCCGGACCACAGGATCGACGAGGAGAAGGCGACAGCAGCTCGCAACGAGATGATTCAAAAGAAGGTCATCTACGGCCACTCGGTCCCCTACCGTTCGTCGCTCTCGCTTCCTTTCATCTTGAGCGGAAATGGCCCGCCCGCTGACGACGTTTCCGACTTGGGCCGACTCCACAGGCAACATGTGCCGCTTCAACAGCGGGGTGAGTGTAACTACCACCTCATCCGTTCGCATGCGACAGCCTGCTGACACGTCGCTCTTTGATGCCGCAGTTCTTCTACAAGCATCCTATGCTAGCATCGTATGACTACTGTGCGTGTGGCTCTGCCTCCAGTCCAGTTCTCTGCGGCGATGCGCGCCTTTGCTGACGTCCCTTACATCTGCGCTTCCTTAGACTGGCGCGTCGAGCCCAGCGTCAAGTTCTTCTGCGACCTGGCCTACGATCCTTTCCTCGCCATGATGGACAAGAAGGCCGTGTACGGCTTCACGCTGTCTCTTTTCGAGTACGTCGAGACGGTGCCGACGCTTTGGGCAGAGACCAAGCGCTTCCTCGAGAGTCGGCCCGATCTCGAGCCCCTCATGGAGGGCAACGCCATGAAGTTCTTGTCGGACGACAATGGCGAGACGTACAACCTTGTGCGTGCCTTTTCGTTCTGATGATCCACCCGTTCACGGTGCGCTGACATCTTCCCCCCGCCTTCCCATCCGTCTTCGTGCGCGCGACGCAGTGCCACTTCTGGTCGAACTTTGAGGTCGGTGTCGATCCGTCAGAACTCGCTCGAGCGTTCGCTTGCTGACGGAATCATCCCTCTCGCTTCCTTGCTCTTCTCGCTGTAGATTGGCGACCTCAACTTCTGGCGGAGCGAGCCCTACCAGGCCTATTTCGATTGGCTTGACAAGGCTGGAGGTGCGTCTCCCCTGTTCAATTCGGTCGCCCGATAGCTTGCCCCTCGCAGATGCTGACGCTCATGCCCGCCGAAGGCTTCTACTATGAGCGCTGGGGCGATGCGCCCGTCCATTCAATCGGTGCCGCCCTCTTCGCTAAGAAGGATCAGATCCTCTGGTTCTCCGACATCGGCTACAAGCAGTGAGTGGATCCTTCTCGTTTCCCTCTTCGTGGCTCTCGAAGCCGATCCGTTGACTGATCTGAGCTCGTCATCTGCTCCCCTCCAGCGAGCCCTTCATGCATTGCCCTCAGGAGGAGGAACACAGTCGCGGAAAGTGCTGGTGCGACCCCAAGGCGAGCTTCAGTAAGTGCTTGCGGACGTTTTTCGGTCGACAGTGCATGTCTGTCTTCGCTGACTCTGGATTTTCACCTCTCCTCGCTATCAGGCTTCGAGTGGTACTCTTGTGCGCCACTCCTCCCGCCCTGCCCTCTTGCCTCATGCTGCTTACTGACGGCCCCGCTCATGCTCTGTCCCCCCAGGTACGCAAAAGTACCTCAACCTCTAAGTCCTGTCCACATTCTCTTGTACATGGCTCTGCACGTCTTCATGTGTGTTCAAGACGACGGTTGAGCAGAAAACGGCGTCATCCTGCGAACAGGAAGCCCATCGGTTCTTGGCGTCCTCGTTGGTCACGACAAACATGCCCTCGAGGTTCTCACGGTAGTTCAGCCGGCCTTGGTCCTGTGGAAGGAGAGGAGAGAGAGATGGGGCGTGGTGATGTCAGCGCGCGCCTATGAGGTGAAGCGCAGGAGGCAGGCAGACCTCGTTTTTGATCATGGTTCGCTTGAGAACCTGCTGGCGGACGTTGGACCCCCAGTCGTCTTCGAACCAGGGCTCCTCGCGGTCCTCCATCTCGAGCGATACGGCCATGAACGAGTTGTTGCGACCGGCGATGTCAAAGTCGACTGGGACATGTGGCGAGTTCGAGGCGGCGGAGGGGTAGCGAGTCAGCGCGCCGCCATTAACGCAATCGGGGGGGCGACAAAAGGACGCACCCTTTAACTGACGACGTGGTCATGCAGCGAGCCCATCGAGTGGTCGCGGATCCGGTGGCCAAAGTCGACCTGGTCGTCGTCAAACACGCCGCCCTGCAGGTAGCCAGAGGCCGACAGCTGAATTTCGATCGTGCCGTCGAGCATGAAGACGTACTGCGCGAAGGACAGAGGAATCGCATTAAGGTCACCCCAACTTCATCCGAAACTTTTCGACCAACTCTATTGACGTCTAACGCGCTTCAAAGAGGTAATCATAATTGTAAATGTAAACTCGGTACACTAGACGACGTAGGGTGACGGGGAGGGTGAGGGGGTCAGCACGTCGGACGGCGTCAGTGCTACTGATGCTTTGTCAGCGCGCGACGCTCGACCCTCGTGCGCCCCCGCAAAGGCGACGACGACGACGACGACGACGCCCCTTTGACCTTCAACCTCATCCTTCCCGGCCCTGCCCGACCTCCTCTTTCCTCCCTCACGAGACTCGCGACTGCATGTCGTCGTCGGCGATCGATCTCACGCGGACCGACAGCGAGGGCTCGGACGAGGTCGTCGTCAAGGGCGAGACTCGCACGGCTGCCGCCGACCGCGCTCACCACCCCCGCTCGGTCCCTCCTCCAGCTCCTGCCCACCCTCCTTCAGCTCGAGCCCCGTCCGCAGCCCATTCTTCTGGCTCGATGCCGGCCTATGGGCCTTCGCTTGGAGCTGGGGCGTTAGGTGGCTTCCCCAGCCAGTACCAGCTGCCGGCGTTCGGCGTGCCTAGCTTCGGCTTCAACTACGACGTTCCGCCGGCGACCGCGTCGTCAGGACCTCCTGCTCCTGCCCCTCGTGCCTCGTCGTCGACATCGTTCCGCCAGCCGGCCGTTCCAGCATACGCCAACGGCGGCTTGCCTTCTTCTTCTTCGTCTTCGTCCTCCAAGGCTCATCGCAACTCTGGCGTGCCGCAATCGTCCGAGGTCATCGACGTCGACTCGCTGCCCGACCTGCCCCCACCGCCACCGCCACAGCGTCCTCCGCCGCCGCCCGAGAACAAGCCGCACCTCATCGGCATGCTCGAGACCTCGGCTCTGATCATGTATCCAGACAATGTATTCCTCCAACCCGTCATCCCTCCCGGAAGCGTCATGGTCGACCACATGCCCAAGGGCGAGTTCATGCAAAAGGACGGCGACGAATGGGCGCGGATCAAGGTCAAGGTCCGTCTTCTCCCTCTTCGACCGCCTAGCGCGAGGGCCGTGCTCTCGCTCCTGCAGTACCAAGATTGTTGATCTTGCTCGGCGCCCGTTGTGATCTGCTTGTTCCAATAGTACAAGCAGCTTCCACCCGGCACGGCGGCCGGCACGCCCGAGACTATCAACCTGCTGCCGTACGGCTCGCCGTCCTCGACGACAGACCCATTCGGCGTCGTCGCGTCCGCCGTCGCCAACGTCCTCGGCAGCTTCCTCGCCCGCGGCCTCATCCGTGTCGAAGGCTTCATCAAGCGATCGCGCGACCCGCCCTCGCGAATGTGTGCCGCTCTCTACCTGTTCGTGCTCACAATCCCGCCCAACATCAAGTACGTCTCGGACCAGCTGGCCGAGCACAGCTTGTTCCTCCTCACGCCCAAGCTTCCGTTCGACGCGGCCTGGTTCCAGAACTGTTTGTACTACAACCCCCACATTTCGCACCCTGGCATCTACGACAACTACTCGGCCAAGAAGAAGGCGACGGTGCCTGGCGCCCTGCCGGGCATGTCCGAGCAGCAGCTCGCGGCCCAGCGCGCGCTCAATCTGCAGCGCAGCCAGGTCGACGAGGTGTTCGAGAGTCTCAAGGGCGGCGATCAGCTCGACGAGACGGATCCCGGTGCGTCATTCGGCTCACGCACGCGATACCGCCTTGGCTCGGCACAACTGACCCCTGAACGCCCACGGGACCTCTGCCTGCCCACCTGCAGGACCACTCATCGGCACAGTGCTCTACCCGCACCAGCGCAAGGCGCTGTCGTTTCTGCGCGAGCGCGAGGCCGAGCGGCGGCCGCCGACGGGCATGGCCAAGAAGGACTGGACGGCACCCGAGCGGCCGAGCCTTTGGACGCCGATCGAGGACGCCCAGCCGTCAGCGTCGTCATCCTCGAGCCGAAAGAGCAAGAAGCCGGTCATCTCTGGCTGGCGTAATAAGGTCACGGAGAGGGTGTCGATCTCAAAGCCCAGAGAGTGCCGCGGAGCGATCCTAGCGGACGACGTGCGTCATCAGCCCCTACCCCTGGGTTTCCCCTCCATGAGACCCGGATCTAACTATTTCTTCCATTTCTCTCCCTGCAGATGGGTCTCGGAAAGTCACTCTCGGTGGTCTCGCTCATCGCCTCAACCCTCATCTCGGCGCGCAAGTACGAGGTCAAGCCGCTGGAGGACCCGCCCTCACCATCGGCGGCCACTACCCAGGTCGACGACGCGGTCCAAGACTTCAAAGGCGCCGTCTTTGGCATGCCCGAATTGCCTGACTGGACGCAGAGGACGCCCAAAAAGACGGAGAAGCAAAAGCTGCTTGAGCGCGCGGCCGAGCAGGCGGCGAGGCGGTCGCGCATCAAAGTGCGCACGCGCGCGACCTTGATCGTCTGCCCGTTGACGACAGTCAGCCACTGGGAGGATCAGCTGCTGGACCACTGGGACGGCGCCGTCACCGTCTTTGCGTCGGCCGGCGGCGGCGGCACGCGTCGCAATGGGCGGAGCTCGATCAACCACCGCAAAAAGAAGCGCCGCCTTGCCGATGGCGAGACGGACAGCAGCAGCGACGATTCGGACGACTCCGATATGAAGGAGCTCCGCGTTTACACGTACCACGGCAACAACCGCACCTCCGACATCGACTACCTCGGCGACTTTGACGTCGTCATCACGACCTACTCCACCCTGACGGCCGAGTTCTCCAAGCAGACCAAGACGGGCGAGGAGGACGGCAGCGCGGCCGGCAGCGCCCTCCCGTCCAGAGCGGCGTCCGGCACGTCGACTCCAGCCGACGGCTACGACAGCGACGTGCAGGAGATGGACGCGGATGGCCAGCCGCTCGCCAGGCCACCGGGCGCGAAGCCCGCCAAGAAACGCAAGCGCGGCAAGGGCGCCGTCAGTAACCTCGGCATGGCTAAGGCGTCCGAGGCGACCAGCCTGCTGCAGCAGCTCGACTGGTTCCGCGTCGTCCTCGATGAAGCACAGTGCGTCTACTTTCGACACTCGCTCATCGCGCTGTCTCATCTGGCACGTGCTGATCGTTTCCCTTGCGTCTCGTCCGGCTACTCAGCTTCATCAAAGACGCGAACACCGTCGCTGCTCGTGCGAGCTGTTACCTGGAATCCCAGCGCCGGCTCGCCATTACCGGCACGCCGATCCAGAACAAGCTCGACGACCTATGGGCACTCATCAGGTTCATCCGGCTCGAGCCATTCGATGACCGCACTGTGTGGCAGGAATTCATCACCACTCCGGCCAAGAGCGGCAACTCGGTCGGTCTCATGCGGCTGCTCACCATCATGCGGCATATCACGCTGCGGCGGACCAAAGAGACCCGCCTCGCGTCCGGCAAGACGCTGCTCGACCTGCCCGAGCGCCAGGACGAGCTCCGCTTCCTCACTTTCACCGACAAGGAGCGCGAAATTTACGACAAGTACTACCAGGATTCGGCGCGCGACTTCAACGACATGATCGACCGCAAGGAGGACGGCGAGAGCGTCGGTGACGCAGTCACAGCGCCCGGCATCGCCAGCACGAGCTACGTCAACATCCTGCAAAAGATCCTGCGGCTGCGGCAGATCTGCGATCACTACCTCCTCATCACCGATTCGTCGTCCGCCGCGCCGGACGAGGACGACAGCAGCGAGCCGCTCGACTATGAGACGGCGTCGGCCGCGATCGCCGCCCACGGCCTCACCAAGAAGCGCGCGGCATCGGTCCTCGCGTGGATGCGCGAGGAGGCCCTGTGCGACTGTCTCGAGTGCAAGGCGCCGATGGATGAGCTCGCCAGCAGCCTCGGCGGCCTCTCGCTCGGGGCTGAAGAGGAGCCGCCGACCGCGGGCAAGAAAAAGGCCAAGGCCAAAAAGCCCCTGACCGGTGTCCTGACCAAGTGC
The DNA here is from genome assembly GCA_014825535.1 of Cystofilobasidium bisporidii. Classification (NCBI taxonomy): domain Eukaryota; kingdom Fungi; phylum Basidiomycota; class Tremellomycetes; order Cystofilobasidiales; family Cystofilobasidiaceae; genus Cystofilobasidium; species Cystofilobasidium bisporidii. The sequence continues at coordinate 320,994 of MVAK01000003.1, read as the reverse complement.
CAGCACCTGTTCTGTGGGTTTTTGTCTCGCACACCCTCTTCCCTGTGCCGGGCATTGCTGACGCGCTCGACTCCTTCCTTGCTCCTCTCATAGGCCTCGAGTGCTTCCAGAAGTCTGTCTACGCCAAGTATCCGAAGTCGATCGCCGGTGTCGGCCGCTCCTGCCCGCAGTGCACGGCTGGCCTGCGGCTTGCCATCGACTGCATCGAGCTCTCGGCGGGCGATGCTAGCGGCAGCAAGGTGGCGGCCAAGGCGTCGTCCTCCCGCAAGTCACGCAAGAAGCGCTTGCCGCGCACGGGCGAGGATCTTGTCACGTCCTCCAAGATCAATCACCTGCTCGAGGACCTGCTCTCCTTCTCCAAGCTCAATCGCCACTCGAAGAATTTCGCCGGCGACCGCAGCGGCATGACCGGCGCCAGCAAGGACGGCTTCGAGCAGGACGAGGACGACGAGATGACCGAGATGCTCGTCATGGGAGGCAACGATGGCGAGCCGCAGGGCGTCATTGAAGCTGCGCCGGGTCAGGACCTCATCACCGAACCGCCTGCGGTCCTTGACGACTCGTCGACGATCCTGCATGGCAACCTGCCGACAACCAAGACCGAACAGCCGTCCGACGAGGCCATGACTACCGACGCCGAGCCGACCTCCTCATCGAGCATTGCCCCGGCGCTCAAGCAGGACAAGAAGGAGGAGCCCGTGGCCGACAGCCTGCCCGACAGCGCCAACGACTTCTCGTTCAGCGGCGGCGGCCAGAACAACCTCGTCGTCGTCCAGGACGTCAACGATCGACCACCGCTGGGCGAGCCCTGGGCTTCCGACATGGCGACTGGCAAGCCGATCAAGTCGGTCGTCTTCTCGCAATGGACGACGATGCTCGACCGCATCGAGGACGCCATTGTCGACTCCGGTATCGGCTACGACCGCCTCGACGGCAGCATGAAGCTCGACGAACGCGTGCGGGCGATGGACCGGCTCAAGTCGGACCCGGCTTGCGAGGTGCTGCTCGTCAGTCTACGTGCGGGCGGCGTCGGCCTCAACCTGACGTCCGCCAGCCGCGTCTACGTCATGGACCCGTACTGGAACCCGGCCGTTGAGAATCAGGCCGTCGATCGCGTGCACCGACTTGGCCAGACGCGGCCCGTCGTCACAGTCAAGTACATCAGTCAGTACCCCCGTTGACTGTTGTCCTCTTCTCCGTTGGCCATGCAGACACTGACGCGCATTGTCTATCATTGCTCCCGCAGTGCGCGAGTCGATGGAAGAGCGGATGCTCGAGGTCCAGGCTCGCAAGACCAAGGTGGCCGGCCTGACGCTCGCACAGAATATCAGCCGCAAGGAGCTGCACGAGCAGCGGATGGAAGACCTCAAGGTGAGTCGCGCTGTCCTCGTTCTCGTCCTCCTTTACGCTCAATCCAGTCGCTGACGCTCGTCGGCCTCCCTCATGTAGACTCTCTTCTCATGATCGCTTCCCTGGCCCGCGGTCCGCCCTCGCTCTCTCGACGGCTGTCCCCTGACCTTCCCATCCTCATGCCCCCTAGATCTCACCTCTTTTGACACGTCGCATCCTTCATCGCCTCCCCTTCTCGTTGCACGCCCTTTGCTTCCGTTGGTCATGCTGCCAGCCGTGCCGTCTCTGCATGACTTTGCACTTTGCAAACTCTGCCAGCTCGGCGTCTCGTAATCCGACGGACGGGGAGGGCGCCACCCAGAAGCCTGCGTCTGGCCTGCGGCCATGCGCTACTTCTTCCTCCTCGCAAACCTAGGGTTGTGCGTGCTGCGCGGAGCCAGCGGCCCGTCGACGGCAAGCCTTTGCAAGAGCGCAACGACTTGTCCTGAATCCTCCCTGCCGCTAAATCCCTCTCGCCTAGGGTATCGACACTTTGAGTCACGCGGTTGTTTCCCGCAAGACGTCCAGCCGCTTCGCCAGCCCGCCTCGACGCGCTTGCCGAGGCAGATCAGTGCCAGCGTGGGCACACGCGGGACTTGCTATCTCGGACACCGCCGAGCCCTCGCTCGCACGCGCCCACTCATCGCCTCGTGCTGACAGCAGCCAGCTCTGTCAAGAGCTCGACACCGTCCCCACTTCCAACACAACTCGAAACTCATCCCACGACGATGCCTGACCAGGTCTCGTACATGCCCATCGCGGCCGAGGAGAAGCTGCCGTCCTACGACGAGCCCGATGCCGGGCGCGAGCCTGCCAGCAAGCCCTGCCGATCGAGCTCCTTCAAGCCCAAGCCGCTCGCCATCGCGGCCCTCGCACTCACCCTGACTCTTCCTCTTGGGTACCTTTTCTCATGCCGCGCTGCGGGAGGGTCGGGAGCAGCTGTAGAGGGCGCCAACGTCCCCGACCAGGCGGCCTCTGCCTTGCCTCCCCCTAGCTGCGCGACCGCCGCCTCGCTGCCCGTCAAAGCCCCCAAGTGCGTCGGCTCCCTTTCCCCCACCCCACCCTTCCTTCCTCGCCTCTCCAGCACCTACACATGCTGATTTCCCGCTGCTGCTTCAGGACCAATGTCTGGGCCAACCTTGAGATCCCGCAGGCCGTCGACGTCCGCAAGTGGCTCTTTGCCCCCGAGCAGGGCCTCAATCTGACGCGCAACAGCGTCGCCGAGGACAGCGACAACATCGTCTACCTGATCGAGGCTTTTATTCCGCCCAAGGATCAAGTAAGTGCAATCTGTTGGCCGCTCAAGACTCTGACTCCATCCCAGGCTGATGCCTCGATCTCTCGGCCCTTGTTAATCTGCAGGTCCTCGACTACTTCGACGCGGACGGACCAATGCGTACGGCCTTTCGGTGTCCTTCCTTCCCAAGGTTGTCGGGCCCCATGCTGACCCTCTTTCGCGCCTCTCGCGCCGGACCCCTGCAGCCGACAAGTACGCCCACGCCGTCATCCACCACGGCTCGGCAGCCGAGCCCTACATTCAAGACTACCTCATCGGCCCGCTGCCGCTGTCGGATGCAACCCGCCTCGAGCCCCTGCGCGACATCTACCACGTCCCTGAGATCCCCTTTAACGCGCGGGGTTTCTCGGGCCAGATGAGCGAGTTCCGCGAGTTCATCAAGGATATGATGGCACCGCTCGAGGATGCCTGCATGGACCTCTTCGGGGCGGTCTCGCGAGGCCACATCAGTGCGTCCTTACCCTCGCCCTGGTCCGTTCCCTTGGCCCGAGCGCGCACCAAGACTGACCCTCCTTGGCGCAGACGACACGCTGATCGCCGGCGGCTCGAGCCCGAACTCGTTTGACGGCGAGTGGCGCAGGATGTGGATGGTCAGCTTGATTGCTCTATCTGCCTGTTTCCCGGCACGGTCACGGTCTGACTTGCGAGCCACACTTGCCTCCTACAGGGATGGAAACTCAACGTACCCGGCTCCTACCTGGTGTGTGCCGCCCTGTCCTGTCTAATTTCCTCTCCCTTCATTCGGCTGACCAACCACGCATTCGATTCGACAGTTTCCGGTCGACCTCTACAGTGCGCGCCTTTTCTCTGCTGTTTCGCTCGTTGGACGCCGCAGCTGACGTCGCATCTTTCTTGCTTGCAGCCTACGTTGACGTCAGCGGCACAGACAAGAGCAAGTGGCACCTCCGCACGCTCGTCTACAACAAGCAGATCTTCCACTCGACGGCCGACTTTGTTGAGGCCTGGAAGGCCGGCACGCTCAAGCGAAGCGAGAAGCCCGTCGCCGGCGACAAGGGCTGGGCCGATCGCTCGCGCAAGGGCGGCAGGCGCGACCTCGACCACCTTGCCGGGCCGCGCAGCGTGGCTTTCAGCGGCCCTCGCTTCCGCGTCGACGAGAAGGAGAAGTACTTCTCGTGGATGGGCTGGTCGGCGGTGTGTCATCTCATTTCGCTCGTGTCTCTGCGTGCCCTTTTCAGCCCACTTGCCGTCGGCTGACCTCCCAGTTGGTCGACACTCCTGCCGTTCGACAGTACCTAGGCTTCGAGCGCGACATGGTGCGATGCTCAGCCCGTGTAAATCCATCTCTTAGTGGATCGAGCGCTGACTTGTCGCTTCGCCGCCTCTTAGGGCCTTGGCCTCTGGGACATCAACTTCCGAGGCGAGCGCATCATCTACGAGCTGACACCACAGGAGGCTCTCGCCCAGTATTCTGGTTGGTCCCAAAATGCCGCTCGTCGGGCAGTCGAGCCGAACCATGCCTGACCCCCTTTTCGAGAATTTTGCTTCCGACAGGCAACGACCCGCACCAGGCCTCGACCGTCTTCCTCGACCGAGCCTTTGGCATGGGCAGCTCGGTCAAGGAGCTTTTCGTCCGTACTGATCTGCTTTGTAGTCTGACCTGGCCGCGCCAGACGCGGAAGCTGACCCCATTTTTTCTGAGGCGCTTGCAGAAAGGCTACGACTGCCCCGCTGTGCGTCCTTGTCCCTGCCTTTACTCATGCAATTTCGCTCCCTCAACTCACTCACAAGCAACCTTTCTGAACGCCGCAGGATGCGCAATACCTGCCCATGACGATTCACGAGGCGGGCGGCAGCTCGACCCGCCTCGACGCCGTCTGCCTCTTTGAGCGCGAGAGCGGCAGGCCAATCTCGCGACACACCGGCTGGCTTCCCAACGAGATGGGCGCCGTTAAGGGATACGAGTTTGTCGTACGCACCGTGTCGACAGGTGCGTAATCCTCCGACCTCTGCGCTTCTCGCTTCCCGAGGGGCGAAAAAAGAGACGTCGGAGCTCGCCCGACCACCGGCGGCGGCCTGGGACGCCTTCCGTGCTGACCCCCCGACCCTCCCCATCCCGCTACGTCGTCTATCGCCGGAAGTCGGGAACTACGACTATGCTTTTTCGGTTCTTAAAACGACCAGAGTCTCGTGCGAAAAGTGTCGGATGAAGTTGTGCTGACCTTGCGATTCCTCTGTCCTTCGCGCAGTACGTCTTCATGCTCGACGGCACGATCGAAATTCAGCTGTCGGCCTCTGGCTACCTGCAGGGCGGCGTATTTGACGATGACCAGGTCGACTTTGGCCACCGGATCCGCGACCACTCGATGGGCTCGCTACATGACCACGTCGTCGGTTACAAGGGTGCGTCCTTTTGTCGCCCAGACTGAGACAATGACGGCGCGCTGACTCACTCCCTCTCCGCCGCCTCATCTCGCAGTCGACTTTGACATCGCCGGTCGCAACAACTCGTTCATGGCCGTATCGCTCGAGATGGAGGACCGCGAGGAGCCCTGGTTCGAAGACGACTGGGGGTCCAACGTCCGCCAGCAGGTTCTCAAGCGAACCATGATCAAGAACGAGGTCTGCCTGCCTCCTGCGCTTCACCTCACAGGCGCGCGCTGACATCACCACGCCCCATTTCTCTCTCCTCTCCTTCCACAGGACCAAGGCCGGCTCAACTACCGTGAGAACCTCGAGGGCATGTTTGTCGTGACCAACGAGGACGCCAAGAACCGCTGGGGCAACTCGCGCGGGTACGGCATCCACCCCGGCATGTCGCCCATCCACCTGACCAACCTCGATTCGAAGCGCACGCTCAAAAATGTCCAATGGGCCAAGGTCCGCGCCTCTCTCACTGTCATCCCTCGCAGTCGATTCTGCGCTTCGCAATACTGACAAAGGCTCTTCCCTGCTCTGTCTCTGACTCGGGTCCCGCAGAGCCACGTCTCGGTCGCCCAGCGCAAGGACTCGGAGCCGTACTCGTCGTCCATGTGGTGCGTCACTCGTTGCTATCGTCGTCGTCTCCCCTGATGCGCAACCTTCGAGACTTTCAAGGCTGACGCCCCCCCCCCCCCTTGCTTCCGCAGGAACATTCACCTGCCGGGCGCGCCGACCGTCGACTTTGACCGCTTCTTTGACGGCGAGTCGCTCGACCAGGAGGACCTTGTCGTCTACCTCAGCACTGGCATGCACCACATTCCCCGCGCCGAGGATGCGCCTCACACGTTGACCAACATCGCGACGTCGAGCGTTCTCCTGACTCCCTTCAACTTCAATGACTACGACGTCGCGATGGAGTCGATGAACGCTGTCTTGCTTCAGCCGGCTGAGACGCCCGGCGGCCTTTGGCGGGCTGACGAGAACGCCGTTCTGAGCGAGTACTGCCTGCCAGCCCAGCCGTCTCCGTTCCATGTGCGTCGTCGTCCTTCGTCGCTGCCTTTCTTCGCCTCGTCGAGTCCCCTGATTTGTTGACTAGGCGCTGTGGGGGCCCTTCGCTGTGACTTTCAGTACACCGGCCTACTCTCGTTCAACGAGGACGGCGACCCGGTCTCGTTCAAGAGCATGCACGAGGCGCGCCTCATCGCCGAGGGCGTGCACGGCATCTGGGGAGGCGTCCCTGTCGACGCTTGATGGTCTGCTGCCGCGATACTCTGGTGAAGGACGGGTGAGAGGGTCGGGACAGTGCGAGCGGGCGAGCAAGAGAAGGATCTGATGGAGACTGGTCCTTCTGGTACATGATGATGCTCGATCCTCGGACCGCCCCGCAGGTGCGTCTCTTGCAAGCCTGGGCTGGCGTTCCCTTCAAGCAGCTTCTCACCCCAAGCAGGACCTGTGCGATTGCTCGTCGCTTCAGGCAGCACAGAGCACGACAGAGCACGGCAAGGGCAAGATGTATGGGAGAGCATAGCAATTAGTCAAGGCCCGCCTTTGCGTAAGCCGAGACGCAGTCGATCAACAATGGATGGCGTCGCCCTGCTCGTCAAAGCTCTGCAGGACCGACGGTACTAACTAACGAGCGCGACGGCCATAAGGATCGCATGCACTCCTCTTTCTCTCGCGGACACTTCCCGCTATAGCGCAGCGCCAGGAACGAGATGGGAAAGAGTCTTGTTATACAGCTTGGCGGAGGAGGGTCTCGCAAGTCGACAAGACGAAAAAGGGGGTGATGGAAGAGGTCGGATATTGCCGCCGGACTGCGAGCGCTCACCATCCGCTGTTGCCACCGCTGTTGCCGCCTTGAGCCGGCCGGGCTCGCGCGCCCCATCCGCCGTCCATGACGCCGGCGTTTGTGCCTGATCCTGCAGCCTGCGCAGCAGGAGGAGCGACAGGCGGTGGGTTGTGCGCTGTTGGGTCGGGACCGGCTGCGGCGAGCATCGCGGCTCGCTCAGGATTGATGCCGGCCAACGCGGCCATAGGCTGCTGCTGCTGCTGCTGGGGCGGCGGCGGCGGCATGTGCTGCGACGGCTGCCCGTACGACGACGGAACCGGCTGCTGCTGCTGCTGGACATAGCCGTAGCCGCCCGCTGCGGGATGGGCGCCATATGCGCCGCCATACCCTGCGGCGACCTGTGGAGCCGCATTGTAGCCAGCTGAACCAGCTGCAGACGACGACGGCCCAGGCTGGCCGTAGCCCGCAGCAGCGCCGTACGCGTAAGCGGCCTGCTGGGCGTAGGCACCGCCGTAGCCCATCTGTTGCTGCTGCTGATAGGCGGCTCCGTAGGGGTTGGGCGTCGCGCCTGTCCGCGGGTCCACCATGCGCCCGCCAGGTGTGCGTGCAGGCGTCGCGCCAGTCCGCATCTGGCCAGAGCCAGATGGTCGGCCGTAGGGCGTGCGCCCGCCTGTTCGTCAAGGAGATTGAACAACGTTTGGTGTGTACGGTCAGGTCCGGCGCGAAGGGAGCGTAGAAGCAGAGGGAGGGAGAAAAGAACGCACCGGCCGCGGCCGCTGCCTGCGTCTGTCGGAGCTTTTCTTGGTATTGAGCCTTGAATGAGTTGCAGAGCTCGAGCATCCCGCCGACCTCAGCCTCACCCAGGACGTAGGATCCCGGGTTGACCTTGACGGGCTGGGAGCGGATTGGATAGTGGGGCAGGAGCAGGCATCAGCAATGCGTAGAGGATTGGAGGAGATGATTTGAGGCGCACGCACCCAGGTCTGGATGACACCGCCCTCGGTCGTCGGCTTGCTGAGGAAGGCAAGGTCAAAGTAGCCCGGGCGCTCGCGGTTGATGCCGAACGCGTAAATCGACTTGCCGGGGTTGGCCATCGTGTAGTTGCGGAGAAACGAGTCTGTACGCGAGGTATAGAATGGGTCAGCGCTCATGCAGATGCGAGGAGGGCGAGCGTCCATAGAGGTGGACTGACGAAGCTCCTCCTGCGTGCGGCCCTTGAATTTGTCGTGATTCATGAGCTCGTCGATCTTGCGGACCGTCGACTTGATGTGTGAGACGATGAGCTCATCTAGGTCATGGTAAGTGTATTTGCCGGCGACGCGCAGGATCTGGCCGACGCTTTGCGGGTTGGGCTTGTCGAGCTCATTGACGTCTGACAGGCACGTCAGCGAAGCAGACAGCAAAGGGGCAGCGTTTATCAGCCGAACCGAACCGCAAGGGAGAACTCAGAAGGTCGGGCGGAAGCGGCAAAGGGAGGGAGCGAGACAAGATGATGGACAGAGGAGAGGCACGCACCGATGTGCTGATAGATTCCGTCGTCGACCTTCCACGTAACGGCGAGGTGGTCAATGCCGAGCGACGAAGGCCGGATCACGCAGTCGCCGCGCTGCTGGGTAGCGAGGTACTGCTCGGCCTGGGCGGCGTTCATGTTGAAGAAATTGGGGTGGTCAATTTGGCGGCGCAGGCGGTTGACCTCGGTCCGCTTCTTGCGATCGCGCGCAGCTCGATCAGCTTTGGCCTGGTCCCAGTCGTAGGGCTCCTCGGGCTGGACACGGCGCTGGTCGGCGTCGCCCATGTCAAGTTCCGTCTTGCGCAGTGAGAGCTCGACGAGCATCTTGTCCGGGAAGACGCCGATGATCATGGCCTGGACCGAGCCGATGCGAGTGGCCAGGGTGCACGACTGAACCGGCTCGTCCGAGACATACTGCAGGGCGACCATGGCCTCGACACCCGAATCGAGCCGCACGTTAACGTCGCGATCGCGCACGCGCCAAACGTGACCGGCGATGATGAAGCCGGGGACTAGCGTCTTGTTCGTCTCGCCGGAGAGCATCGTCCAGACCTCCCAGTGGCTGGGGGTGCGGAAGTCTGCGCGCCGGTCGCGACCAGGGCTAGCAATCTCGTCTTTGATGACATGCAGGGCATAGCGCTTCTCGACGTGCCGGAGCTCGCGCAGATTGTCGGCGAAGTCGTCGAGATTGAGCTCGTTCAGCTTGGCCTCGGGCTCGTCGTCGAGCATCAGCTTGACAACCGACTTGGACGGGTGGTCGTCTTGGACGTCTTCCTCATCGAGCTCGAGGGCGTTCTCGGCCATCTTGCGGGCGAACTCGTAATCCTCGGGGTGTATCCTCGTCGAGTCAAGCGGGTCGGGTTGGAGCTCGATGTCCTCGCCGGTGAGCTCGAGGTCCTCGACGTCGTTCGAGATCTCGACGAACGCGATGACGTTCTCGCAGACAACCGAGCCGAGGAGCTCGGCGCTCAAGAGGTCGTTCCTGTTGACGAGGGCGCCGTTCTGTAGGGCACGATGGAAGCGCAGGTTTAGCGAGGGTTCAACAGGCAGGGAGCGACTGAGGCAGAAGCGAGGCAGAAATTGAAAACGCACCTGCGTGTTCTTGATAATGTCGCGGACGAGCTTGGTCGCCTTGCGCGGGCCGAGGCCGGCGACAAACGGCAGGACGTTCTGCTGATACGAGTCCGTCACAGCGTCGTTGATGATGACGCCGACGTCATTGACGACATTGACGAGCGCACGCTCAAATGCGAGCCAGAGCTTCTCCGGCGGGACCTGCAGTCGAGCGGCGCGAGTCGAACGAGTCAGCCCGTGCATCGCGAGGAGAAGAGCGCGCACAGGGCACCAGGGAGACAAAGACGCACGAGCTTCTGCGAGTCGTTGTCGACGATGATGGCGCTGATGTCGGACCGCATCGCGCAATACTCGTGGATGGGCGACTGGACGTACCGGCCGAGGCCGACGCAGTAGCGGGCATTTTGCGGCATGGCCGGGAACTCCTTCTTGGCGCGGTCCGAGTGCTGGTAAAGGCGGGCGACGGCGTCGGGGACGTATATGACGGGCAGGGTTGCTTCGGCTAATTCGCGGTCGCGGTCATCCTGATTCGGTACCGCGCCCCAGGAATTGTTGCCTTGGTCACCCTGCGCCTGCTTGTTGACCTTCTCCTCGGCGAGCTCGCGGACGAGCTGCTGAACGCGCAGGAAGACGCGGTCGTGTGTCGAGACCGAGAAGCCGCCGACGACGATGCACGCCGGCGCGCGCTTCTCGACGAACGCCTTGAAGGCGTCGGTCGGGTGCTCCTTGCCGCTGTCTGGGTAGAAGATGCCGCGGTCAATCTCGAACTGCTTGTCACGCAGGTGATCGATCTTGACCGTCTCGCGGATATGGCCCTGCTCGTCGATGAAGACACACATGACGGCGTCGTGCTTGAAGTCGCCGCGGCCGTGACTGACGGCCATGACCGAGGGTGAGGTGCCCTTCTCATACTCCTTGGGCCGATACGGCGCCTGGTTAGCCGCCTGCGAGAGAACACGAGAAGCATGGAGGTGGGGCCCGTCAACAGGGCAGATTGGACGCAAGGGGCGGTCGAGGGCGAAGGGAAAGCACGAACCGACTCAAGCGCCGCGCCGCACGTGTTCGCAACGTGGTCTTCGACCGCGTCTCGCAGCCACTCGCGAACGTAATTTTGCCCGAGCGGTATGAGGTCGTTGCGGACGGCGAACTTGATGTTCATCTCGCGCCACGCGTTCCACGCGTTGGGGACCTCGCCATCGCCGTCCGATGTGAAGGCGTCGATGACGCCGCGCTCGAGCCGAGTGCTGACTTCCTGCGGGAGGAAGAAATGAATCGAGACGAGCGTGTCTCGTTCAGCCTCAAGGTAGTGGAGGAAGCGAGCCGAGTGAAGGAGCTCGGACACGGGCTTGTCCTTGAGGTATTTGAAGGACTACAGGCAAGCGAGAGGAAGAAAGAGCAAGGCGAGGGACGTTCAGTCCACGGAGCGAGCCAGGGTAAAGGGGAAGGAAAGGAGACGGAGACGAACGTTGTAGGGGTGGAACTCGTCGATCTTGGCCTGGCCCTTTTCGGTCGGGCGGATGGTGATGAGGCCCTGCTCGCGGAAAGCCTTACGGACGAGGTGCCGAAGCGTCGGATTCTTGAAGAAGTCGTCGACCTGGAGCGTGCGCATGCCTGCAAAGAGCGGCGAGCGAGAAAGAAAAGGAAAGGTCGGGGTCAGTCCGGCTTGAAGAGCAGAGGAGAGTAAAAGGGCGAGCGCTATCAGGCAGCGCCAGAGGCGAGAAAGAAGACGCACCCTTGAGAACGGCCTCAACTGACGAGAACTGGCGGTCGTCAACGAAGGCCTCGGCCCACTCGTCGGGCGGCAGCGATGGGTCCTCCTGTGAGACCGTCGGCGGCTGAAACAAGTTCTTGGAGATGGCCTCCTCGACAGAAATACCCATGTTCTGGAGCGCGAGGGAAGGAGAGCAGACGGCGTAGTCAGCGACGAAATGGAGAGCAAAGAGCAGAAAGGACAGAGACAGGACGCACCCTCAGCGCGGTGCCGGCGCGGCCCTCACGCAGCTCGCCCGAGCGCTTGATCGCGCCCTCATTCGTGCGCTTTTGACGGCGCTCGCCTCGAGCCTTCATCGCCTCGTCCTCCTCCTCACGCATCTCGCGCAGCTCGCGGCCCCAGCGAATGCCGACCCACTCCATCGCGTCCATGACGCCCTCGACGCCCTCCTCGGCGAGCCCGCCCGAGCCGTCGACCTTGTCGCGGAAGAACTGCTCGTAGACAGTCGCTTCGGGCCCAGCATCGGCCGGGGGAGGGACCTCGTTGCCGTCATCGTCGAGCGTCGGCTCCTGCTGGGCGGCCCAGGCCTCCATCTTGCGCTGTTGAAGCCGGCCCCACGTCGTGTCGAGCGCCTCCTTGCGCTTCATCAGCGCCCGGTACTTGGTGCCAAGCTCATACACCGTCCAAAGCTCGTTGCGCTCGAGCAGGTGGATGGGGCCGCCGGTGCTGCCGTCTGCAGGCGCAAGGTTGCCGTCGAGGTCCTTACGGTAATGAACGATGTAGTCGCGTCGGTGCTCCCAGATGAAGGGCACCTCAAGGTGTTCGATGAAGAGATACGACAACACTCGCTGGACCGCCTCGACGAACTTGACGTGGAGGTCATCATCGGCCGACTGAAGGCCTCCGCCGTAAGGCTCGAATTTGGGGGCGAGGAAGACCTGCGTGCGGGGCGAGATGCGAGGAGCGATCCATACGGCGGCGCTCTCAACCGGCGGAAAGGAGGGAAACGGCTCGGGAATGTACGTTGGGTTGTCTGAAAGCGTCGAGTTGAGCAGTTGATGGCGCTCTGGAATGTCGCGCGCGCGAATGAGGTCGTCCTCCTCGGTCAAGAAACGGGCCTTGATCTCGGACGGTTCGAAGATCTGCACAGGAGATCGTTGATAGCAGAGTGGAGCGAGTGAGCCAGGCCGGCCGGCCAGAGAGGAACAGGGAGCGAGAGAGAAGACGCACGTCAGAGATCTTGGGAGCCTCGCCGTCGCCGGCAGCGCCGAACATCTCGTCCTCGCCCTCGAGGGCCCAGTCATACTCGTCGCCGTTGCCGAAGACGTCGTAGATGTCGTCCCAAGTACTGCGGTAGGGCCACGCAAGGAAAGCGACAAGATCAGCATACGAGACGAGACGGAGCGGCCAGGTCGCCGAGGGAAGATCAAACGCACGACTTGGAGATGCCGCCGTCGCCCTCCTTGCGGCCCTTGCCACTCTGCTTCTTCTTCTTGCGGCGCTCCTTCTCCTGCCGCCGGCGTTCGCGCTTCTCCTCCTCGTCTTCGCCCTCGCGCTCATCCTCCTCGATGAAGTCTGCGAGGTCGTCCTCGTCGTCGTCCTCATCCTCGTCCTCGTCAGCCCGGCGGGGGCGATCGTCAAAGATGCGCTTGAGGTCACTGGCGTCGATGTCCTTCTCGCGCTCGTCGCCCGCGCTCTCGTCGTCCGAGGCCGAGCGGGCGTCCGAGTCGGATCCCGAGAGCTCGGACCGCTTGCGCCGGAGCAGCTTCTTCTTGCTCGCCTTCTTGCTCGAGGAGGACGCTTTTGAGGGCCGGACGAACGCGCCCGTGTTCTCGGCCAGGAGGTCGAGATCGTCCTCCGAGAGGGCGTCAGAGGCGCCCGAATCGCGAGCTTCGCTGGCAGCTAGAGCAAGCAGACGGCAAAGAGCGGGGCAGGGGCGTCAGGACGGTCGCTCTGACGGACCTCGAAGGGTAGGCCGAGGTCGCGGGGTTGTTGAAGCAGGCGACGGCGGATTCAGCCCACTCGGCGCGGCCAGGCAACGACCGACCCGCCGAAGCTCGCAGCATGAAGGGCGGACCCGTCGCCCCCAATCCCGCCCCACCCAAACAAACGAAATGGAAGCAAGGCAGAGCAGAGCAGAGGAAGCGGACGAACAACGTCTCTTCTTCTTCTTCTTTGCCTCGCGCCGCTCCTTCTTGCGGCGCGCACGCCGCTGCGAGCTCGTCTCTTCATCGTCGTCGGCAGCCGACTCTTCCTCATCGTCGTCCTCGTCGACAATGAAGCCCTGGGCGATCCGACGAGCCTGAACGCGGGAGGAATAGGTCTGTCAGGATCGGATGGGCAGGTAGAGCTAGAGGCAAGGCGGTCGAAGAGGTTGCTGCCCAGGCGGGCAGCCGACGCGAGAGCACCGCCAGCTGCTACCTGCCTCTAGCTCGGCGTCCCTCCTCTTCGGACCCCAGACAGCCAGCAGCACGGGAGTAAGAGAGGGGGAGGAGAGAGTAGAACTGACCTCTTCTGGGTCGTCTTCTTCCTCCTCGCTCGAGTCGTCCTGCTGGCGGCCCTTGCCGGTCTTGCGCTCAGCCGAGATGTCGACGCCGTCGTCGTCGTCGTCCTCCTCTTCCTCGCCGGAAGACGCGGTGCGTTCGGCGTCCGACATGAGTCCTCTCTGCTAGATCGGAGATAGACAGAGATTCGAGAGCTGGAAAGAGTAGTAGGGGCGGCACAGAGCCAAAGAGGGAGGCGGTGGTGAGTGTTGAGGAGCAGGTCGGACAGGCCCAGCGAGGTGGCAGCGCAAGAGCAGCACGACCAGCGCGCGCAAGAGGGCTCATGCACAACAGAAGAGATCCCCTTTCCGTCAGACCCTGTCGACATGCATCAGCCGGCGAATACTCGACCTCGTCGAGATCGCTGGCCAATCCGCCCGCACTCGCTATCGCATGTTCAAGCAAACGTGAATTAGGTATTATAGGCTCTGTCTTGATGTTGAGAATCCAGGATAGCACCTTCGCCAGTCCTGTCGTGATGCGGGCCTCCCCCATTCCTGTCCGCGTGTGCGCACGCCCCGCCCTCTCGAAGTCGTCGCCGCCCCGCTGGGACAGGCCGAGGATGGGGGAGGAGAGCAAAGTGGCGGGCGTCTAGGCCGGGCAGGCGCTCAGTGATCCGACCCGTCCCTCCTCGCTTCGTTGCGCGAGCTCGGCCGGCTGACGGGCGCACTTCCAAGCCCTGCCGCGCCGATCGGCGGAAATTGGAGGCCTGACGACGGCGGCGACAGCGTCCTCGAGTGTGACTTGGCTGTTGGAGATGACGTTGAGTGGACGGGCGAGGTCGTGCGTGTCGGAATGGCTGATCCAGCGGCGTTCGGGGTCGCCGAGGAGGAGGATGGGCCGCCGGCGGCGGTAGGCGAGGAGGACGCGAGCAATGCAGCCGCGCCCTCTTCGAGCTTGCGGATCTCCGAGTCAAGCGAACCGTGCTCGTCCTCGTCGTCGTTGGCCGAGTCGGGAACGTTGCGCGGGTCTATCGGGAGAAAGAAATTGGCAAGCAAAGTCAGTCAACCTGTCCGCAAGATGCCAAGGCGGATAGGATGGGATGGGCGCACGGTCGACCAGGTCGTACTCCTCGAACCGCCCGACGCCTCCCGTCTCCCACTCCTTCAGCTCGGCCGGCATGAAGTAGTAGAAGCAGAAGGTGGCGAGGCAACCGCCGGCGACGAGGTCGATAAGGTAGTGGTGCGTGAGGTACATGGTCGACTGGGCGAGCGCAGACATGGAGGGGGCGTCGTAAGCCTTTGCTCGTGCAGGGCGCACTCGCCGAACAGGGCAGGCAGAGGAAGCGGGAAGCCACACGCACCCAATACAAGACGGCGACGTAAGCCCAGTAGAGCGGCCGGAAGCGCGGGAAGAAGTGGCTGAGGAACAGAGCCTCGATCGTCGCGCTGCCCGAGTGCAGGCTCGGGAACGCGCCAAACGGAATAGGCGCGTTGGAGAAGGTGACAGTGTAGCCGTTGCCGCCAAAGATGGCATCGATGCGCGACAGGCCGCCGGCCGAACCCTTCATGCCGTAGTAGGCCGGCGTCAGGCCGTGAATGAGCTCGTACCCTGCGTGACGACAGGTCGGATCAGCCTTCCGGGTTCGACCCCAGGGGCAGAAGGAGCAGGAGCAAGGGACGCACAAGGGGGCGTGCAGGGCAGCAAGATCTGCGTAATGACTCCAAAGAGGTTCATGAGCCCAAAGGCCTTGCCCCAAAAGTTGATGGACCCGCGTGGGCCAAAGACGAACGCGACGGCAGCGATGACGAAGGGAATGATGAAGTGCAGCAGGCCGTACGGCAGCCACGCGATGATGTCGAGCACCGGGTGCGTGTAGCGCGTCAGGATATCCGAGATATTCTGCGTTGGTGGAGCGACGGGCAAAGAGGAATTCTGAGGTCAGCTTCGGGAGACGATGATGCGCGGATAGAGAGACGGCGAGAAGCGAAGCAAGCGAGGAAGGTAGGGGGAGAGGAAGGGGACGTACGGCGCCGTACAGGACACTCTCGAGCGTCGGCAGGAGCGCGACGTGGACTGCCGGCCGCCAGGCGACGGGAATGTCTTTGGACGAGAAGAACAGGAGCACCCAGGCAAGCACATACGAGCCGGGAACAAAGAATTGGCCGAGGAACGGCACGAGGGTGATGCAGGCGTAGCCGGCCGGGATGAGCAGCTTGAAGGGGAACGCCGGGGTCTTCATGATGTAAAGGCAGAAGAACCCTTCGAGCGCGAAGAGAATCCACCCGTAGTCGGTCCGAAGCGACCACCGCCGACGACGCAGGTGCCGGATCGTCACCGCTGGTGAGAGCGTCAGGTCGAGCCGGCGCAAAGCGTTGAGGATGTTGGCGAGGAGCCAGCGGACAAACGCGGCCGGAGAGCGGCCTTGCATTGGGATGACCGAGTTGGGCGCGACCGGTGATGAGAGAGTGGAGGCCATGACGAGCTTGCGAGAAGGAAGAGCGAGGCGAGGTGGCCGAGAGCGAAGGAAGGCGTCGAGGGGTTCCTAGATGATGATCTACAGGAGGGGGGCTGGAGGGAGGGAGGGAGGGGCGAGCGCGATGTCGCGGGGCCGGCGAGCGCACGGGGGGACCGACGCTGCGAGGGATCCGACCTGGGGTACGAGCTCGTGAAGACCGGGAGCGTAGACAGTAGCCGAGGGGGCTACCGAGAAGGGAGAGACGAGGGGACAGGTGCAAAGGAAGCGAGGGATCTATGACGGTTTGCGGGGTCGTGCAAAGGGCAAGGGCAAGGCGCGTCGCAGCCTGCGGTGGCGCAGCCACGCACGCTCGACACAAGGTCGACGCCCTCGCTTCGCTCAACAACACGCTCAACAACCATGGGATGGCCTTCTTTTCGAACGAGCGAGTGAGGCTTGCACTGAAGGAAGGACGAGACGAGTGCGCGTGGCCCGCAGGCGGAGGTCATGAGTCGCCTTCCTGGCTGGCCACCGCCTCGTCCTCCAGCGCTTGCTGGCATTCGCGCTCAATCTCGCGCGCACCCTTGACGCCCATCTCGACCCACTTGGCCAGTAAGGGCTGCTTGGCCTTCCACTCTGCGCGCGCTTCGTCCACCCGACCTGTCGCGATGAGGGGAGGGGAAGGGGGCGTCAGCGCGCGCGCTACGAAGCCTCATCGCAGCATGCGTACACGGAGTGAAGTTTGTGACGAACCAAGCAGCAGCAGGTCCGACAGGTACTGCGGCAGATCGGCAACCTCCCTCGTCAGTCTCGCAACGTCGCTCGTTGGTCCAGCCGTAGCTGCCGAGGGCGTTGTCGCGGCGCTTGATGACGAGGGCAGCGACAGGCTCTCGACCAGCTGCGAGATGGTCGACCAGGCGTAGCGCAATGAGTCGAGCGAATCGGACAGGGGCGAGGTGGACGCGTTCATCTGGAGCGACATATCATGGGAGAGTAGGGGGCATGTCAGTCGTCAGTACAAAGGTCCAGCAAGATCGCACGAGGGGAGGTGGAAGGACGCACGCGCTGTATCGTCGACGAGGCGGCCACGAGATCGCGATGGCGCCCGTAGATGAGATCGTGCTTCTCCTGGTCGAGCCGGCTGATCTCTGTGATCCCAATACATCGAGCAGGCCGGTAAGATTGATCAGCGTTTGCCCTCTCAGGAAGTATGAGCGACAAGAGGCTCGGAGCCGGACGTGGACGGACCCTTAGCGAGCTCGGCTTGCACCCTGAGCAGGTCAACCAGCGATGACCGCTCGATCAGGTCCTGGTAGTACATCCTCGGGTTGAAGTTGGGCGAGTCTGCAAGCGAGTGCGAGTCAGAGCAGCAGCACGACCGGTCAGTCCTCCCTCATTCAGGGTGCGGTCGTCCAGTAGCGACAGGCGAGACGTACCGAGGTCCATCGCGCCCTCGCGCGGGCCCTTGGTCGGCGTCGCTCCCGCAGCACCTGCCGTCGGGGTGCCCGAGACCCGGCGCTGGCCCGACTGCGGCAGCGGGCGATGCCCGCCTGCCGGCGAGGACGTCGAGCTGCCCGTTCCGGCGGGTCTGGGTGTCGTTGGTGAAGAGCGCAGGCGGGAGGTCATGATCGTTGGCAGGGAGGGAACGAGCTGTAGGTCCGTCGTCTCGACCTCGACCACCACCACCAGCCTTTTGCCCCCTCGACACCATCTCGCCCTTCCCGTCCCAACGGCCCTGTTGACCGACCCTCCAGACACCAGCCGGGATCGCACAGTACGATGAAGGACGTAGCATCCCTTCCGCTCCCAACGGCACGCATCCATACCGAGGCCGACCTCGCCCACTTTCTCCGCTCACCTGGGTGCGCGGCTTACCTCGCGTGGCTCCAGTTGCTCGCGTCCAAGCTCGTGGGCTCGTCCCTGCCATCGCCGGCCGAGACGGAAGCCAGCTCCTCTTCGTCCGAAGCGCGTCTGGTAGCTATGTGTTCACGCTTCCTTGAGCGTCTTTTGCTGACGATGACGCTCGATGGTGCTTCCCTCCGGTGGCCAGGCCGTGCGCGGGTTGACCGCGCTCCTCGCGACTCTCCGACGGTCCATTGCCGACCATCCACCCTCCACCAATTCGCAACGTTATGGCAACCTCTCGTTCCGACCCTGGTCTACCGCCGCGCTGGACGCCCTCCCAGCGCTCGTTGCTGCCGTCACCCCAACGTCGCACAGGCAGTATCTACCCCACCTGCTGCCGCTCCTGACCGAGACGTCGCCGTTCGGCAACGCGACCCGGCTCGACTACGGCACCGGCCACGAGCTCGCCTTCTTCCTCTTCCTATTTGCGCTGCGGAACATCGGAGTTCTGTCCGAGGCCGATGACCTCGACGTTGGGCTCATCGTCTTTCCCGCGTGCGACCCCCCCCCCCCCAATCCCCTTCCATCATGCGCGTCCGTGCTCGTCCTGTTTCCACATAAACCCGCCGACTGACGCGTCTTCGCGCCCCTACTCGTGTACCCTCTGGCTCCTCAGGTACCTGGATCTCGTCTGGGCCCTACAGGACACGTATCGTCTCGAGCCGGCGGGTAGTCACGGCGTCTGGGGGCTCGACGACTATAGCTTCCTCCCGTGCGTCCCCTCCTTTCTTGCCCTCGCCCTCGTCGGTTCCTGTCAGACTCTGACTCCTTCTGGTGCTGTTCAACTTCTCAGATACTACTTTGGTTCGGCCCAGCTGTTGCGCTCGCCCGTGTCGCCCGCCGACCTGCTCCCGTCCAACCGCCGTCCACCGACGATGCAGCGCCTGCGCGACCCGACGGTCGTCTCGTCCGCGGGCTCTCCAGCATCCGCACCTTCGCTGTCAGTAGGCGGCGCGGCAAACGAGGCGCGGAATCTGTGGACGCTGTCACTGCAGCGGGTCGACAAGCTGAAGACTGGACCCTGGAGCGAACACTCTGTACGTCTCTCTCCCTCCCTTGCCTCTCCCTATTGTCCTTTCTCCCTGTCCCTTTCTTGGACTCTCGCATCCCGCATAATCCGTGGCTATCCCTGCTGCTGCATCTCTTCGATCTCTCTTGGCTGACACGCCCCACTATCCCCTATCACTTCGATGGTGCAGCCGCTCCTGTATGGCCTGTCGACGCAGGTCACCAAAGGCTGGCCAAAGATTCACGACGGTCTGCGCAAAATGTACGAGGCCGAGGTGCTCGGCAAGCTAGTCGTCGTCCGCGGTCTGCGAGTTGGGGGGATCATTGCGTGGGACTGAGCGCGATCGCGAGGGCGCAGGAAAGAGGACGGGGACCGGAGGTGCGTCGCCCCATGTCCTCCACACTTGCTGGGCTCCCTGTCGTCGCCCCTGCTTCTTGACTCTGTCCTCATCCACCCTCATCGTACCATTCCCAGAATGCAATGTTCGTGAGGGTGTCACCTGCAGTCTAGTTCTCGGGTCTCCGGAGGTTTGGTGGAGGACGCCGCTGGAGGAACGCTGCGGGGCCAGGCGCCGGCGAGTTAGGGTTGAGGTTGCCCCGTCCAACGGCTCGATAAAACGGACGAGAGGCAGCTGCAGCTCACCTTGGCCTTCCTTTCCTTCCCTCCCACCCACACCCACCTCATAGGCCCTTCCCATCGCAACATGTGAGTGGCCTCCGCGCTCTGGGTCTCAACCACCCTTTGTATGCTCACTCAGCTCTCTCTCCTCACCTGCCAGACAACCACCCGCAGCAAACATGTCCACCGCCGCCGTCCTCTCGAACAAGGAGCTCTACGACCCGGTTCGTGTCCTTCAGGACCCCGCCTTCCGCATCATCAACTCGGCCGACGAGCTGCCCAAGGAGAAGGACGCCAACCTAGCCTGTGGGTTGGCTTTGCTTCGCACTTCAGCGAGCGTGACTCGAGCGCACGAGCTGACGAGCTGAGAGATGGTCGCCCTCCTGATCACCTAGGCTTCTACAACCCGGCCCACGAGGTTAGTCTCTCTTACTCTCGTCCGAAATATCTTGCACTCGACTGGATGCTCATCTTTGCATCTCGCCTCTTTTTTTTTCCCGCAGTGCCACCTCGTCGTCAAGCCCAAGCCCACGGTGCGTCGCGCTCCATCTTTCTCCATCATCGTGCCGGCGGTTCGGCGCGCGCCGGCCGTCCGCGTCAGGGGCCTCCACTTTTCTCGGTGGCCCGCGCAGCCGCCTTACCGGAGGCGTCTCCTGACACTCATGTCTCCCTTCTCTTTCTCCCTCTCGACAGGCCGGCCCGGGCCAGGTCGTTGTTCACGTCAAGGCGACCGGCATCTGTGGATCGGACGTTCACTTCTGGAAGCACGGCCGCATCGGCCACACCATGATCGTCGAGAGCGAGTGCGGCAGCGGGCACGAGAGCGCGGGCGAAGTCGTCGAGGGTTCGTCCCTGTCCTTGCTTCCACGACTGTGGCCGTCTTCCTGACATTCGCGCCGATCTCCTTTTCAAACCACGTTTGTAGTCGGAGAGGGCGTGACTGAGTGGAAGATCGGAGACCGCGTCGCCATCGAGGCCGGCGTGCCCTGCAGCAAGTGCGAGTTCTGCCGGTTAGTCGTTGCCCTCTCTCCCTCTCGGTCCTCTGCATCGCGTTCTGCACTGACGCTTTGACGATGCTCCCGGTCTTGCAGAGAGGGCCGATACAATGCCTGCCCGGACGTCGTATTCTTCTCGACCCCGCCCTTCCACGGCACCCTGACCCGCTAGTGCGTCTCCCCTCCCTTGGCGCGCTGTTGACCCGACGAGTGACTGACTTTTCTGGACCTTTTGAAGCCACCTGCACCCGGCCGCCTGGCTGCACCGCATCCCCGACTCGATCACTTGGGAGGAGGGCGCGCTGCTTGAGCCCCTGTCGGTCGCCCTCGCCGGAATTGAGCGTTCGGGCCTCAAGCTCGGCGACCCTCTCCTTATCTGCGGTGCTGGTTCGTTTGAGTCGTTCGGCCATGTCGAAGGCATACCAACAGAGACTGAACTCCTTTTGCGACTCGTCAGGTCCTATCGGACTCGTCACGCTCGCCGCCGCCCATGCCGCCGGTGCGACGCCCATCGTCATCACCGAGTCCGTCCATGCTTGCTCGACTTCTTGTTGAAGAACGATCGCCTGCTGACATGTCCTCCCCTTGACCTTCGCGCAGCATCGCCCAGTCGCGGCTCGACTTTGCCAAGACGCTCGTGCCGTCGGTCAAGACGGTTCTGATCGAGCGCGGCATGGACCACATGGCCGCGTCTGCCGCTGTCAAGAAGGCTGCCGGCATGGAGATCAAGGTCGCCCTTGAGTGCACTGGCGTCCAGGTGCGCACAGTTTGCGCGTGGAGCCGCTTCTTTTGGCTTGATCCTGACAGCCGCTCTTGTTCCCTTGCTTTTAGTCGAGCATCTGGACCTCGCTCTTCTCCCTGAAGTTCGGTGGCAAGTGCTTCGTCATGTGCGTATGCATTGTCCCATCTGCGCGCGGTCAGACCAACTGACCCTCCTTTTCTTGCGTCGACTGTCGCAGTGGTGTCGGCAAGGAGGTCCAGGAGCTGCCCTTCATGCAGATGAGCGCCTTTGAGCTCGACCTTTCGCTTCAGTACCGCTACTGCAACACTGTGCGTTTTTTTTTTCGGTTCGCCTTGCGAACATCTCGGCCACCCTCTGACCGGGGCCTGTTGCATCCCCTTGAACCGCAGTACCCCAAGGCGATTCGACTGGTCGCCGCTGGCCTCATCGATCTCAAGTCTCTCGTCACGGTCCGCTTCCTCTCCCTGTCTTACTCCCGCCTCTCTTTGCAGAGTCTGACTCCCTCTCCTTTCTGCTATAGCACCGCTACCCGCTTGAGAAGGCTACCGAGGCTTTCGAGATCGCTGCCGACCCGTCCGCCGGCGCCATCAAGGTCCAGATCCTTGACTGAACAGAAGGTTTTCGCTTGAATCGCATCTCTGAGGGCTTCAAAGGGTCGTTGAGGGTTGAAGGAGAGTAGAGAATCGAAGGGCGCGCTTGAGGACACTTGTGACTACCGCAGCGCCGCATCCGGAGAAGCGGGGGCCTGCCGTCTCGCTCGCCGTCCTTGTATCACACAATTTGTCTCGCTGCCGCTCTGAAGAGACGTATAGGTCTGAAGGGCAAGCGCATCAATGATCACTACTTGCCAGCCTTCTTCTTCTCTGCCAGCCGGCCGAGCAAGTTGCCGACGGGCCCGGCCATGCCGCCTTGTGCCTTGTAGCTCTCCAGGAAGTTCTTGATCAGACCGTAGTCAACCTGATCATCCTCGTTCATCTGGTCGACGTCTTCGTCATCTGAGCCGAGGTCGCCGGCGGCCGCGAGCGCCGCGCGAAGCTCGGCGTCCATCTGCAGGAGCGGGTCGTCTGGGTCCAGATCACCAAAGCCGTCGTTCGAGTCATCGTCCTCGTCAGAGTCGTACACAGGCGTCGACAGCGGAGGCTTGGCTGTCGAGCCGAAGATTGCGTCGCGGTCGTGGCCGGACGACGCTGGCGGCACAATCGGCCCCTTATGATCCGAGGACGCCTGATGGGGCTTGGGGGCTGCGGGCGACGGCTTCGACGACGATGGCCTCAATTTGCTGGCCGAGGGTGTCGATGACGCTGTCGACTGCTGGGCCGCCTTGGTCCGGGCGAGGTGCTCGTCCATCGCCGCCATGACGGCGTCAAACGAATTGAGGCTCGGGTCGGGCACGGCACCCTCGGGGATCTCGCGCGGCTTCTCGCGTCGCGTGCGCATCGGCAGCGGCTCGTCCGGCTCGGGCCCGGGCATGAACATGGGCGCATTCGAAAAGTCGGGCGTGTCCGTCGCCATTTGAGCCAGCGGAGGTACGCCGGCAAAGCTGACACCCTTGGCCTTCTCTTTGCCCTTGGCAGAAGGCGCAGGAGCGGGCGTGGCCGATGCGGAGGGAGCGGTCGTCGGCTGAGGTTCGGGCTTGCCGGCCGGAACAGGGACTGCTGCAGGCTTGGTCGATAGAGAAGCCGACTTGAGGCCGCCGGCCGAGGTCGAGGCGTCCCCAGGCTTGGATTGAGCCGCCTTGGGTCGAGGCACGAACGCTGTGCACGCAAGGCACCGCAAAGGGGTCAGGTCGGCAACATGGCCCGGAGGCTATCCGGAGAAAGGGAAGATGACAACGCACCCCCACGCTGCTGCCGCTCGCCGACAATCTTCTCCCACATGTGTTCGTCAAGGCCGAGAGCCTCGCGCGCGAACTTGATGAACTCGCCCTCCTCCTCGCGCATGTCGATCTCGGGCTCATCGCCGTCCTCGCCCTCATCGACGACCATTGGCATGTCGTCCTCCTCGTCGGCTTCGAGCCCGTCGCGCGCCATCGCAGCCTTGAGCGCCCCCGACATGCCGCCCACCGCGCCGACGTTCTGGACGTCCTCCTCCCCGGCGGAGGACTCATCGTCCGAGTCGACTCCGTCGAATGAATCCTTTTCGAGCAACGGCCGCCGAATCTTGGTCTTTGGCTGACGCGACTGGGCATGGGCGGCATCAAGCGCTCCGAGCGCGTGCAGCATAGCTTGGCGGTCGACCTCATCCCTCTGCCGCTGAGCGTCGTCGACGCCAAAAGAGGAGGCGGCCGCGGCCGGACCAGACGAGCCAGCGGCAGCGGTGGCAGCCTCGCCATCTTTACCCGACGAGAGGGACGGCGCCAGCTGCGTGGACGCACCCCACTGGCCGGGCTCGAGCGGTTTGACGAGCGTTGCCATCCGTGCTGTCCGCTCCTCGTGCGAAAGCTCCGGTGCAGCGTCGTCATCGTCATCCGACGAGGGGTCGTCTTTGAGCATGTCGGCCTCGAGCTCCGCATCGTCGCCGCCGTCGTCAGATGCTGGATCCTCGTCCATCAACTCGCTGCAATGGTGGGCACAAGCATCAGTCACGCAAATGGTGGGGCGGCCAAGTGACCAAGAGGAGGACGTACTCGTCAAAGATGGCGCCCTCGAGGGCACCCTCGGCACCGACGAACTTACCGACCCGCTCGGCGAGCTTGCCAAGCCCACCGTCGTCATCTTTCTGCGAATCCTCGTCCATCTCGTCGGACGGCAGGCTCAGATCGATGTCCATGCCGCCGGGCGCCTTGTTCGAGGTCTGAGCCGAAGCTGGTGATGTCCCAGCGCGCTCGGCCATGAGGGCGTCGAGCGAGTCGGCGTCGACCTTGAGCCACGAAGCGTCCGAGTCAGGGCCGGCTGGACCGACTTCGGTCTCTGATGGACCGGGTAGGGAGAGTGCGGCCTGGAAAAGGGTCGAAAATGTCGGTCGTTGCGTCCTTTGGGCGCGGGCGCAGAACGAACAGCAGTCAGCGTGCTTGCACTCTACGCTGCTCGCAGCCAGAAAGAGATCGCAGTGAGACTCACGAGTCGGCCTCCACCCGGAGCTTGACCCACGCCCGCGCGGCCTCCTCCTCGCGCGCCTTCCACCGCTGAGAGCCCTCGATCTCGCCCTCACCGAACCAACCCGCGCGGCGAAGGGTCTCGAGGTACTTTGCGAACTCTGGGTCGGACCGGAGGAGCGACAAGCGGGCGGCGGCCTGGTCGATAAGAATGGGGAGGTCAGGAGCTGGCAAGTCCAGGACGAGAGCAAGGCCGTGAAGAAGACGCACTGAATCGGATGACGAGTCGAGCTCTGGGTGTTCGAGGGGCCGCGCCTTGCTTTCGCTAACGAGTATCTCGAACCCGACGGCCTGAGGAGACACGGCATGGTCAGTCAGAGACTGTAAATCGCTCGTCAGACAAGAGCCGGAAATTCAAAGCAGACGTACCACCTTGACGCCCCGCGCGCGCTCGGCGCCCTCCCTACCGTCCTCGCCCGCCCGCGGCGTCCACTCAAGCCCAAATGCCTTGGACGGGTGAAAATGCTGACCCTCGAGCTGCGCAAACGCGACGCGCGACATGCAGGCTTGAGTTCGCGTCGTGTTGTCCGCCATTGGGGGGAAGTTGGTCATCTTGGCCACTCTCTGTTGGGTGCGCGACAAGGCGGGACGAGGTCGCCTGCGGATGTCAGCACCAGCGGCAAGAGCGGGAAATAGAGCATGGGAGGCCAAGGAGGGCGACGCACCCGCAGCTGTGAAGGATCACGCGTGTAGAACGCTTCGACGGCCTTCTGGATCAGCGCCGGCTGGCGGGCGAGTGCAAGCGCGATCGGAGTCGGCAAGTACATGGTGGAGCGGTGCTGGTGGTCGGGGAGATCTCTGGGGTAGCTTTGAAGCAGAAAGTTGCGGGCGCACGCTTTAGGGTCAGCACATGCGTCAACTGAATGGAGCTTACATGTTCACAGGTCGCAGAGAGCATAGACGAGCGAGATGAAGGGAACTCACCACGAGATGCGCTCCCACACGGCGCGCTCGACCGCCTCGTCCCTCCACCTGGCAGCGCCCTCACGAACCTCCTTGACGCCCTTCCACTCCTCGAGCCATCCCTCGACCTCGCCCTCGTCATCGTCCTCATCGTCGAGCGTCAGTCGCCGCTCGTGCTTGGGCGGCCGTGTCGTCGCGGGTGACGAGACGTCGAGCGGCAGCAGGTGGAGTGCGCCCCGTGCGAGGAACAGCCGGTTCTCGGAGTTCTGGGGCGAGACCCAGTCGGGCAGGACGGCGGCGGCCTCGATCAGCAGGAAGTCGCCGTCGGCGTCGTAGACCCTGCAGGTTGAGTTTGGTGCGCGCGCACCCGCAAGACGTCAACATCCCGTGGTTGGCGAGAATTGAAGAAGCGAAGGACACGTACGAGCCAACGACTTCTGGGAAGCGCTTGGTGAGCTCCCTCACAAGCCACACGCCGACCCACTCGTCCTCGATGCTCTCCCCGACGCGCATGCCGCCCCTCACGGCCCACTGCGGCTCCTGTGTCGCGCCCTTGGGACGACTGCGCCACTCCTCGACCTTGAGCTCGAGGGCATCGCGGTGCCAGACCCAGTCGGCTGGCAGGAGCCCGTCGACAGCAGCTCGGAGCTGAGCTGCGAGCGCGAGCGTCGCCGGCTTGGACGCAGCCGTCTGCGGGTCCGGGTAGAGCGAAAGGTGCAGGGCGTCCGGCGGAATGGACGGCGTTGTGTAGGCCTGCGCCATGGTGCCTTGGCCTGGTAGCTGCGAAAGAACTGGGGGACAGGGATGACCAAGAGGGATCGGGTCGGATGGGCCTCGCAGGTGGTGGTTGGGCTCAGGGAGGGCGCAACGCAATCTCCTTCTTCACGTCCATCATCCTCGGCCTTGCCCTTTCCCTCTGGACGCACCGCTCGGCCTTCCCACCCCGCATCTTGGCCAAACGCTCCTCTCGCTCGTGCTCTCGGTCGTGATTCTTCTCGTCTCCCGGTCGCTTGTGTCGATGTCCCTCACGCCGCCTCCGGCCCACCGGCTGGCCGCGCTCGCCCGCCTGCGGTCGACCGTCCTCCAGCTGCCGTACAACCCGCTCAAGCTTCGCACCGGCCTTCACTATTTGACGAAGCCATTGCGCGGTCCGGAGGTCTCGGCCTGGTACCCCGTCAGGCTCGATGACCGCGTCTCGAGGACGGTCCTCAATCTGCCGGACGAATGGAAGAACGAGCGCTGGACGCTGTGGAACCAGGCGCGGGAGCGCAGGCTCGCAAAGGGCAAGGTGCCGGTTCGCAAGGGTGCGTCGATCTTTTCCTGCCCGCTCTCTTGTAGCATTACCGGCCGCTCGGCTGTCTGCTCTTGAGCAGAGTGAGGTCGAGAGGGGACGCACGGCAGGCCTGGCAGTTCGTGCTGCTACGGTCCGAGAGCTGACAATCTCCTACTTCTCCCTTCCAACCGCCTCATTCCTCTTCGCCCTCGCCACCCGACCTACTCGATGCTGCTTGTGTGCCTCTGTGGTCAACGCTCCGGTCCCACCTCCATCTGTCGCCCTCCAGGTCACGGAAAGAAGGCGGCCCTGCGGACGAAGCGCGGCTGAACGAGCAGAAGGAGGAAAGGCGACGCGAGGGACCCGCCCATCCGTCGGCCGCACATCATCATCATGGCTACTTTACGACACTTCGCTGTGTGCATGAAGTTGGGGACGCTCTCTTTTGGCAGTCTGCAAAGTGTGATTGTACGGCGCGAACAACTGGCCAAGGTCCCTCGAGGTCTTCCATGCGTCCCCGCCGCCACGCCTGCCCCGCTCCCCATCGGTACCTCTCCCCTCGTGCTCGTCGCGCAAAAGCCTCAGAGTACGCCGCCTTTCTCAGCATTGCGAGAGAAGTCCAGCCCAGTGCTCCTGCGAACCCGACCGCCTCTGTTGTGAAAGTTGCGTCAGCCGTTCATCCGACAGTACCTCTTGCGCCTGTCGACCGCCTCCACCCGGCCATCCCAAATTCAACCCCGCGCTGCTGCCGTTCCTTCTGCCCTTCAACCGCCTGCCTCCCTGTCTCCCTCAGTAACTAAACAGTATGCCCCCGCCCTCTACCAACAAGCGCGCACACGCCGGCCCGAGCTCAAAGTCCGACAAGAAGCCTCACGGTGGCAAGCCGCCGCCGCAGCAAGGGGGCGAGCGCAAGCGCGGGGGGTTCCGAGTTGGCCCGCAGAACGCGCCCAAGGATGCCTACCTCGGCAAGGGTTCGTCCTCCCACTTCTCGATCCTTCTTGTGAAGCCGCCTGTCTTGCCGATCTAAGCCTGTAGCGCTGACGACCTTTACCTCGACCCCGGGCGTTGCAGCGAAGAAGATCAAGGAGTCGCTGATCAGGAACGCAAAGCTCAAGCAGCAGTACGCCAAGGCGCTCAAGGCCGAGGGCCTGACATCGACCCGGCTCGAGCGGGGCGCGGCGGGCGGGAGCCGAGGAGCGGGAGGCAAGGGCAAGGGCAAAGGGCGAGCAGGGCCGGATGAGGAGGACATGGACGACGAAGAGGAGGACGAAGAGGACGACGAGCCGCAGCAACCCCAGGTCGTCCGCCCACCGACGTCCCTCGTCGACCAGCCACACTCCACTCACACCTCGTATCGGCCCAACGTGAGGCAGCCGCTCTCGGTACACGCTACCCGCGGCCCTCCACCAGCCGCTCCCTTGAATGCTCCGACTGCCGGCGGCAGAGGTGGGCGCGGGGGCTCACGGACGGACCAGCAGCAGCAGCAGCCCCCGCGGTGGGCACCGGCAAAGGACGCAACCGGCAAGCAGCGCCAGCCGCGGATGGGCGACAAGATGGACGCGATGCTGGCGAAGATTCGCAAGGGGCTCTGAGGCAGGACCCGGGGGCTGTCAGTCGCATGATGCTTCTTTCACAGTCCAATTTCCCGCTCAAACGCTGCGCCAACTGACGCAAGGCCACTAGAGGAGCGCGAGACAGGCAAACAAGAGGCGCATGCATCCATTCAAGCCTTATGACGATCCTGCATCAGGCCAATTGTTGCTGATCGCTCGCAGTTACTTTGTCTTGGCCAAGGGTCTGCCGACAGGCGAGCAAGGGAAGGAAAGGTGTGTCAGAAGGCGCAAGCGAAGGGGCAAGCAAATTAAGAAAGTAGCGACGTACCGGTTGAAGCCGCCAACTCGGTTCCTGCGATAGGGAGGAGGCAAGACCGCAAGGTGTGTCAGCGCGTCAGGCAATGCGGGCTAGCGGCAGGCTATGCGAGGCCGGCGGCGAAACGCACATGTACTGCCTCCACGTCCGCGGCTTGTGCAGCTTGACGGCGCCCCTCGCGTTGGACGGCACGTGCTTTCCCTACTCGGCGAGCGCGTTCCCGGGTGTGTCAAAGTCGTCAGTCAGCATTCTTCACTCAGGCGACAGGCCTGCGAGCGAGAGAGGGGTGAGAAATTGTGACGGAGGCGCACCTTCGACGAGCCAAAGCCGCCAAAGCCCATCATCTTAGCCATCTCGTCTTCCTCGCCGTCCTCCATCCCGTTGCCATATTCGTCACCCTCGCCCTCCTCGTCCTCGACCCACTCGCCGTCGACGCCCTCGACCTGGCCGTCAGGTGGCGGGGAGCGCGAGGCGTCTTTGGCGGGCGGCGGGGTCGGCTGGCGGCCTGAGCGACGCAGACAAGTGCAGAGACGAGAGATTTGCTAAGCCAAGGACAGAGACGAGCAGTAGATGCTCAAGCCAAGGGGAGTCAAAAAGAACGCACGGGCAGGCGCAGAGTCGCCCTTCAGCCTGGCGGCAGAGATCTGGACGGGCGGCACGTCGCGCAGGCCCGGCACGGGCGACCGGCGGGGCGAGCGTGAGCGTCGACGGGCATAGCCTGCGCCGCTCGGTCCTACAGGGGGCGAGCGCGAGCGATGGGAAGGAGGCTCGCGGCGCGAAGGAGGGGCCCCTGTGCAGCAGCAGCAGAGGAAGACCCAGACAATTCGGTCAGCCGGCGGTGGCGAGAAGGCAGCAAAGGAACGGCAGGATGACCGGACACACCGTCACGCTCGCGCTCGCCACGACCGCCGTAGGACGGCTGGTACGGGTCCGCACCTCGACCAGGAGGTGGCGGTCGTCCGTAATCCCGCTCGCCTCGTCCTCCTCCGGCGTAGTCGTCTCGCCCTCCGCCACCGCGGTAACCACCTCCCCGGCCATAGTCGTCCCTGCCGTACGACCCGCCGCCTCGGCCTCCACGGTAGTCGTCTCGGCCCCCATAGTCACCTCTGTATCCGCCACCTCCTCCTCGCGAGTAGTCGCTATCGCGATCGCGGAAGCTGCCATCTCGGCTGGAGGCGTACCCACCACGCCCGTCGCCTCCCGCCGTCGAGCCATGGGGCGGCGGGCTGCGGTCGCCTCGGGAGCTGCCCAGGGACGAGCCGTAACCCGGCGGAGGACCTCCGTCGTTGCGAGCTGGAGGAGGCGGGTAGCGCGAGGACGACATGAAAAGCTGCTGATCTGTTGTGTGTATGCGAGGATCGGTGGCCTGTCGGTCGTGGCGGTTGCTGGCAAAGGGGATGATGGAAGGGGCGAGGGCAAAGAAGGGCCATCTCGAACCCGACGTCGACCCTTTCCCTTTCCCTCTCGTTCCCTGTACTGCCTCCCCACCTAACCACAACGTACCACCCACTGCTGGCATCGGACAGGACAATTCGGCCTACTCCCGAAGCGACTTCTGGTCACCGGCGCGACTGCTGTTGAAGAGGGGACGGGAACCGCCCTCCCGCTTGCTCTCGCCGTTCGCGCGCGCGCGCGAGCTCTTGTCCAGGTGCGCCCCTCCGAGCCCGTCGTCCAGCCGACCTGGCCAAAGTCCCCTCTCGTATCTCTCGAAGACTGAAGCTGACTCACTCTGCTTCCTCCTGCGGCTGCCTTGACGGCTCCGAAAGTCGCGATGTCGATACCCTATCACCCCCACCACCTGCTCTCGCCCGGTCCGCCGGTCCACGGCCAGCCCGTCCCGCACCCGACCGCGCTCCTGTTCGACCCCTTCTCGGATCTGCTTTGGTCTGGCTCGTCCGCCGGCAGCGTCTCGGCATATGCTTCGCCCCAGGCATTCACGAGAACTGTCACCTTTCCTGCGCACGGCGCTCGGCAAGGCGCAGGCGGAGGGATCGAGTTCCTCGCCAACGCTGGTGGCGGCGGGCCAGGAGGCGGCGGCAGCGTCAAGTCGCTTGTCGTTGGCGAGCGCGAGATCGTCTCGCTCACAGCGCGCGGGGTGGGCGGCAGGAAGCGTGGAGGTGTTGCCAAGTGGGCCGTCAGGTGCGTCGCCGTTACTCCTTCTTTCGCTCTGGGCTTGCTGGCCGAGCGCCAGGGCTCGCCAGCCAGACGCGCCTCTCGGCTCGTGGGCTCGCGTCACTCCCAGCTGGCCTTCCAGCTGAGCTTCTGTCCTGCCTCACTTTCATCAGCGACGGCGCTCAGGCGCTCAACTCGATGTGCATCTCGCCCTCTAACGGGTCTGAGATCATCGCCGGCGGCGCCCAACCCTCCATGATGGTCGTCAACTCGTCGACGGGCGCGGTCGTGCGATCGGTGAGTTCCCGCCGGCCCTGCCAACCCTGCTCTGCCCCTTAAGTTCTGTATCTTGCCGGCGACAATGCTGATCAAGAATCATTCCACGCTGCCGACATCTCCAGGTTGATTCGCTCCCGAACCTCCTCTACTTGCGCCGCACGCCCAAGCACGTCGCGGCCGGTTCGGCCGACGGCACCGTGCGCTTCCACGACCCGCGCACGCTAAAGCAGACGCAGGCCATCTCAGCCCACCTCGGCGGGCTGAGCGGACTCGAGAGCAGCGGTTGGAACGTATTGACGTTTGGCTACACGGTCAAGTGCGTCCTGCCTGCCTCTCTGATCGACTTTCGTGTGTGTGTGCAGCTCTAACGCCGGACCCTGCACCTGCGCCCGCCCGCCCGCCAGGCAAGGCCATCCGATGCCCGACCCCATGGTCAAGATCTTCGACGTCCGCACTTTCAACGAGCTCAACTCGCTCGCGTTCGAGCCTGGCCCGGCGTTTGTTTTGCCGAGCCTGATCGACCAGAACGGGCTCGTCGTCGCGAGCGCCCAGGGGACGTTCATGACGGTCGACATTGAACGTGCTTGGGAGGCCAACTTCCACCAGGTGCGACAGCTCTCTCGCCGTCGTTGCCCTCGGCCGGCGTCCTGACAATGCATCTTCCCCGTCGTCCGCAGCTCGACGTCTCGTCGTATGTGACGGCCGCTGCTCTATCGTCTTCGGGCTCCTACCTCGCGTTCGGCGACGCCGACGGCAATCACCACGTCTGGTCGTCAACCGATGCCGGGACCGACGATGCCGAGGCGGGCCTGACATTTAATGGCTTTGGCGGAGTGCTGCCAGAGTTTCCGGACGAGGTGCTGCCGCTGCCCAAGATCGACTGGAACGAGTCGACGTGCGTCCGCCTCCCCCTCGGTGCCTTGCACCTCGGCCTGATACTGACATGGGCTCTCTCGCATGACGTTGAACCACAGGCCGCTCAACACGATCGGCATGCCCTACTACGACACACCGCTGCTCTCAAACCTGCCGTCATCGGCCTACTGCCCGCCCGCCTCGTCGCCGTTCTTCAACCCTCCGATCGACATCCCGCCTGGGGTCATGTCATCCGTCCGCCAGGTTGACTTTGTCGGCTACGCTCAGACGCCGCGCGAGCTGAAGGGCACGCGCAACCGCGTCGCTGGCTCGTCGAAGGGCCGCGGGGGCAAGGGTGCCAAGGCCCGCCGTGTCAGCGAGCCGCGGTTCAGGAGCGAGCGCGAGAAAGATGCGCGGTGGGGCAAGGAAAAGGAGCAGGGCACGCTCGAGTCGACGGCCGAGGACGAAGGGGGCCGCGGCATGAACAAGTATCGCAAGGTCGAAATTAAGTACTCAAAGTTCGGTGCGTGTCTCTTTGCCTGCCCTCTCCTCTGTGCCCGCCGCAACCTGACGACGACCCCTCCGGTTTCACTCCTGCTCAGGCATCGAGGACTTTGACTTCAGCTTTTACAATCAGACTCGCTACTCGGGACTTGAGACGCACATCGCCAACTCGTACACCAACGCCATTCTCCAGGCGCTGCACTACACGCTGCCGTTCCGCGCGCTCGCCAAGAGCCACATCTCGAGCCCGTGCCCGCGAGAGCACTGCCTGTTCTGCGAGGCCGGCTTCCTGTTCCGCATGCTCGAGGACGCCCAGGGCGTCAACTGCCAGGCAAGCAACTTCTCGCGCGCGTTCGGTGGCACGCCGCAGGGTCCGCATCCTGCTCCTATCTCGCCATCCTTGGTCGCCCTTTGACTGACTGTCTCGCTTTCCTGCCCATTCCTCGACAGCAACCGCGCTCGGCCTCTACGACGCGGAAGACGATTCGCAGCCGCCGCGGCCGTATGCGCCGCTGATCCAGAATTTCACGCGCTTCGCGCTCGAGCACATGGCGACCGAGTCCTGGGCGGCCCACATGCCCCAGCCGTGGCTCCTCCCGCCACCACCGGGGCGCGATCCGCTCTCGCCAGCACCGTCGGTCGTCAGCCAGGTCCTCGGCCTCGACTTTAAGCAGACGATGGCGTGCCTCGTGTGCGGCGCCAAAAGCGCACGGCCGATCCTCCAGCACACGCTCGACCTCGCCTACCCGCGGCCGGTGCGTCTGCCTACTTGCTCATGGTGTCAAGTCAAGCCATACAAGCTTTAAGCTGAACTCGCGCTCGCTTTTCCTCTCTCCATTACAGGGCCCGTCCAACGAGCCTGCGCCCGCCAAGGACTTTTGCTCGGTCCTGCAGCAGACGATCGTCCGCGACTCGACGACCAAGGCCGTCTGCAACGCCTGCAAGCAGTTTGCACCGCTTCGCACGCGCCGCGTCCTCGCCGACGGCGCCGTCCTCCCACCCGTGCTCTGCATCAACGCCGCCGTCCATTCGGCCGACATCCTGCCTGAGTTCTGGACTGATAAGCCTGCCAGCGCCGGCGGGTCGTTTCTGCCGCCCTCGTTCGGCGTCACGCAGACGGGCGGCTCGTCCGACGTCCGCATCCTTGCGCCGGGCACCAAGGACCAGTGGAGCCCAGACACGAGCGTCTACGAGCTGAGGGCGAGTCGCTATTCTCTGAGCTCTTTCCTACTGCCCGAAGGTCAGCTGACCCACTTATCTTCGCGCTCCTTTCTCAGGCACTCATTGTCGAGACGCATCCTGGCACCGAGGATCGCCACCTTATTTCGATCGTCAAGGGTAGGTGCTTTCTGTTACGCCGATGATAGTGCATCGGACTGCGGCTGAGTTCCTTTGCCTTTGCTCAGTCCCTGTGGACGAGCTTGATCCGGACGCGTCGTCGCCGTGGTTTGTCTTCAACGATTTCCTCGTCGAGAACATCACCGAGGAGGAGGCGCTGTCATTCACCGCGCCGTGGAAGGTGCGTCCTTTCCATTGAGACCCCGTTTCTAGAAAGACTCTTGTGCTGACCAGCTCTCGGATCGGCTATCATCTGCAGGCACCGGCGCTAATGATCTTCGAGCGCTCCGACGCCCATTGCCCGCTCGACCTGTCACCTCTGCCAATGGGGATCGATCCCTCGATCCTCAACGTCGACGTCTCCATGTCGTGGTGTGTCCCCTCGACTTCTATTGGCTGCACATGCGTGCGCCTTTCGTGCTGACCCTACACGACTCCTCTTCCCACTTGACGCAGGCGTCGCAACCCATTGCGCATCAAGCACCGCAATCTGTCGCCCGAGGAGCTGCCCGGGCCCGACTCCTTCATCCCGATTGACGCTGAGTTCGTCGCGATGCAGCTCGTGCGTTTCCTCCCTTCTCGATGCCCTCTGATCGATTGGCATAATTCGACCTCGCCCTGAATTCTCTTCTCGCTCGGGCCCCAGGATGATCTCGAGCTCCGGTCGGACGGCACGCGCAAAGTGATCCGGCCGTCGCGGCTGTCGCTCGCGCGCGTATCGTGCCTGCGAGGGACGGGCGTGAAAGAAGAGCTGCCGTTCATCGACGATCACATCCACACGTCGGAGCCCGTCGTCGACTACCTGACCGACTTTTCCGGCATCCACCCCGGCGACCTTGACCCGCACGTGTCGGAGCACACGCTTGTGCCGCTCAAGGTGGCATACAAGAAGCTCCGCCTGCTCGTCGACCAGGGCTGCACCTTCATCGGCCATGGCCTGAGCAAGGACTTCCGCATCATCAACATCTACGTGCCCCCCGCACAAGTGTGCGACACGGTCGACATCTACTCGTCGGCACTCAACCGGCGCAAGATCAGCCTCAAGTTCCTGTCATGGTTCCTGCTCAAGAGTGACATCCAGTCGGGGGAACACGACTCGATCGAGGTGCGGCCAAAGCTCGTCTGCTTTCTGTGGCTGCCGGACGCGCTGAATTGACCTTCTCGCTTGACTTCACTTGCTGCAGGACGCGCGCGCCGCCCTCCGTCTGTGGAAGCTGGCAGAGAAGTTCAAGGCCGACGGCCGGTTCGACGACGTCATGGAGGACATCTTTGCCGAGGGCAAGCGACTGGTGCGTCTGCCTTCCGCCAACCCCTCTCTCGTCATCACAGTCAGCTGACATGACCTGCCCGCGCACTGAGCAGAACTGGAAGCCGCCGCTGCCGAAGCCGACGTCACCCTCGCTGGCGACAACTCAGCCTCCGACACCCTCCGTCGCCGGCGTGCCCAGTTCGGCCCCAACATCGCTCCTTGCTTCGCCGGCACCGACGCCCGGCGGCGGCGCGGGCGGGCCACTCCTGCAGGCTTCCCCGTCGTTCGCCTCGGCAGCGGCGGCCGCTGGTGGACAGCACATCCTGCCGCCTCACCCGGGCAACATGCGTCACCCGCCACAGCAGCAGCAGCAGCAGCAGCAGCAGTTACCGACGCATGGACACCAAGGACCGCCTCCGCCGCCGTTCTTCTCGCCAGGAGGCGGCCCAGGCATGCATCCTCAGCAACAGCAGTTGTCCTCGCCGCCGCTCATGCCCGGCGGCCCTGCTGCCCTCAAAGGCGGCTACTTCAATCCTCCACCGAGTCCCTCGCGGGCCACGGGCGCCGGTCCCGGCTCTTACTCGCGCGGCGGCGGCGGCCCTCCCAGCGGATCGGCACCTCCTCCCCCGCCGAGCTTTGGCGCGCTCATGGCCCCTCCGCCGCACATGGCGCCCCGGGGACAGCAGCAGCAGCAGCAGCAGCAGCAGCAACAACAGTTCCACTCACCACCGCCAACGACCGCGGCCCAACTTCAAGCCCTGCACGCATCGTTCCTCGCGCCGTCCTTCACGCCCTCATCGGCCGCCCCGTCTGGCTCTCTGTCCGGCCCTAGTGCTGGCGCGTCGATCCGACAGGGCCCAACGTCGCCCCCTCGCGTCGGCGGCGGCTCGCGCGGGTGGGAGCGCTCGTCGAGACCCCACCAGATCCCACCGCATCAGCTCCAGCAACAGCCGTTGCACCCTCAACAGCAACAGCGGGGGTTGCACGACGGTGGTGGGCCGGGACCGGGTGGCGAGCAGTTTCCGTCGCTTGGTGGGGGGATGAACGGCGGGCGCCTGCCGGGCGGACCAGGGGACGGCGGCGGGCCTTTCCGCTGGGGTCGGCAACAGGGCGGCGGTGGGCGGCCAGGAGGGAGCTGAGCGCAGGCTCCCTTGCTAAGAAAGAAAAATGATCATTGCTCCAATGGGCGAGAGGGGCGTCGAATCGGCGGGTCAATGGTCAGATCAGCGGCGTCGTGCGGCAGTGCAACGGAGCGGGAAGGCAAGCGGCGCTCGACGACCAAATCAGCGAGCCGCCGGAACCTCCGCGGCCGTCGGATCTGTGCGAGAGACATCAATAGACCCAAGAAGGTGGTGGCGGGCGCGAAGGGTGAAGACTGAGGGGGGCGAGGGTGGGGGGACTCTAGGGAGGAGAGGTAGGCGAGCGTAAAGAGGGGCGGGTTCGGAGGAATGCAGGCGGCGGCAGCGAGTCATGCGTGGTCTCGTCGACGTGCGGAAGATGAGACGGTAAGGCTCAGGCAGAGACGCCGGGGAAGCACTCGAGGCCCTTCGAGTGCTTGTTCTGGGCGTGCTCGAGCAGCTGCGGCGGCTTGGTCGTCTGTGGCGAGCCGAGGGCAGGGTGGAGCAGGGCAGGCGGCGTCGCGACTGGTCAGCCCTGGAACCCCGCGGCGGAATAGCAAGGCAGAGCGGGAGGAGACTGACCGACTGGAAGGTCTGCTTGCAGACGGTGCACTGGATCGTCTGAGCCGCCTTGTTGGCCTGTTGCGAGTCGGAAGTTT
Source organism: Cystofilobasidium bisporidii (assembly GCA_014825535.1). NCBI lineage: Eukaryota > Fungi > Basidiomycota > Tremellomycetes > Cystofilobasidiales > Cystofilobasidiaceae > Cystofilobasidium > Cystofilobasidium bisporidii. Next base: position 284,382 of record MVAK01000003.1, on the reverse strand, counting down.
GAGCAGGGAAAGGGCCGGCCGGTCAGCGTGGGTCCGAGAGCGCGAAAGCGGACGCGTTCCAGCGGCGCTAGCGGGCGACTGGCGAGCGAAGCCGAAGCAAGGGAAAGAGGGTCACGCACGTCCTTCTCGGAACCCTTCTGGCTTCCGGCCTTCTTGGCCGCCTTCTCGCGCGCCATCGCAGACTTCATGCCCTGTGGTAGCGAAGCCCGGAAGGCAGGCAGGGAGGGAGAGGCGAGGGTTGAGCAAGAGGCGACGGAAGACAGGACGGTGCATGGACGTGGTCAGCGACCGAGGCGCAGGCAAGACAGGGCCAGAGCTGGAGGAAAGCCAACGTACGTTGCCGCCACCCATTGTGTGCTGTCGAGTCTGAGGTTAGGGAGGGATAGGGGAGAGAGGGTCGGAGAGAAGCGAAGGCGAGGGTCAAGGTCGGTCGGTGGGCTGTAGCAGCAGGAGCTCGGAGTCGAGCGAGAGGGAAGGCCTGCCGCGCGGGCGGCGTTCAACCTGCACTTGCACTGCATTCTCGCCCGGGCCTGGGCCTTGTTGGCCATTGTCAGCGACGCGGCCCAGCTGCATGCGAGCGCAGCTCACGTACGACGACGGCCTGAGCGTCGAGGGTCAGCTTCACCGACTGGCTGGTGGGCCGAGTACGAGAGGTCGTCTAGGAGCTGAGTAGGTCTTGGTTGGGTGCTGACTTTGACGGCCCCGCCCCGGTGTCGCACGGGGCGCTGGCCAGTCAGCTTGACTGCAGTGGCCTCATCGGGCGCCGATTCAGACGACACGACCGGCGCCGGCGCTCGACCGCACTGTCCTCCCAAGTCCCCAACGCTAGCCAGCGTGCTGCAATAGACGCGCCCAGCTCTGGAAGCTCGAATGAGAGCCTGTAGGTCACAGAGGCTGACCCAGGGGCAGGGCACCAAGCGCCGGATCTCCTTCCCAGCCTGCAGATGAGCTGGGCGCGGCCCCGTCGTCGCTTGAGTTGACTTTCCTTGCCTCAGTCACTCGGATGGCCTGCATGCACCTCGCCTGAATAACAGCGTACTCGGTCGGTCGATACCGAGGCTCGGGCTGGGGGGGGGGGCGCCCCCTGGCCGCTCGCCTCGGCGGCGAGGACGACCAAGCTCTGAAAGCGCCGCTGCGGCAGCACGACCGTCTTCGGACCCCCGAGTCCGATGTTGGCCTCCACACGAGGACGACCCTGCAGACCAATGATCGGACCTCGCTTTCGCTGCCGCCTCGGCAGACCTGGAGATCTCTGCCCTCCGCCCGCGCTCTCTCGGCCACTCGGGACCGGTCGGCGTCCTCACGCCGGTCGGACCCGTTGGTCTTGGCACAATCGCCCGCCATCTGATTTCCCTAAGACTCGCCCCCTCCATCTGCCCACTTTTTCTTCTCGCCATCGTCGACGCTCTTGCTCCTTCCTTCTCACCGCCCACCGCCTTCTCGACGCGCCATGCCGATCTCCCCCGCGACCACCGTGCACGAGCTGCACGAGGACGAGAAGCGCTCGTTCGACGACGTCCCCGCTCCCCAGGCCTTGTCCGACGCCAACGACGGCCCTGTCGACAAAGAGGCCTACCGCTCGGCCGGTGTCCTGCGGGTCGAAGCGATCGCCCGCGCGGGCGAGAGCAAGGCCGGCAGGCGTTCGCTGTACCTGACGGCCGGGCTCATCTGGCTCATGACATTTGTCGTGCGTCGCCCTTCTTGCCTCCCTCTCTGGATCTCGCCGAGGCCCGAGCTGACTGCCCTCCCCATCGACCGATCACGTGCCGCTGGGTCTGCAGTACACGATGCAGAGCTCGACAACGAGCTCGCTGTCGGTCTGGGCGACGTCGTCCTTCAGCTCGCACTCGTCGGGCCTCGCGACGCTCGAGATCGCGACGAGCCTGATCGGCGCAGTCAGCAACCCCTGTGCGTCGCCCCGATTCCCTCTGCTCGTGCTTGAAAGCCGATTTGGGTAGTCACACACTGACGAGCGCGTGTGCTTCGGCCAGTCATCGCCAAACTCTGCGACATCTTCACCCGACCGTACCTCTACCTGGTCTCAATGGTCTGGTGCGTCGCGCGCGCCGAGTATTTCCTGTCCGTCATCCGCGCGCTCAATGCTGACGAGTGTTGCATTCACGGACCTGACGCCCTTCGCAGCTACGTCGTCGGCTTCGTCATGATCCTGAAGTCGCCCAACCTGGCGACCTACGTCGTCGGCAGCGTCTTTGTCTCGGTCGGCTCGTCGGCGCTGTCAATCATTACCACGATCCTGACCGCCGACCTCATCTCGCTCAAATGGCGGGCGTTTGCGCAAGGTTCCCTTTCCTTTCCTTACGTCATAACTCCCTGGTCAGTCCCTTCACATCCAAGATGGTCGCGCTCGTCCCTTGAAGCGTCAAAAGCATCCGCCGCCTAACTTTTGCGCCGACTCCTGCGCTGCTCGTGATGCCAGGTTCACCGGCCTCATCGTCGAGGCCATGAGCACCGACAAGAACTGGCGCTGGGGCTACGGCATGTATGCCATCATCCTGCCCGTGCGCCTTCCAATCCTCATGCGGTCTTCATCTTGCCGAAGCCTTTGACTGATACTTCCCTCGTCACCTCGATCAGGTTGTCATGGCGCCCGCGATCGCCGTCCTCATCTGGCTCGACCACCGCGCGCACCAGAAAGGGCTCGCCCTTGAGCTCGCCTCCGGCGTCCCTTCCATCGTTCCGACTTCACCTCTGGCGCCCAAGGTGCCGCTTGGCCAGCGCGCACTGCAGATTTTCCATGAGCTCGACACAATTGGCCTGCTGTTGCTCGGCTTTGGCTGGTCGCTCGTCCGTCGCCTATTTCCCGCGGCACATCTCATCCCCGTCTTGCACTCGGCGCTGACGCACAGCCTGTGTCTCTTGGCGCGACAGCTGCTCCTCCCCTTCTCCCTGTCCTCTCTCGCCGATGGCGGCTACTCAAACCGCTCGCTCGTCGCCATGTTCGTCGTCGGCGGCCTCTGCCTCATCGCCTACGTCATCTTCGAAATGCGCTGGGCAAAGTTCCCGTCCTCGCCCCGGCGGCTGCTAACCAACCGGACGTTCACCTCGGCCATCCTGATCGACGTCGTGTACATGCTCGGGTCGTACTTGCAGCTGCTGCACTTGAGTTCATATGTTTACATCGTGACTGAATTTGTACGTTTCTGGCTGCTTGACTCCCTGTCAAAATCGGCCCCTTCCTTGACTGACTCGATACCTGCCTCTGCGCGGCCGCCAGTCCGACCAGTACGTCTTGCTCAAGATTGTGACAGCTCGCCGGTCAGAACGTGTCGCTGACCATTCCACTCATCCTCCTTCGGCTCACGATTAGAAACTGGACCTGTGCGCCGCCCCTTCTCTCCGCGCCCCTTCGCCCCCGCTCTTCCTTTCACTCACCTCTGTCACGCTCCTTCCACACCAACCGCAGACTTCAACAACACGCTCTCCATCTCGCTCTGCCTCTTTGGAGTCGTCGCTGGTCTCCTGATGCGCATCACGCACCGGTACAAGGGCATGCAGCTCGCCGGCTTGTGCCTCAAGGTCATCGGTTACGCACTTACGCTCAACAAGAATGGTGGCGTGCGCGACACGGCGAGGCTCGTCATCTCGCAAGTCTTCGTCGTGCGTCTGCCCTTTGTGCCTCTGGTTGAGTTCGACGACGCCGAGGCAGCGCTGACCACTTTGTTTCACTCAACGGGGCGTGTCTCCAACAGGGAGCTGGTGGCGCGTTTTCGGTCATGGGCAACCAGCTGTCTGCCCAGGCCTGCGTCCCCCACCAGGACGTCGCACTGTCGATCGCCCTCCTCCTCCTGTGGTCAAGCATCGGCGCTTCGGTCGGCAGCGCCGTCGCCGCCTCGGTCTGGGGCAGTCGCATGCCAAAGTTCCTGCGCCAGTACATGCCCGACTCGGTCTCGGACGAGATGGTCGCCGCGTTCTTCGGCGACAGTGCGTGCCTTTCTCTCGCTTTGCTCTCAAGTACCATCGCTAACACCCGACATTCGTGCGCTTTCAGTCACGACGATCAAGACCTATCCGTTTGACTCGGAGATCCGACAAGCCGCCATCAAGGCGTACGAGTGCGCCCTCCCCCCTGCTTCACGCTCGTCCGATCGCATCGCGTCGACTGACCCACATTTCCCTTCGCCCCCGCTTCAAACAGGCAGGCCGTCTACCCGCTGTGGGCCGCCGCTCTCGGACTCTCGTTCGTCGCCATCGTCGCCGCCTGCTGGCAAAAGAACTTCTACCTCGACGACCGCCAGAACTGCTACGATTCTGCCGACCTCGCCGGCCGACTCGACGGCAAGGAAGGCGCCGGCGAGCGTGACGGCGAGCAGTCGACGACGCTGCTACGCAGGTTTACCTCAATGTTCTACTAGACAACCTAGAGAGTCCTTGTCCACCCCCTCCACTCCCGCTCGTCTTCTACTTGGTGGACGTCTACCTTGCCTGCCCTTCCTGGCCCCGCGATCCCTCTTTTTGACGCGCAAACCTGCTCGCGCCCGCCTCATTCAATTCAATGGCGACCTTGTCTCACGACCCAACCTGACCTTCGCGGGAACGCAGTAAAGCGCTTGATGGAGCGTTGTATGCGCCGCGCGTCGGCCCGTGCCTGTCCAGCGTGGAGGGCACGGAAAACTATCCAAGGGGCACGGAAAACTATCAAAAAGGCTCGGAAAACTGGCAGGGGCACGGAGAACTAGCCAGGGGGCACGAAATATGCGCAGGGCACGGAGAACTCGCAGGATGGCACGGAAAACTATCCAAGGGGCACGGAAAACTGGCAGGGGGCACGGAAAACCGGCAGGGGCCAACATCTGATAGGCTGACAGCGTCGAATGTCCCGCGCGGCCCGCGCCTGGCCTTGATAATCTTTCTTACCTATAAATCATAAACTCGCTCGGACCGTTTGTACTACCTGGAACGAACACTGATAGCAAGCCGACCGGTCTCGGCGACCTGCTGAACAGCTCGTTGCGCAAGGACGGAGTCGCTCTAGCTCGGGGCGAGTGGAGCGCGACGGCGCACCACGCCCGAAGGACGCAACATCGGAGGCTTTTGCCTGTGTGCGCCGGCGGCTCCGGCGCTCGCGCTTTCGGCTCGTCTTGCCCGACCGCCTCGGCCTGCCAACCTCGACGTCGACCCGCAGCCACCCACAGAGCTTGGTATCAGCATGGAGCCAGCCTGGTAGCCGACTGACTTGACGTTGCCCTGCTCATAGCCTGACCCCCTGCAGGACCCTGCAGGGGCCTGTGGCTGTGGGCTGGCAGCCGGGCAGCAATGCAGCTGCTCAAAGGGCGTCGGTAGGCCGGCACCGACCCTCGCCTCGCCAAGGACCACGGGATGGGCCGCGGCCCACGCGCTGTGCCCCAGCAGGCTTGCAAAGGCGGGGCCCGCCGAAGCAACAATCCGATTATGTCGACGACCGGTCCTTTGAACCTACAAAAAGGGCGACCCCCTGCCCTGGGCCCTCTTCCTCCGTCCCTTCAACTCCCCCACTCGGCCCTTCTCCCTCCTCTTCCCTCCTCTTGCCTGTTCGCCTCGTAAGACCCATGTCGGACCACGTCCACACCGTCGGCGACGACGAGGAGAAGCGGTCGATGCATTCGTCCTCGTCCCCGGCCAAGGAGCAGCCCCTTCGGGAGCCAGCTGTCGGCCGCGAGCACGACGACGTCGTCCGCACGACGGCCGGTGTCGAGCGCATGGAGGCCATCGCCCGGGCGGCGACCGAGACTAAGTCGGGCAAGCAGACGCTTTACATCATCGGTACTTGCGTCTGGATCATGTACTTCGTGTACTCGATGCAGAGCTCGTCCACGTACGCCTACAGCGTCTTCGCGGTCTCGTCGTTTGCCTCGCACTCGGCGGGCATCGCGACTCTCGGCATCGCGACGAGCATCATCAGCGCCGTCTCCAAGCCCTGTGCGTACGCTGCTTCCGACCTCACGGCCTCAGTGCGCTTCTGCAAGGGACTGATGCTCTCTTCCCCTGCCCCGCGACAGTCATCGCCAAGCTCTCGGACGTCTTCACGCGGCCCTACATGTTCATCCTTGTTATGGTCTCGTGCGTCGCACTTCTTCGGTCGATTTGTTGCTCTGCATTCGCACGCTCAAGTCTGACCACCTTGCTTTCTCAAACCTATGCCCCTCGCAGCTACGTCGTCGGATTCATCATGATCATGAAGGTCGGTCCGCCGTTCCCTCTCTTGCTTCCTCATGCCATGCGCCATCCGTTGACGAACGTCCCTCGATGAAACAGTCTCCGAATCTCGCGACCTACATCGTCGGCAGCGTCTTCGTCTCGGTTGGATCGTCCGGCCTCGATCTGCTCACGACCATCCTCGCCGCCGGTGCGTGTCGATTGCCGTTTGAACCATGCGACGACATGTCGCTGACCTCCATGTCAATACCAAAGACCTCGTGCCGCTCAGCTACCGCGGCCTCGCTTTCGGCCTTCTCTCTTCTCCATATATCGTCGTGCCCTGGTTCACGGCAGAGATCGTCGCTGCCTTCAGCAAGGACGAAAAGTGGCGCTGGGGCTGCAAGTCCTACTTGTTAGACTGCTGGGCGTGCTTCTGAACTGGTGCTGACGCGTTCTTCTTCCTCTCAGACGGCATGTTCGCCATCATTATCCCGTGTTCGTCCTTGCTCTTTCCTTCTCTGGCTCGCCTGCTCACGTTGACCCCGTATACTTTTACTTCATCAGGCGTCATGGCTCCCGCAATCGGCACCATGATTTACCTCGACCGGCGAGCGCACAAGCTCGGCATCATCAACGCCGCCTCGTCTTCTGAGGCTCGACGACTGGCCAAGGAGCATGCCGAGGCCAACGCCAACGTGACGGGCGTCCTCGAGCTGAATGGTCCGCTCATGGCTGTCGAGATACCCAAGACACCTCTTTTCCAGCGCGTCAAGCAAGTCTTCTTTGAGCTCGACACGCCCGGCCTGCTGCTGCTCGGTTTCGGCTGGTCGCTCGTGAGTTGCAAAGCCTCTCCATAAGACACTCCCGCACATGACTGACCCGGTCTTGCGATCCACACGACTTCTCCTTCCTTGCTCTTCGCTACCAGCTTCTGCTGCCGTTCTCGCTCGCGTCCGTCGCCGACGGCGGCTACGCCAACCGGTCGCTCATCGCAATGTTCGTTGTCGGCGCCCTCTCCCTCATCGTCTACGCCGTCTACGAGTGGCGCTGGGCCGAGTTCCCGACCGCCCCGATCCGCCTCATGAAGAATCGCACGTTCCTGTGCTCGGTCGTGATCGACTGGTTTTACATGTTCGCCGGTTACATCCAGAGCACGTACTTGAGCTCATATGCCTATGTCACAACTGATTGGACCACGCAGGAGTGGACTTGTGAGTCCATGATGTGCGCGCTTCATCCCCAAGGGCCTCTTTTCTGACCTGTTCGCACCGGCATCTCCTTCTTAGACTACGGCAACACTCTCACCGTTTCGCTCTGCCTCTTCGGAGTTGTCGCCGGCCTCATCATGCGCTTTACGCACCGCTACAAGCTCATGTACGTCTGCAGCTCTATCTTGCGCCTTTCTGGAGATCAATCTGACGCCACCTTGCTCCGCTTCGTCTCGGCAGGCAAGTTCTCGGTCTCGTCATCAAGATGATTGCTTATGCAATCCTGGTCGACAAGTCTGGCGCGCACGACACGGCCCGACTCGTCATCTCGCAGGTCCTCGTCGGGCTTGGCGGCTCCTTCTCGGTCGTCGCCAGTCAAGTCGCCGCCCAGGCCTCGGTCCCTCACCAAGACGTCGCGCTCTCTATCTCGCTTCTCTCGCTTTGGTCGAGCATTGGCGCCGCCATCGGCAACGCGGTCGCCGGAGCCATGTGGGAGAACTCGATGCCAACCAACCTGCGCCAGTACCTGCCGGCGTCGGTCAACGACACCCAGGTCGCGACGTTCTACGGCGACAGTGCGGTCGCTTCTCTTTGTGCGCTGAAGGTTCTCCTGGCCGACCTTGCTAACGCTTGGGCCCCCTTTCTCGTCTCTCAGTCACGACGATCAAGGCTTACCCCTTCGACTCGGAGATCCGCCTGGGGGCGATTGAGGCCTACGAGTGCGTTCTCCCGATTCAATTTGGCGGACTTGCCGCTGTCGCTGACGCTTTTCCCCTCGCTTCGCTTCGCCTTCCTTGCAGCGCGACCGTGTACCCCATGTTCGCTGTCGCGCTCGCCTTGTCCTTCATTCCGATCCTCGCCGCCTGCTGGCAGACCAACTACTACCTTGACGAGCGCCAGAACGCTTACGACGGCAAGGGTACGGACGGAGAGGTGGTCGGCGACCGCGAGCACGATCAGCCCAAGCAGGACCAGGGCACGCGCACGACGTGGCAGAAGGTCCTGCGCATCTGGGACCAGTAACGACTAGATTTCTTCGACCTCTTTCACTTCCTCCTTTCCTTCGTACTCGATCTCGGCCCTTCTCGCCGGTCAGCTTTGATGAGCCACGCCCCCTTGATCCTTTCAAGCTCAATTACACGTCTTCTCCTTCCTAATGCCCCCCCCTGACCCCTCGATCATTTGATGATGATCCCATCCACATTGTCGCAATTTGAGCCTAAGCATCATGCTAGCTTTCCCCTGCCCATCTCGGCAGCGGGATCGAGAACAGCACATCAGTGGCATCCTTCCTAGCGTCCTGAGAAGCTCTGTCTGCCGCGTGTTCTACCGCTCTACTCAGACGCCGTCGAGTCGCCCGTAAGCCGCTCAAGGTAATGCACGTCGTCGCACGCACGCAGACGCGCAGCTGCCTGCTCGGGCGTGAGGTCGCGCTGATCAAGGGCCGAGCAAGAAATGGAGTGTCAGTCTCGACAGTCATCTTTGCGGGCACAGAACGGGGGACCGGCACGCACCTGCGCCTCAGCTAGCAGTTCGAACCCGACGAGAAACTTGCGCACGCTCGCGCTGCGGAGCAACGGCGGGTAGATGAGCAAGTGGAGCTGCGACGGGTCGGGTTTACCCTCGGCCTCTTGGCGGGCGACCCAGCTAGGCGACGGCGACTGGTGGAGGCCGAGCGAGTAAGGGAAAGAGCAGCTAGATGGACAAGTCGCAATGAGACGTCATGTCAGCGTCGAGCGAACGAGGGAGGGCCTAAAACATTGATCAACGAAGAAACAGACCTGAATAGATTGTCGTATTTGACCAGCAGCCGGCGAAGGACGTCGGCCAGCGCCGTCTGCTCGTCATCCGAGAGCTCAGACAGATTCCGAATCCGCCTCGTCTTTGGGAGGACTGCAAGGATGAGACGGCCGAAGGGAGACAGGTCAGGATCGTGCTTGAGCGAGGAGCGGACAAGCTGACGAGGACCGCACCCATGGTTTCAAACGGCCAGACGGCCCAGAAAGGCACGACCGCGAGCCAGTGCTCGTTCTCGACAACGCTGCAGCCGAGCGAGGGCCAGCCACAACGACGTCAACCAAGTTGACGGGGGTCGCGAAGGCCGCGGACGGATGTGAGTCACGACTCACGTGCGGTCTCCTTTGCCGACCTCCTCGCGCGCATAGTCCTCGAGCAGGTTGCGCCCGATGGTCGCCGGCGCGTCGGCGTACTCCGCGAGTGAGGCGAGGACCGTCGCAGGCTCGGTCGGGACGTAGCTCAGCGCCCAGACCTGGCCGTGCGGGTGCGGGTTGGATGCGCCCTGCGCGATTAACAATGTGAGTGTCCAGGAAGAGGAAGAGAGACAGGGAAAGAGTGATGATCGAGGATGCGAAAGGGCGCGTCAGTCGCTGCGCCGGGCGCGAGACGGGCAGAGGAATCGCGCGGAGCAGACTGACCATCATAGACCCCCGATTCTCGAAGATCTGAACGTACTCCTCGCTTGCGCCCTCCCAAATGCCCTTCCAAGCGCGGACGACGCCGGCGACCTCGTCCTGGCCCATGCGGGCGAGCGTCAGATCGTGCCTGGGCGAGAAGCAAAGGACGGCGGACGACCCGCTTGCCGGCTGCTGGTCAAAGAAGGCAGAGATGGGGACCGGAGCGGGTGGCGCAGTTGGCAGGAGAGCAGGAAAGTCGTTGGGAAACATCTGCGGGCGCGAGAGAAGGGGAATATCAGTCGCCGCGGGGTGGGTAGAGGCGCCCGGCAACCGGAGCGAGCCAACGCCGCGTCACCTCAACAAAGAAGCTTGAGGCACGTTTCGGTGCGAAAGAGCAGGAGATACAGCAGGAGAAAGCCAAAACGTACGTAGGTTGACTCGTACGCTGGGTTGGTCTCACCGCCAAGGCGGCCGTTGCCCGGGCAGAGGTAGCAGGCAGGGTCGTGCTGCGGGAGGGCGACGAGCGACGGCGGGTCGACCTGGCCGAGCCAGGGGCGCTTGGTCCTGCGCGATGCAATCATCAAGAGCAAAGGTCAGCAGGGTATGCGAGAGGGTCACATTAGACGAGCTCGCAAAAGGTCGAAGGCTAGGACGGACCGGTGGGGGGAGACGAGGACGTGCGTCTTGAGCAGCGGGTTGTCTGCGCGTCATCGTCATCGCCAGCCGGAGACAGAAGAGAGTGCGCGGAGCAGAAGTAAGCACCAAGGAAAGGCGCGAGCAAAGTCAGCATCGCGGACTTGAAGAGGACGACGAGCGCTGAAGCTGAGCAGTGACACGGTCCAGCTCGGGCGACAGACCTGTGGGCAGGTAGGCTGAAGCCGGCAAAGGCAAGGAAGATCGGACGAACAGCGGCGATGAGGGTGCTCGGACGGGTCGAACACCTCGGGCTGCGGCGGCTGGGCGTCCGAGGACTTCTCCGTAGCTGGTGAGGACTGCATGCCTGAGTCTGATCCGAGAGCGCAGCCAAGAATTGAGGGAAGGATAATGGATGAGATCAATGTCGGAAGGGGGGGGGGGAGGTCAAGTCGAGCCGGCACGTCTTTGCTGCTGCTCCTCCGACGGTGACGCCCCTGTGCCTTGTCTCGACACGATCCCTCCCCTTCGCCTCGCTACTTACCTCGACCCACTTCGAGGCCAGCTCGACGAATCCCGTCGTCGACAGCTCCCTTTCCAGATCGGACCTCCCAAGCCTTTTGCGCAAGAGCGAGTCAATAGACGCGACCACCGAGTCAGCCCGTCACTTCGCCGGCTCAGCTCGGGAGCCGACGCGCACCTGCCCCTTCTTGACCTTTGACCACACCCTCCCCGCCACCTTCAAGACCCGCTAGCTACGCTTCTCGAAGAGGATGCCCAAATTCAAGACACCATCTCCGCTGCCGGCTTTCTCGCGCAAAGTATCGACGGCCCCCATCACCTACCCGACGACGCTCCTCGCCCGGGCGGCCTACCGCGACCCGTCGTCGCGTCGGCCTTTGTCGCTTCACCAGTGGCGCGTGTACGACGCCATCAAGGACGTGCGTCTCTGTCCTTCTTCTGACCACGCTGGCTTTTCCCCATGTGCTAACCTTCGTGATCGCTCTCTGTGCGGCTGACAGCTGCCTGCCGGTCAAACGACGACGTACGGCGCCATCGTGGCTGCGCTCGGCGGCTCGTCCGCCCTCGCCGTCGGCAACGCCCTCTCCAAGAACCCGTTTGCGCCCGTCATCCCTTGCCACCGAGTCGTCGCGTCCAATGGCAAGCTGGGTGGATACAAGGGGTGTGTAGATGATGTCTTCCTTTGAGCTTACTGGTGCAATGAGTAGTGCTGACTTGCGCGCGCTCGCGCCTCGCTGCCCCTGTCCTCGCTCGCTTGACCCCCTCCCCTTCTCGTTCCAGGCAGACGTCCGGCCCGCGCATCGAGGAAAAAGTTCAGCTATTGCGCGACGAGGGTGTCAAGCTCAAGGAAGTGCGGCCGGGCGTCTGGGTTGTCGTCAAGCAGGACGACTTTTGATGCGAGACGTCATCAGTCCACCCCGCCCCATGGCCCTCTCTTTGTACCCATACCTCCTGCAGTTGTATGCGACGACCTCGCCCAATATCCCAAGAAGCGCGCGATTGATCTGTCTGGAAATGGAAAGGTCCAAAAAGCGTCGACTTTGACGAGTCATGGGCGGGTCCGCAAGCTGGGCAGCGCCGGTGGTCACGTTGAACAGTCTAAGGGCGGACAAAGCGCGGTCGGGGGGCCGGTGCGCTTGCGCCCTCCCGACCACCACCATCTCAACGACCCTCCTCTCCTCGCCCCCTCGCCTTTCCACCTCAAGAGTGAGTCAACGACCAAGAGTTAAGCATGCGCCGCTCCGTTCGCATCGTGAATGTCCTGCTCCTGCCTTGTCGAAAGGCAGGGCCGTGGTTGCCGTCCGAGAGGGAGGATCCAGGAGAGGACGTCGACGTAGCGCACTGACCTCCGCCTCATCTCGCCCCCCCTTGCATGCGTCTCAACAGTATCAGATGGCTCAGCCTCGCGTGCCGCTCGAGGTTCAGGCCGCTATCGCCCGCGAGGCCGGCAACAATCTCGTGGCGACGAAGGAGGGCAAACGGCGGATGTCGGAGCTCTGCCTCGTCTCGCGCGAGTGGCGGGTGCGTCCCGTCCTGTCTTTCGTGACCTCGTCCTCTTCGCTCGTCCTGACCGTCCTGACGCGCGACCATTTGCCTATACTTCCCCGCTCGCGCTGACGTAGAACGAGATCCAGGCGATTCTCTTTCGCCGAGTGCCAGCCTTCAATTCACACAACCGCCCGCTGTGGGACCTCCTCCGCTCGCACCCGCACCTCGGCAAGCTTGTGAAGGAGATCGACCTCCAGTATTGCGAGGAGGCAAGCATCGCATTTCTCGGCCGTCTCTCGCTTTTCCCGGCGCTCAAGGTTGTCGAGAACCCCCGCCTACACGAGAATTGGGGCTCTGTCGACGTCGTTCCCCCCGCAGGTGTCCGCCCGGTCCTCCGGAAGCTTTCGGTCCACGATTGGGAGGCGGCGGATCTTCCCGTCGACTGGTTCGACCTCTCATCGCTGCGCGAGCTCTACCTGCTGTCACAATATCCCATTCTCGGAACGGCAACTCTGACGGCCTTGCCGTCGACGCTTGAGGTCTTGCACCTCGACCACTTCCCGCTCGACGACCTCGGCCTCGTGCTCGACCATCTCGCACGCTTCAAAAGCCTCACCAGTCTGCGGTTCACTCCCTTTGCATGGGACGATGACCAGAACCCCATAGCTTCGTCCCGATCGCTTCCAACCTTCGCCAAGCTCCGCACCCTGGCGGTTGACCTCGACCGCTTGCCTCACGCCCTCTCCACCCGCCAGCCTTGCGTGCAGACGATCGCCCTCTGCAGTCAGTCTATCGAGTATGGCCTGCGAGGCAACTTCACCTCGCAGGTCCGCACCATCTGCCGCATCGTCGCGGAAGACCCCGACCGCTTCCCTGCCCTGCGCGCGGTTGGCTCATGCTCGATTGACTTCCGCTGGCGGCGCCATTGGCCCAAAAACGAAGAGATGTTCGCGGTGTTCGGACCCATGGTCCAGGAGCTGGCTGCGGTCGGCCTGCGCTTGGTTGACGGCAATGGCGTTGAGTGGCGGATGAAGTGGAGGAGCCAGGGCGCGGTGGCGGGATGAATCTGGCCGCGACGGACGAGGTACGCGACAGTGATAAGGATACCATGCCCCACCTCCTTTCCCTTCTCTCGCCCTCGCGAGCGGTCCCTGTACCAAGCGCCCTATGCGAGCGAAGCGAGCGAGCTTCTTTCGTCCAGCTCGGTCCGGCGGCGCGGTGTGAGTTGCATGCTGACAAGGGTCTATTTCCGCACATCCCCGTCGCACTCGTCTCGATGTACAGCAATGAAACAAAGAAGATCTTCTATCAAGAGGCCTCCTCTTGATCCTGCCCTCCCCTCTCTCCTCGTCCTTCATGCGGTTCTCAAGCCCGATCTCCCTTCGCATACGAGCCAAACTCGAGCCCGAGATCCTTGCAGCCCTCGATGCGCTCGGCAGTGTACTTGAACGACGAGGGCAGGGTCGGGTCCCACTCGCCCGTCTGGAGCGTGCTGGCGAGCGCCTTGGCAGTGAGGAAGATGCGGCTCATGCCGTGGCCTGTGCGCAAAATTCAAGAGCAGCGGCGTCAGCGGCGAGAAGGCGATGAAGGAGGCAAGAAGCGACAGAGAGGAAATGCACCATGGAAGCCGGCGCTGAGGTACAGGCCCTTCTTTCCGGGAACCTCTCCCACGACTGGCAGCCAGTCCTTGGTCCATGTCAGGATCCCGCTCCATGTCCGCGTCAGGCCCTCGCCGTGGGCCTCCTCGCCCCAGCCTGCGAAGTGCTCGCGGCAGTACTTTTCAAACTCCTCGGTGTAGGCCGGAATCAGCTTGCTGTCGTCGACCTCGCCGATCGTCTGACCGAACGAGACCTTGCCGGCATTGGCGAGCGTGACCTCGCCGCCGCCCATGACTGCGATGGTTCGATTCATAGGGAGGAGTCAGTCATCAAGCGGGCGAGCAAGTGATGTATGGAGAATGAATTTGGACGCACCAATGCCGCCGCCGCGCGTCTGGACGAGGTAGAACTTGTCCGAGACATTGTACGTATGCTTGAAGCCCTGCGCGCCCGAAAAGCTCGGCGGGGGCGTGATGAGCGAGCACTGCGCAAGACGAGGGTTGATGCTGGAGGAGTTCGCCGACGGAAGCGAACGGTCAGCCTCGACAGGAGCGAGAGTGGAAAGTAGGCGACACGCCGCGGTCACACGCACTGGGTGCAGATTGGGTCGGACGGTGGGAAGAAGTTCTTGGAGTGGGCGTTGGTGCAGAGGACAACCTTGGCGGCCTCAATGTCGCCCTTGATTGTCTTGATGACCCAGCCCTCCTGCGAGGCGGCCGGCTCTACCGAGTCGACGGGCGTCCAGCTGTGGAGGCTGAAGTCAGACGTCTTCGAGTCCAACGCGCAGCGCATGAGCTCGGTCGTAATCTTGTGCCTACAGCGAGGGGCGACAGGCAAAGTGGGTCAGATCGATGTCGAGAGATCCAGGGGAGGTGGAAGACGCACGATTGGACGCTTCCTCCCGGCCGCAGCTGCAGGCTCTCGGCAGCCTCGAACCTCGAGATCTGGATGAGGGCACATGTCAGTCCCGCTTCACAAAGAGACTCTGCCGAGCGCACAGAGACGAACCTCTTTGGCCTTGACGGGGTCGTCGATGAACGTCGTCTGCGAGCTGTGCGTCAGGCCATACTTCTGCCGGATCGCGAGCCATTTCTCGTAGCGCTCCTTGGCCGGCTTGGTGACGTCGGGCGAGATGTGTGCTGTCGGCCTCCAGCCGTCAGCCAGGCACGGCAGAGGATCGAGACGCAAGGAGAAGCACGCACTCTCGCAGATCTCGCCGGACCAGAAGTCGACGTCCATTTCCTCCGTCTCGACGATCTGCGACGACGGAAGTGGAAGAGATGCTTGTGTCAGACCCCAGAGGGAACAGAGGCACCAGGGAAAGACGCACCTCCTTGACGAGGTCAAAGTTGACCTTCTCAGCCTCGATGATCTTGATCGCCTCCTCCTCGCTCACGCCCGCGCCTTTGGGAACGGGCTTCTGCAGCTCCCAAAACAGCTCGCTCGTCTTGGGCCCGACGTGGCCGCCTGGAGGGGATTGAGCCCAGCGGGCGGGTCAGCTGCTAGCCCTGCGACGGATGAAAGAGAGGAAGGGATGACGCACCGTTTCTGCCAGACGCCCCAGAGGCGACATCTTTCGCTTCGAGGCAGACGACGCGCTTGCCCTCGCCCAGCGCGCCAGGCCTGGTGAGAAAGTACGCGAGCGCGCTGCCCATCGCGCCCGCTCCGATCAAGACGATGTCGGCCTTTGCCGGGAGAGATGCGTCAGCACCGTGCAGATAGAGGGAGGTCGATCCACGATTGTCGGCCTGGTAAGAGAAGGGCGAGCGGCCAGGTCAGCACAGGGGGTGGTCCATCGGCTTGAACCGAAGAGTCAAGCCGGCCGCACCTGCCAATGGCTGACTGTCGAGAGGAAGGGCTGCGGGAAGGTGCTGCAGGGCGAGCAAGCGGGACGGGTCAGCGCTTTGCTCAAGTCATTTGAGAAGCCGTGGACGGCCGTTTCTCCAGGCAGAGAAGCAGGGACTCACGACATCTCGACGAGTAGCAGAGCAGCTCTTGGGGGGGGGGGGGGCAGCGCGCAAGGAAGTGAGTGGTTGGAGTGAGCTGGCCGCGCTCACCCAACGCCCCTCCCTCTTCAGCTACTATCGGACCCTAGCTCGGACTCCTGATAGAGCCGGCGTCCAGGCGGGTTAAGATCAGTCGGCGGGGAAGCGCTGTTGGTCCGGGTTGGTCGCATGGGCGGCGTGGTGCAACAGCCGAGCTCGGCATCCCCAGGTTGGGGCCAATGCTCTTCGTCAGCAGCTTTCAACCAAGACGATGAGCGTCTGCCGTGCCAGCCGCAAAGATGGTTCTGCTGTTGAGCGTACCGGAAGAGGTCAAAGAGGTCGCGATGGGGTCATGGTCGATGTTCAAGGGGCGAAGGACAGGAAGAGGGATCTTTCGAGGCCCTGCGTCCGCTGCACCTCCTCGACCATCCTCTGCGACCCACGACGACTCCTCAGCCTGCATCGTTCTCTGCGCCGACTCCGCTGTCCTGCTTCTCTGCTGGACAGCGACAGCAGCTCGACTACATTGACGGTAGGAAGTCGAGCTGGGTCAAATTGGGCAGGGCGCCATACTTGGTGGCGTCGGCCAGGTGCGAAAGGCCGGGCTGATTGTCTCCGTCTGTCTCCCGCGCTGCTGGCCGCGCCCTACGACAAGCCTTGTTGACGTTCGTCTTGGCTGACCGGCCTCCAGATCGGAGAGCAGCCCGACTGGCGGAGCGGGGGCTGGCTAGGGAGCTAAGAGGGGCGAGGCAAGAGGCGTCTGACGCTCTCCTTCTTCCCTCGTCCTCGCCCAGCTTCACTCTCGACGCCTCCTCCCTCCACCCGACCACCTTTCACGACCGGCCCGCCTCGAGACACTAGCCTTCAAAGTGAGTCTTGACCGGCGCTGCCTCTCTCGGTCGCGTGCGTTGCTCAACTGGCTTCGCGCATTTCGGCCTTCCCTCCCAGTGTTCTTCAAGTCCAAGGCCTCTGCCGCCGCCGATGGCTCGTCCCAGCCGGACGACTCGCTCGACCACGCCCAGCCAGTCGTCAAGGGCAAGCGCAGCAAGGAGGAGCAGCGCTTTGTCATGCGCCTCGACTGCTTCCTTCTGACCTTCGGCTGCCTCTCGCAGGTCATCAAGGTGCATCTGCTGCTCTTTGCAGCTTCCGTCCGCTCGGAGCTTGTGGGCCATGGCTGACCCGCGCGCATGCTCCCCTCCCTGGACCCTTTCAGTACCTCGACCAGGTACGTCCTTGCTTCCCACCATGCTCGTCAACTCTGCACTGACGCTGACGCTCTTTGCTTCTGGGTACGAAAGACCAACATCAGCAACGTGCGTCTCGACCGACCCGACGTGCGCTCAGGTCCCTGCCTGCTCATATCCTGACCCTCTTTCTCACTTTGCAGGCCTATGTCAGCGGCATGAAGGAAGACCTGTCACTCTGCGGCAATGAGCTCAACTACTTCACGACGTGGTTCTCGGTGAGACTCTCCCACTTCGACTCTGAAAGGGGTCCGTGCCCGCCCTGACCCTCTCGCCTTGTACTCTTACAGGTCGGCTACTGCATCTTCCTCATCCCCTCGCAAATCATCATCACCCGTGAGACCTCTCTGCTCCTCGGCTGTCGGTTCACAGTCTTGCTGACTTGCCGACCGGGCATTTCTGCGCTGTGATCTGACAGACGTCCGCCCGTCCTGGTGGCTGCCTGGTCTTGAGCTGATCTGGGGCATCCTGACGGTCAGTCTAGTTCATCGAGGCCGTTGCGCCATGTCGAGCGCCCTCTGATCAACTGACATTAAACATGCTCCTTCCTCTCATTCCCAGGGCTGCCTCGCGCTCGCGCAAAACGCCAAGACAATCTACGCCATCCGGACGTTCATCGGCGTTTGCGAGTCTTCGGCCTACCCCGGCACGGTGACCCTCTTGATGAGTTGGTACACGCCCCTTGAGCTGGCCAAGCGGGTGTCCTTCTACCACTCGTGCCAGGCTATCGGCAGCGTGCGTCTCGTCTCTCGTCTCTTGTCGCTCTCCGACTGTGACCCTGGCGCTGGCGCCCATTTCGTATGCTGACACCCCCCACCTTCCTGTCCGAGTGCAGATGATCTCGGGAGTCCTTCAAGCCGCCATCATCCGCACCATGTCGGAAAGCCATATCGCCGAGTGGCGTTGGTTGTTCATCATCAACTGGTACGATCATCCTCTTCTTGTTTCGCCGTTCCCTGCTCTGCCGCTCCATTCTTCCCTTGCCAGCTGCTCTGGCTGACTCGACCCTCTGCCTTCCCTCTAGCATCATGACCGTGTGCCTCGCCATCTTTGGAGTCGTCATGCTGCCTGACTTCCCCTCCTCCCCGAACCCGTGGGCCCTCTGGCTCAAGCCTAGGCACGCGGAGCTCGCCCTCGAGCGCTCGCGCCGACACGGCCGGGCGAAGAACAAGAAGTTCACGTGGCAAACGGTTCAGCGCCTGGCCCACAACCGGGCTCACATCGCCCTTGCCGTCGCTCTGCCGGCCATGTACGTCTCGACGCTGCTGGCTTCGTCATCCTCGTCCTGTGGGTCCTTAATTTGTATCAACTGCGCGTGACTCGCATCACTCTCGCTTCCATCTGACCCTGCTCTCCCTCGCGCCGCATCTAGACTTCACCCTGTTCCTCAAGAGTCTCAAGAACGACGACGGCACCGCCGTTTGGCCCGTGAGTCTGACTAATCACTGGCTTCCCGCTTCCTAGCTTTCGCTGGCTGACCTCATCGACCGCTCTCTCGATCAGACCGCGTCCGTCAACCTCATCCCGACTGGCGGCTCGGCCATCAACATCTTTGTAGTCTGGACCACGGGCTATCTGTCGGACCACTTCCAGCTGCGCTGGCCGCTCATCGTCGGCGCTGCTACCGTCGGCCTCATCCCGTCCATCATCATGTCGGTGTGGAACGTCCCTCTCGGCGCCAAGTACTTCAGCTGTGCGTCTGCCTTTCTTGCTCTCTTGCGCAAGCGCTCGGCTCATTTGTTTTCGTCCCCTCCTTCTCGCTCCCGCAGACTTCATCATCTATGCGCTGCAGGCCACGTGAGTCGACCATAGCCTTGTCGCTCCTAAATACCTGCGTCGTTTTCTGACCAGCCTCCTATTCCCATGCAGGACGCCGCCCATCTTCACGTGGATGTCCGACTTGATCCCGCACGACGCGGAGCTGCGTGCCTTGATCATGGGCATCGCGATCGCCTTTTATTGTGAGTGTTTTGCTGTCTCTGGTCGCGCTATGTGCCGTCTCATGACATTTCTGCTGACCCTTTCACTCGCTCCCGCCCCCGCACAGACGTCTTCACGGCCTGGGTCGGCCCCCTCCAGTGGCCTGCTTCCGAGGCTCCCCATTGTGCGTGTCCTCGACCCTCCTATTCTGCGCGCGCTGCCTGCTGACTAAATTCGCCCTCTTTCAATGTACCAGACTCGCATGGCTGGCAGATCTGCCTCGCTCTTTGTACGTCCTCTTCTCTTCTTATCCTTGGCTTGCAAGCTGCAAAGTCTGACCCTCGTCCTCGCGCCTTCACCAACAGGGCTCCTCGTCATCTCGCTCGTCGGCTTCATCTATTGGCTGGCCGAGACGCACATTAAGCCATACAACATCCAGGAGGCCATTCGCCGGGCCGACGAGTACGCCGACCCTGTCCCGGCGGCTGGCAAGGATGAGGAGGAGGCCCCGATCGACGACAAGAAGTCGGACCTCAGCGGCTCGGCCACTGCGGCTGTCAGCGTCCTCCCCGTCGCCTCTCGCTGAGGCTCCGACAAGCCAATCAGCTCTTCCTTCATTCCCTGTAGTCTTCTCTGCTATCCCTCATTTTGGACCCTCCTCGCCCGGTCGCCCCTCCTAGAGCTTTTCCCTTCACGCGTCCCTCGTTGTAGAGCGCGTCGTCCAAGGCGGCGCGCGACGATCTCCCTACCATGTTGTCTTTTCAGAAGCGGCTCTCTCGAAGCAAGCACCCCCCATTATTCTTTCGCTTTGAGTCAGTCCGTGCCTATCCTTTTGAAGCAGGTCGATGTGATTCTTGGGTGCAGAGACGAACGACCGAGGGATGGCCGTGCTCAATGCAGAGTAAGAGGGCCCACTCGCATGCACCGACTCTCTGATCGTGCATCACATCACCGTCGTGCGGTTGCCGCCGCCGCCCCGGCCCATTGCTCCCGCTGACCGCTCACGAGGTGCGACAGCCGGTCAGGGCGAGTCTTGACCGCCCATTTCGAGCGTGTGCCACTCAATCCGAGGGCGAGGATGGTACGGTCCAGGGATCCGGTCAGACGACTCGGGCAGGTGCGTTTTGCAGCAGGGAGCGGCAGCTGGCGACGGGCTCAGCGGGATTGGAAAGTGGCCTTGCCGCGCGCCGCCGTTATCAGCCCAACCTTTGTCCCCCCCTCTCGGTCCCTCCTCGTCCCTGGTGCCGCACTTCGACCTCGACCCTTCAATAACGGCAGCACCTTTGCCCTTTCTCGAGGAAACTTTCCCTTGACCTCTGAACACACGCGCACGCAGCAATGGCGCCAGAAAATGCCCGATCTCGCAGCGGCTGCATCTCGTGCGTCCGAGCGCGCTTCTTTGGCACCGAGCTAGCGAGCTTTGAACCTGGCTGACCTGCTGCCTCCCATTCGTCGCTTCCTCGTCCCTTTGCAGCTGCCGGACTCGACGCAAGAAGGTACGTCTTGCTCGTCTCTGGCCGTCGCTGACACGCTGCTGCTGATCGTCGTGATAAACGGGCCGTCTCTTTCACGTTCCGCAGTGCGACGAGAAGTGGGACGCCGACGGCTCTTGCGAGAAGTGTGCCCTGTCCCACTTCGTCTGCGTCAGGCCGGCCAAGCTCGACATCATTGCTCGGCGGGCCCAGCGCAAGGCGACAGCTGCAGCCGACGGGTCGAGCCTGCGCTCTGTCAGGCCTTCCGGAGGCTCAACGTCGTCTGGCAAGTCGACATCGCCGAGTGCGACCGCAGGCCCGAGCCAGCAGCAGGAGCAGCAGGCCCCACTGCCGCCGCCAGTCGCTCGCCAAGCTTCCTCGACAGACGGTAGTGGCCAGCAATTGACGAGCCCAATCAGGCAGGCAGCCGGTCCGCCGCAATCATCAGCCTATGCTGGTGTGCCACAAGGGCAAGGAGGCCAGGTCTCCTTCGCAGGTCCGTCGTCGGCGCCCCAGCCGCCGACGGGCTTCTACCAGCCCGAGCTCTCGGCGACCCTGCCCTTCCTCAATGGCACGGCGTCGCCCGCCTCGCTCGGCACGCCGCTCGTACAGACCGCCGGCATCCCGCCGACGCCCAACTACCCGCCGTCTCCCGACTACTTGAGCCTCGACTTTCTCGCTTCGTTCCCCGAGTTTGAGCAGCTGCTCGCCTCGCAGGGGTTCGCGGGCGAACCTATGTCGACGCCCGCGACGCCCGGCTCATTCGCCTACCCGTCATATGGCTACCAGCCGCAGGCGAGCGGCAGCGGCGCGGGCCGCGGTGGCTTTGTCACTAGCTCGTCGGGCGCCGATGGCCCGGGCCAACCTGTCGAGGGGACCGAACGCGAGGACGCCCATTTCGAGGGTGCCCTCGTGCTCAAGTCGATCGGCGTCAAGGAGCGCGTCGCCCACGTCTACAATAGCTGGAACGCCAGGTGCGCCTCCGATTGTACCTGCTCTTGTCGCACAGAAGGCGACGTGCTTACATCAGGTATTTGGTATTTGCCTTCACCTTTGCAGCTTCCTGCGGTACCTGCCGACCGACATCGTAGAGAGCGTCCTCCACTGGTGGGACCACGTCTGCGGTGACTCGGACTTGACCAAGGCGGCGAGCACCATGTGCGCCCTGCTGTTCTGCTACCGCCAGCAGCGCTTCAGCCGGGCGCAGAAGGAGCAGATTGCTGTCGTCATGCGCCAGTACCAGAGCAAGACGCTGTCCCTCGTCGCCCGGTCAAAGGTGCCGTTCGCGTACGCCCTCCTGACCTACTCGGACCTCTACTGTGCGTCTCTCGCGTCTACGCCCGTCGACTATCTACCGTTGCCATGGTCCTCTACTGATCTGACGCTGACATCGACACGCCTCTCGCTCCAGACTACTCGTTCGACCAGGAAGGCACGGCGGCGGCCAACAAGTTCAACGACCTGGCCGAGCAGTCGATGGTCGACGCGCTGGGGCCCGCGCCGAAGTTTAACTTCTGCGCGCCGCCGGGACCGAGCCATTACACCATGTCGAGTGCGTCATCGGTCCTGATCTCATAGCGCTGGGACTTGGTCGCTGATGTAGCCTCTATCATCTGTCTTCTGCAGTCCTTGTCCACGTTGGTGAGTCAAATTCTGCTCGGGCCGTCCTTCAAACCCGCGCGCTTGTAAAGCTGACTCGTATGTTCTTTCTGTCTCGTCGCAGCCATCTTCCGCTCGGTCGCCCAGGCCCGCCCGCACTGCTTCTTCGACCTCTCGCACGACAAAGAGGACGGCCACGCCTTTGCGCCGATCACGGCGCGGGCGCTGTCGGCCCCAGATCCGCCGTCCTCTGCGTCGGCCAGGTCGCTTAAGCTGTTCCTCGGCCTGCCGACCGAGCTCATCTACGCCATTGCCATGACTAACAATCTCGCCGGCGCAGCGGCGAGCCTGCCGTTCGCCGAGGTCAAGCAACAGGCGGCCGAGATCGAGGCTCGCATCCGCGGCTGGCGGCCGTCAGCCGAGCACATGGGCGAGCTGCTGGACAGCGTGCAGTACATCGAGCACTTCCGGGTGTGCGAGGCCTGGCGACACGTGCGTCCTCTCCGGCCGCTCTTTTTTACTGTCGGTCTGCGCCTTGGCTGGACTGACCTGACCGACAATTTACGTCTCTCCGTTCCTCGTAGTCCGCGCTCATCTTTCTTTACCAGGCCGTCCACCGGGTTGGCTGCATGTCGGAGCTCCTCCAGACGTCGCTTCGGCAGATCATCGAGCTTGCGACGCCGAACCGCGCGGCGACGGACGACAGCCGCTTCTCGACCGGCATCTCGCGCGCGTTCCCGTGGTTCCTCGCCGCGACGGTCGCGATTCACCCAGAGGACCGGGCCGCCTGCCGGGAAGGGCTCGAGCACTGTGGTCCGGCCAGAGCCTACCAGGACAACCTTGTGCGTTATTTGTCTTCCGTCTGCGACTCCCGTGGCCGGAGGAGATCAAGCTGATCACTGATGGCGATCTTGTCTTCTTCCTCGCAGACGTTCATCCGGCTCTTGTGGGAGACCATCGACGTCACGGGGCGCGACCCGGACTGGCGCGAGTTTGCTAAGGCCCAAGGCTTTGATCTCGGCTTCATGTAGACGGGCGCCCTCTCCTCTTGCTTCCCCTCCCCCGCGCACAGTACACGCGGTGTGCGCGCGCTCATTCCTCTCCCTCTCTATCCCCTCGACCCCTGCTTTCTGTTCCCTTCATCTCCCGTTGTATTCCACGCACGCCGTGCGCAGCTTGTACGAAACAGACTCCCCGCTTCCGTTGTGCGATTCCAGACCAGGCTCTTTTGACTCTTGTTCACGAGGGACCCGACGATAGTCCAAAGAAGCCCAAACGGGGAATAACGCCCAAACTGGGCCTCGACGCGGCCTCCAGCTCGACGACGCCGACCAGCGCTCGTCCATCGCTTCCCCTGGCACGCTCTCCCACCCTCCCCCAACCCTACGTCCCTGCTACCCCTCCCTCCTCAAAAGCAGCATGTCTCGCAGCTCTTACGACAGGTATGCCTGCTTTCCGCGCTCGTCGCCCCTTCGGTTTTCGAACCAGAAGCAGAGCTGACGCCTGGTCCGTCGAGCAGATACCTCACCGTCTTCTCGCCAGAGGGTGCGTCGGCCTTGCCTTGGCCCCTCCATCGTCGCTCTCAGCTCGTCGAGCTCGCTCGCAAGCTTGCTGACGCTCCTCATTGCTGTCTTTGAACGCTGTTCGCAGGTCGTCTTTACCAAGTCGGTGCGTCAGCCATGCCCATCGCCCCGACCGGCGACCGCGCGAGCTGCTCCGTGGGCTGACATCCGCACGCGATGGGCCTTCTCTTGCTGCCTTGCTCATCTGCTCCAGAGTACGCCTTCAAGGCCATCACAGGGTCGGGAATCACGTCGGTCGCGATTCGCGGAAAGGACACGGCCGTCGTGGTCGTCCAGAAGAAGGTTGCCGTGCGTCCCGAGCCCGCTTGGTGTCCGTTGGACCAGCTGTTCCACTCCGAGCAGCGCAAGCTGACGGCTCTCGTGCCTTCCTGCCCTGCTTACGTTGACTCCTCCTCCTGCTCGGCCTGTTCTCCTTTGACCTCTTGCTGCACTCATAGGACAAGCTTGTCGACCCGGACACCGTCACGCACCTGTTCCAGATCACGCCGACGATCGGCTGCGTCATGACGGGCCTGCTGCCGGACGCGCGCAACCAGGTGCAGCGCGCACAG
The DNA here is from genome assembly GCA_014825535.1 of Cystofilobasidium bisporidii. Taxonomy (NCBI): domain Eukaryota; kingdom Fungi; phylum Basidiomycota; class Tremellomycetes; order Cystofilobasidiales; family Cystofilobasidiaceae; genus Cystofilobasidium; species Cystofilobasidium bisporidii. Next base: position 260,030 of record MVAK01000003.1, on the reverse strand, counting down.
GCCGAGGCGGCCGAGTGGCGCTACAAGTACGGGTACGAGATTGAGGTGGTCGACTTGGCCAAGCGGCTCGCCAACATCAACCAGGTGTGCGTTCCTCCGGGCCTCAAAGCCGACTGGCTGTGGTTGGGGCTGGCAGGGCTGTTCGGCGAACAGGCCGGACGGCGTCCTGAGCTGCGCTGGCGCGGGCGCCCTGATACTTCTTGCGAGGATCGTACGACTGACGCCAGCTTTATTTCTCTTGTCACAGGCACACGCAACGAGCAGGCATGCGACCGCTCGGTATTGGTGCTTCCTCCTTTTTTGACCCCCCTGCTCCACCTGCTCGCCTGTACCTTCGCTGACGCTGCCTCCCCGGCCACCCTTCCAGTCGTCACCCTGATCGGCCACGACTCAGAGCTCGGTCCGCAGGTGTACAAGGTTGATCCGGCGGGCTACTACGTCGGCTTCAAGGCGACGGCATCGGGGCAAAAGCAGACTGAGGCGATGAACTTTGTGCGTCTCCTTGAGCGCGACCTCTTAGGAGCGCCTCCGTCGTTGACGCTCGTGTCAATTGCTTTGCTGACCTGCTCGTTCTCTCGGTATCGCGATTTGCAGCTCGAGAAGAAGTGGAAGAAGGTCGAGGATCCGGATGCGCCGGCGTCGATGGCAGACACGGCCAAGGGCCTGACGCGGTCCGAGGCGATCGAGGTGCGTCGTCGCGGCTCGCCCCCGGCCGGCAGGTCATGCGCTGACTCTTGTCCTTCCTCTGCCTTGCCCGCATCAGATGGCGATCGAGACGCTGTCGACGGTCCTCGCGACCGACTTCAAGGCGACCGAGATCGAGATTGGACTGTCATCGACGTCGCCAGACGAGCAGGCGGTAGCGAAGGGTCTCGCGCCCGGCCGGTGGCGCATCATGGACGAGGCCGAGCGCAATGATTGGCTCGTGCGCGTCGGCGAGAAGGACTAGAGAGATGAGCCCTGTCGAGAGGGAGGACGACGGCTTGGGTCGATGCACCCGCTTTGCTTTCCTCGCGTTGCTCGTGTTTGCTGCGCCCGGGAGGCGGCCCTCGCAAGCAGCACGGACGACCATGCCATCCTCAGCCCTTGCCTGCCGCTCCTGCTGGCGGCCGAACGTACATGTCGAGGTGGGTCTCGACGACGTGCAGGATTTCGCGCATGGGGAGTACACGTGCCGCCAGTTCGTCCCTCTGTCGTATCGCGGACGAGCGCGGGGCGGGGGAGGTAGAGGCGGACGGGTGAGTGAACGACAGACGAGAGCGAGAGCGCAGCGGGTCAGTGGGCAGAAGCGGAACGCACAAAGGCGAATAGCGCGCCGCGCGAGACCATGTTCCAGATGTCCTTGAACGCCGGTTCAGTCTTTGCGAGGCCGCGCTCGGCCAGGCACTGCATCGCCACGCGCTTGATCGTCTGTTAGGTCCGGCCGAGGGGTCAGCAAGGCCATGCAAGAAGACCGGCGAAACACGATCAGATCTCGAAAACGCACAGTCTTGTTGTCTGCCTCGAACGGACTCTTCTTCTTCCCTCCTTGGCCTGAGCCGCTCGCCGTCGCTGATGTCGTCGGCACTGGTGGTGGCAGGACCAGTTCGTCTTTGAACAGAAATGCGGTGTCCTGCTCGTCGACCGGTCCGGACAAGCTGTCGGTCACGATGCCGTCCATCGCGTCGTGGTCGCCGTTGGACGCGCTCGATCGATCGGGCTTCGTCGCTGCTGTTACTGCCAACGTCGTCGCAGGCAGCGGCGGCGGCGGCATTGAAAAGACGTCGTCGTCCAAAACAATATCGTGCTGCTCCTTCTTGATTGAGTGACTGCCTGCGGCCGGTGTCGTACCGCCGTCATGGTCGCCCTCGCGGCGCCGCTTCTTACCACGAGCGAGTACGTCTTTGAGCTCGGGCACGCGCCGTGGCGCAGGGTCACCCGGCCTCGCCCCTTTGACGGCGCCTGCCGAGGACGTGCTTGCCGTCGTTGACTGCGCTGGGCGACCTGCAAGATCGAAAGCGCGAGAAAGACCGTCGTGTGTGACCGCCGTCGCGGTGGTCGCAGACTCTGGCGAGGACGGTCTCGGGTGGTAGATGCCGACGTGAAGGGTCAGACTGCGGTCGGCTTCAGGGCCTGCTACGAGCGCGTAGATGACGAGCGGCGCTTGGTCTGTGACCGTTTAGACAGTGGCAAATGGGTGAGGGTCAGCGCTCTGGCGGGCCGAGTTTACGCATGCGCGCGCTCGCAACGCTCGCAATCTCGCGGCAGTGAGGGTAGGCCTCACCGATCGCCTCGTCGCCCAGCGTGACAACGACGCCCAGGACCGACCGCCCACGCTCGTCGATGACTTCTCCAGGGTCGCGTGCGACCAGCGCCGGCGGGACGAGTTGCCGGCAGAGGAACGCGTACAGCGCAGGGCAGGACGGGTCGACGTACCTGGCGTTGGTCAATCGCCGACGCGACAGCGCAGGGCAGGAGAGGTCGTCAGCTTCGAGCGAGTAGTATGGTATGGGCAGACGGCTTACGCCGCCCAGATAGAAGAAGAAGAACGAACAGCCTGACGCCTCCGTTGCCTTCGACGGTCCCCTGCAGCTCGTTCGCAGGTGCCACCTGCGCGTGCTCATCGCCCGGCTCGGGCGCTGCCGCCTGGCCGATCCTGACGGCTCCTCGAAAGTTGACCTCCCCTCGTCCTCTCAGACTCTCCAACGCGAGCGAGATGCCGAGGTCTGGGTCCTGCGATGGTAACGCCGAGGCTGTTGAAAGTTGTGAGAGAGGGAGGGAGGGCGAGAAGGGGTTGAGAAGTGCTGGAGGTGTGACGTGGTCTGACGAGCTGGACGAGGGGCGGGAGCCGGGGAAGGCGAGATGCGAAACGAAAGCCAGGCCTGTCGAGGAGCGAGCTCAAACTAGGTCAGCTTCCTCTAGAGCCAAGCTGTGCTGTCAGGAGAGGAAGACAAAGCGGACCATCGAGCACGACGCCGCCCGTGTGGTCGGCGAGCTTGAGGGCTCCCCGCCAGAGCAGGCGCACGCCCGCCGTTCGCGGGCTCGCCCTAATAGCCCCAGTCGTTGACGGCCGCGGGGTGTACGAGAAGTAGCCAGGCGTCGAAGCTGTCGATAGCCGCGGATGGACGTTCACAGGCCGGAGAGGAGTCGACAGTGCCATCGTGTCGGGTGTGGCAGGACGTCAAGGTCGTGGACGTCTGTGCGGACGCGACGGCGGCAGCGGGACGACGACGCGTCGGCGGTGTCGACGGGTCCGGCTGCGGATCCGCGTCCGCTCGGCCGACCAGCGACGCCCAGCGACGTCTTCCCACACGCAATTTAGAGACGTTGCATGGTCGCGTCCCTGATCGTCAACGCCGATGTGGGCAGCCGATCAAGTCGTGCACGTGCCCGAGAGAGGAATGGGGATGAGGCATGACATCACAGACCCCCGGTCGAAGCGCGGACCCACGGTCTTCATTTCTCGGCGATCCAGACCGCTGATCAGTCTGCAACTGTCCACTCAGGCTGCCACCCAATCTTCAACTCGTCGAACAAGCGCAAGCCTTTCGAGATGTCTTTGCGGGCCGGTCGGAAGGGAAGCAAGCTGGCGCAGTCATGACGATTCTTGTCAAAATTGCAAAAGTGGGCCTAGAAGGGAGAGAGGAGAAAGAGCAGGGAGGGAAAGAGGGCCGCTTGAGGACGAGGGCGGCTGCGGTGGGGAAGGAGGGCGACGAACGACGGGGACAAATCGCGGCGAAGGCCGTCGTCCCAACGAGCGGGGCGAGGAAGGCGGAGAGGCAAGCGGACGGCAAGCCGGTCCAAGCGCACGATCCGCAACCAGCCCGACCACGAGGCGGCAGGCTTGTCGCGACGGCCGATTAGTGGCCGTGGACCTGAACGCGCTCCTTGGCCTCCTTCTCGGTCAAGAGCTCGGCGTCGACGAGGAACTTGCGGATCGCCGCGCGCTGGTCGCCTTGGAGCTGAATGACCTGGCCAGACTCAGCGTCCTCAACGACAGTGCCGTTGCAGGCGAACTCCTGAAGGACGCAAGGGAGAGAAGAGAAAAGGTCCGGGACAGAGATCAGTGGGCTGTTCGGAAACGACAGAAAGGATGGCGCGACCGCAAGACAAGCTTTCCGGGCGACGAGCAGAAATTCCGCACCTTCTTGAACGCCTTGAGGATCTTCTTGGGGTCAAACTCTGCAGGTCGCGAAGCGAGACCGAGGCGAGCAAGGTCAGCCTGTGGGCGCGTCAAACCGCCGGGGCTGAGATGCACGCAGGGAGCTTGAACGAGGATACGCACGCTTGGGCAGGCCCTGGAGCGTCGTCAGGGTCTTGCGGCCATTGCGCTGCTGGATACCTGCAGGACGAAGGCGACGGATGGGGATGCAGAGGGCTCGTTAGCGTTCAGTCTCGTGCGCACGCGAGCGGCCGACCGAAACATGAAGGACGGACGGATGTGGATCTTGTTGCCTCCCGGGGCATCGTTCTTGATCTGCTCGGCAGGGGTGTCGTCGTCGAAGTCCTCGGCGAAGGGGTCTGAGTCGGTCGAGGCAGGGACAGACAAGAGAGAGCGTCAGGACGAGATCAGGGCCGCGGCAGAGCGCGACCAGCGAGCAACCTCCAGCAGTGGCGACGACGACGGTCCCGCAGACTTCAAAGCAAGAGATACAGCCGCGCAGCACCAAGCCAGTCGGCGGTCTTGCGACGTCTCCTCTCGGTAAGAAACAGTCCTCTAGAAGCTAGGCTGCCTGCCCTCTCCGTTTTCGCCGCGCGCCCCCGCCACCGTCGGCCCAGCGCGCCCGCTGACCGCGCGTTGTCCAGCGCCTGGCCCGAGCAACAAAGCTCTACCGCCCATGGCAGGACAGTCGATAGCTGCTCCAGCGGCCACGAGCAAGCAAAGCCGCCACGACAACGAAGGCACCAGGCCAGGACGAGAGAAGAAGGAGGACTGACCCTTGGAGACGAGGTTGAGCGGGGTCGACGGCTTGGAGACTGGCGCCGACACCGTCTTCTTCTTGGGGAGGAGGGTAGCGTCTGAATTTCATGTCGAGAGCCAGCACGAGTCGACCGGTACGCGAGCAACAGCACAGTATGAACGAGAGCAGGGCATGACGGAAGTCAGGACAGCCGGCCTCGCTAGGGAGTGCGGGAGGTCGGACGAGCGAAAAGAGCCCGCGCGTGCGCGCGAGGTGGCGACGCAAGCTGCGTAGGTACGCACCGTCCACTTTGGCAGAGATGTCGGGGGTGCTCATAAGAAGGTGGGGTGGGTGGGGCGGAGTGCCTTGCAATAGAGTCGGGAGGAAGGGAGGAAGGGGTTGAAGGAGTCGGGGTCGGGTCGTTGTCGTTGGCGCAAGCTGGACCCTGGACCCTGGTCGGCCTGGGCCAGGCCCAACTCGCGTTTGCAAGTTTGAGAGGTCCGACCACGCAGCGGCCAGTCTGTTAGCACGGCGCGAGGGCCGACACGAGGATGTTGCAGTCATGCCCCCTTCCTGCAACTCTTTTCCTGGTACCCTGCTGATCCTTCAAGATCTGCAGAGATCACCACCGGCTCGAGGTGCGGCAAGATTGTCGCACCCATCGCCCGCCATCGCAGGTCGAGCACAAGTCCGTTGCGCGGCCGGCCACGCAGTGCACCTTTGCCTCGATCCACTCTCCACCGTTTGCGCTTACTTGCTCTCAATTTGGCTGTCCCTGCCTTCAGGGTCTCTGCCGAGCTTCCTTTAGAAAGGGACTACCTTTACTAACCGCGCATCGTCTGCGCTTCGCTGACCGCCGCCGCCGCCGAACGTCGGCTCCGTGGTGCGCGCTGAACGACAACGCCCCGGCTGTCCAGGCCCCTCCCGCTCAGCCCATCTCAACCGTCCCTCGGCAGCCTCTACCCCCATTCTACACCCGGACACTTCTGCCTTCAAACGGTGGATGAATGACCTCTTCACAGACCAGTCGATAGCGCGACCCTTCCGGCCGGCAAGTGCACGCGCTCGGGCCCGTCGCCTGGACCCCCTCACCCCTTCGTCCCTGCACTCGGCACACCCCCTCGCGTTTGGCACTCGCACGTCCCCCGGGCGATTTCAGGATGCCTCAAGAGCGACCGGTCGCCGCCAGACTCGACAGTCATCCTGCCCTCTTCCGTCTCGAACCTGCCTGTCAAATTTAAAGCTTGTCGCCTGCTGCTTCGTCGACCGAGACCCCCCTCCCTCCCAATTTCCTCGACGCCGACTCTCGGCCTCGCTCGCTGACGATGTCCGACTCCATGCCAACTCTCACTCTCCCCGAGGCGCTGCTTCTCCATCCTACTCCTTCCCTTCTCTCTTTGGTCCCTCCACCACCGCCTTACTCGATCCGTCAGCTCGCTCCGTCGGACAGGCCAGATCAGCCGCCGGCGTACGCCACCCCTTCACGAGGCCCTCCAAACGCCCGTCGACTACCGAGCTCGGCACCTGCGCCCGCACCATCGGCCCGTAAAACGTCTCTCAAAAGCGGTCAAGGTCCCCCAACGCTCGTCTCGTTAGTGAGGGACGCGCTGCGCAGGGAGTTTGTCGGCGGCGGTCTGCGAGGCAGAGACGCGCCAGCCTGGACGGGCAAGGACGGCCGCCTTCGTCAGTCACTCTCGCCTTCTTTGCGCTCGTCCGCTCCTTGTCTTGAGGCCTCGCAGTTAACCAGCAACGCCCCCTTCTTGCGCTCTGGGCTCGACAGCTTGACGACTGATCCCGGCGAGCGATATCCTCTCTGTTCCTCAGGACGCCTGACCGCAAGACGCTCTAGACATCGCGCGATGGAGCGCTTTGACGGCGGCGACAAGAGAGATAGGAGAGATTGCATTGCTACAAGCTGAAAGAGAAGGAAGGAGAAGATGTTGCTGTTTGCGTTCCTGCCCCGTCTGCTCCCTCGGTGCAGCGCGAACACAAATGTGAGGCGTCGCCTACCACAGTGCGCAGCGCTTGGAAGGGTTCATCCGCGCGTCCGGCTTGCACTGCCACGTCGAGGCGAACTGCTCAAAGTTGCGGAGCGTGCCTTCGACGCGGAAGCGGTTGGGCGAGTGAGGGTCAGTCAGGACGCCAGCCTGACGAAGAGGGCAGAGAAAGGTGGGCGAGTCAGCGCATTCTCGAAGGAGCAGTGGGCAGGAATGCGTAAGGCAGCCGAGGCCGACGCACCTTGGCCGACGCAGGCGTCGACGTCGAGGCCCAGATGCGACCAAAGGCGAGGAAGAAGAGCTGCTCTTCAGTGTAATCCTGCAGGCCGGGCAGCTTGAGCTCGCCCTTGCCGCCGGCGGCAAGATCATCAGCGATCGAGGCCTTCCACGCCTGCCAGGCGATGCGCAGGCCGGCGTCGCCGATGTTCTCGCCATTAGTCAGGTTGCCCTGGACGTAGACCTTCTCGCCAGAGGGTCCGATGATGTAGTACCTGGCGGTGCGGCGGAACGGGGCTCAGTAGGGCGCACGCGAGGCCAAGGAAGAACTGGGGCCGAGCGGACGGGCCAGCAGAAGAAGGACGCACTTCGAGTACTGCTCGGCGAGGCACTGAGTGCGCTCGGTAAAGGCCTCGACCGTGCCATTTGTCCACCACTGGCGGAAGCGGCCCTCATAGTCGTACTGGCTACCCTGGTTGTCTGTCAGACGAGGACGGACGAGAGCACAAAAGGGGTCAGCACATGTCAGACTGGGGTCAGAGGAAACGACGGGGGGAAGGAAGCTCACCGAAGGCGTGAGTGAGCTCGTGCGCGGCGACGGCGCCGAACGCGCCGTAGTTGAGGTACGCCGGCCACGCGGCGGAGAAGAACGGGGGCTGGAGAATGCCCGCTGGGAACACGATGACATTGTCGGCTGGCGACTCATAGGCATTGACCTCATCGGCGCTCATCTCCCACCCTTCCGGGTTGCGGAGGTTGCCGAGCACACTCTGCCAGCTGCGCTGAAGCTCCATGCGCTCGGCCGCGAGCGCGTTGGCGAAGAAGCCGTCAGCCGCAACGGGCTGCCGGGCGTAGTAGGCCCGCAGGGCGACGGGCGAGGTCGTGTTGGGGTACAGCGGGAAGCCGACCTTGGGCGTGATGGCGTCAGCCTTGCGAATCGCCGCGGCCGACGACGTCTTGTCCATCCACGGCAGCCGGGCGAGCGTCTCCTTGAACTCGGAGATGATGCTGTTGATGATAGCCTCGGCGGACGACTTAGACGAGCCGCCGAACGCGCGCGAGACAAACTCAGCGCCGGCAAGGTGGGGCAGCGTGCGTCGGGTGTGCTGAACGCAGACTGCGAAACGGCACGGAACCGAAGGAAACAAAGGGGTCGGTCAGATTCGCGGGCAAGAACTCGAGGAAAGCAGAGGCAGACAAGAACGCACGCTCGTCTCGCTCGGGCTGGACCTTGACGCCCGTTAGTAGGGCCGACAGCTTTTGCGCGCTCTGGCGGACCGGCGTGTCGCCGAGGTTCTTTGCGTACTTGAGTGCGACGCGGGCGAGGAAGTAGCTGCAGATTGGCAAAGGATGTCAGCGGGAGCAAGGGAGGAAATGGCGGACGCGATGCAGGGGGGCAAGAGCAGAGAAAGTGAGACCGACCTCTGCAGCACGTGGTCCTCCTCAGCGTCGACAATCTCCCCCATGCGCTTGACATACGCCGGGCTCGTCACGACAATTTTATCTGGGAAGTTGCGCGGCGCAAAGCTGCCGACGTACGCCGCGAGGTCGACGTTCTTCATCTTGCTGGCGAGGGCAGAGAACTTGACGGGGTTGTATGCGAACGTCGGGTTGGATAGGCGCTCGGGCTCAGCCTGGGCCCTGGCGAGCCGACGCTCGAAGGACAGGACGGACGACGCTGTCTGCTTTGCGAGCGCGCGGCGAGCGCGCTTTTTGTCCTTTGCGGAGTGCCCGTCGTCCGGCGCCGGCGAGGGGTTCCATGGCCAGTCCCACTCGACCTGGGCGTCGTCGTCACCGCCAGCGGACGTCGAGGCGAGGGCCGACGGCGGGCCGACGTGCGACAGCTCGAACAGCCGCTCGAGCAGGGAGGCGAGGATCGCCTCGTATGCCTTGGTTACCGTCTTGTCCTCGTAGTATTCCTGCGAGGGCAGCACACACGTCCGGAATCGTGAACGGGTCAGCAGAGCGGATGCGTGACGTAAGGCGAGCGGGAAAGAGGACGGACCTTGGCGGGCAGGCCAAGGCCGCCCTGGTACAGCCACAGGATCTGTCGCTGGGGGTCGATAGCCGCATCACCCTCCTGCGGATACAGCACATTTCGTGGGGACGGCTCGTCAGTCTTGCCGTACGTGCGCAGCCCGAGGGCAGAGCGAGGAAGAAGAAAAGGGACGGACGAGCTCAAACGAGAAGAGTGCCTCGGCACCGATCGAGTGGACGAACGCGAGAACGTTGGTCAAATCTTTGTGCTCGCTGTCCGTTTGTACAGAGTCCTCGTCAGCCGTTTCAATAGCGGCACCGGCGGCGGATCGAGTAGACGCGCCGAGGAGGAGCGCCTTGACGCGCTCGACTGCGTGCTGCAGCGCGGTTTCGTCGACCTCGTCATCTTCGGCAGCGGCAAGCTCCAGAGATTTCGGGGTCGGATACCTGGCCTCAAAAAGCTTTCGCACGTCCTTGAGCAGGGGAATGAGCGGCTCGTCCTCGAGCTCGTTCAGCAGCGTCTCGTTCGTGCACGCGCCGTACTCGGCCTGGAGCTTGCGAATGTTGTCGAGCGCTGCTTGATCGGTGGCCGTAGAGGGGGAGGAGAGGACGGGAAGGGGGGCCTGAAGGACGTCCTTGATCAGGCGCTGTTTGAGAAATGGAAGGGGAGGCGTTCAGCTTGAGGACGCCATGGCGAAAGACTTGCAGAGGCGTCGCGGGGAAGGAAGTCGCACTTGGTTCGCGACGGCGAGCTCGTTGAAGCTGCCCCAGCGCGCCTTGTCCTTGGGCAACGGGTTCGCGTCGACCCAGCCACCAGTAGCAAAGGCATAGAAGTCGTCGCATGGGTCGGCAGACGTGTCGAGCGAGGCGAGGATCTGAGCCGAAAGGAGGACGCATGAGGGCGAGAGGCAGACCTGGGGGCGGGAGCTCGGGTGGGGTCAGCGTCTGTCAGAGGAAGAGATCGGCAAGAAGGAAAGACATACCGAGGGCGTAGGGGAAGGAGGGACAGGGGATAGAGTCGTCGTCGCCGTCGCCGTCGACGTGGGCTCGACAATTGTCGTGTACGGCGGCGAAGGGGGCGGCGGCGCGGGGACGTGCGGTGGGGCGCGCGTGGGCTTGTGGCGCTCGGCAACGAAGAGGCCGAGGAAGGTGGCAAAGAGTGCGAGAAACTAGCGCGGGAAAATGGGCAGACGCAAGGTGACGAGCCGTTCGGGAAAGAGCAGGTTGGGCAGGGAGGTCAAGAGGGTCAGCCATGGTGCGGTGGACCATCTGAAGGAGGGCGAGATGGGAGGCGAGGGGCGGGCTGCGCCGGGCGGCCGTAAGCGAGGTCCCCTGCCTCTGCCCTCCTTCTCGCAAACAGCCCTGCAAGAAGCAGCGATGGACAAGGCGCAACGCACAATGAAGGCGATGACGATCAAGGACTTCTCGACGACCGACAGCTCGCGCTGAGGGTCGGTCAGGGCGGCGAGGAAGCCCTTCTTGGCAGCCGTAGGCCGAGCGGACGCGTCGTCGGCCGGTGCGTCCTCGTGGGCGAGGAGCGGGGCCGACTCGAGGTCGGTCGACTCGCGCGGGACGGTGGACATGGTCCGCGAGTCTATTCGTGAGAGCTTTCGACTGGGAAAAAGGGAGGTAAGACGTGTTCTTGAAGGAGGGAGGGAGGGAGGGGTCAGGGTCAGGGGTCGAGGTCGACGACGGTGGGCTGAAAGGGAAGCAAGCATGCTGCCCCAAACGATCACCACTTAGCATCGATGGCCTCGCCCTACACGGCCCTGCCCCAACAGGGAGGCCCTTCTCGCACACCTTCCTCCTCCTCAAGCAGATCTCCCAGGTCGTCAAGCTCCTCGGCCAATGATGACGACCTGACGGCTCTCGAGCTCGACCCTCATCCGCGTCGAGCCAGGCGCGACACGCTCTCTACGTTTGCGTTCCCTTCAGGCGGGTTCGGCGAGCAGCTCGGATTGGTCGGAGGGGTGCCGTTGACGCTCTCTGCAGAGGACCCGACAGGTGCAGGACACCGAATAGGCAAAGACCATGGGAGGCCGAGGTTGGGCGTCATCAACGGTGCGTCAAGGCGGACCATCTTCCTTCCAGCCACGTCGAGCGGGGGCCTGCGCGTCGCGTCCGGCTTGCCCTCCATGCACTGGCTCACCACCTCGCGCGACCCACGGTCACTGGTTCCGGCTGACGGCCACAGGCGTTGCCCTCGTCGTCGGCCTTCAGATTGGTGCGCCCTCTTTGCTCCTTCCCTTCGCTTTCTCCAGCTTTGGTTCTGACGACAGGGCCCCGACTCGGATCCACTTGCGCAGGCAGTGGCATCTTCTCCTCCCCAGGCCTTCTCCTCTCTGCCACGGGCTCACCAGGCGCAGCGTTGCTCGTCTGGCTCGCAGCCGGCGCGCTCGCGTGGAGCGGCGCGAGCAGCTTTGTCGAGCTCGGGTGCGCCGTGCCGGTCAACGGCGGCGCCGCGGCGTACCTCAACTGTGCGTCCTGCACAGCTCACTCGCGCAAGAGAGCAGAGCGCGTTCACAGTTTTGCGCCCAGACGGCGGCCAGACTGGCTGAATGGATTGAGCTCGCTTTCAACAGACGCATACGGTCCGCTGACGGCGTACCTCTTCTCGTGGACGGCGTGCGTCAATCACTCTCCGTCCCTTTTCTCCTTCTCGCTCTTCTCCTTCGCCTCGTAAATTCTCTTCTGCCCGACCTTGTATGCTGACAGCCCTATCTCCTCTTCTTTGGTCTTCTCTTGCGCACGCGTCTCAGAGTGACGCTTCTCAAGCCCGGAAGCGCGGCCATCATCAGCCTGATCTTTGGCGAGGTCCGTCCTATGTCTCTCCCCCATTTCAGCCAGCCTCCCGGGTCATCTCTTTTTGGCCCTGCGAGACGCTCTATTCTCCTTCCTTTTCTCTCAAACTGACATTCATACTCTCGCCCCTGCCCGCCCCAACCTGATCACCCTCGACGCGCGCAGTATGTCATGCGCCTCGTTTACGCGCCGACGACGGCAGTAAAAACCGCGGCAGACGGCGCCGCACCTGCATCAGAAGCAGCAGCAGCAGCCACGGAAGAGGCACCCGAGTGGACATTCAAGTTGCTCGGTGCGATGAGCGCGTCCTTCTCTCCACTGATCTCTCGTCCGAACCCTGTCTTCCGCTGATCCCCTTTGCCCACCCTCAAAACCACGCACAGTCATCCTAGTCGTCACCGCCATCAACCTCTTCAACGCGCGGGCGGGGGCGCATGTTCAGGTTGGGCTGACGGGGATAAAGGTGCGGTCTCGCTCTTCGCTCGTCATGCGCCATGTCGGCCGCAGTTCTAGCTGCTGAAGACTCCTCCCGCTCGTCGTGCAGATGCTCTCGCTCGTGTTCATCCTCGTTCTCGCCGCCATCTACGCCTCGTCCTCCGGGCTAGGCCACCTTTCCTCCAGCGGCGGAGAAGGAGGCGAGGGAGGAGGGCTGTGGGCGGATAGCACGACCGAGGTCGGCAGGTACGCGATCGCGCTTTACTCTGGCCTCTGGGCGTTCGACGGGTGGGACCAATCAAACGTGCGTCCTCTCCCTGTCTTCGCTTCCTGAAGCGCTCTCTAAGGATGTCTCTCGCGCGTGCCGCTGATCGATGTGATCACTTGCCGAACCAGTACGTCGCCGGCGAGATGCGCAACGTCGCCCGCGACCTCCCGCGCGTCGTCCACCTGTCGATGGCGGCCGTCGTCGCGCTGTTTGCGAGCGTCAACCTCGCCTACTTCGTCGTCCTCCCGCGCGAGGTCGTCGGGGCGAGCAACACGGTCGCGCTCGTCCGTTCTGCCTCCCTTTTGGTCCCTCGGCCCAATCTTTCGCTCTCGTGAGGCACGTCTCTTGGCTGACATGCGCGACTTGGTCTTTCGGGCAGGACTTTGGCGCGGCGACCCTCGGCACGCCGGGTGCTTTCGTCTTCTCGATTCTCGTCGCGACCTCGTGCTTTGGCGCGTTGAACGGGTCGACAATTACGAGCGCGACGCTCGTTGTGCAGGCCGGCCGCGAAGGGTGGCTGCCGAACGTCTTTGGGGAGCTGTGGAGCGGCGGGCGGGCAGGTTGGGCGATGCGTTGAGTTCTTTTCTCTTCCGTGTCTCTCTACCTCTACCCTCGGACTTGGTCCTTCCTTTCCCGCCCTCGTTGCTCAATCTTTGTGCTCGCTGCCCTGATGCATCAGTCCTCCAGGCAGCCCTGACGGTCGCATACATCCTGTTCGGCGGCGGCTTCCGCTCTCTCATCAACTTTTTCTCGGTCGCCAACTGGCTCTTTTACTTTCTCACCGGTTCGTCCTCTGTCTTGTCCGTTCGTTCCATCTGGTCTCTTCACACGCTCATGCGCGCGGGAGGCTACCTTGATCGGCCCGGGATCGTCACGCAGTGCTCGGCCTGCTCATTCTACGCGTCAAGGAGCCGCACCTCGAACGGCCGTACCAGACGTTCCTCGCAACGCCGATCGTTGTGCGTGCCCTCTTCCCTCCCTCCCCTCACTCCTATCACCGTTTCCGATGTTGACCGCACTGGATCCGGAGGACAGTTCTGCGCTGTTGCGCTCTTCTTGCTCATCATGCCCGTCGTCGCCGCACCTGCCGAGGCATTGGCCGCGTTCGGTCCGTTTCTTCTCACTGTTTTGTTTTTCCTCGCTCCCCTTGGCGTTTGTGTTCCTGGCCAAATCGCATCCACTTACCGGCCGTGTCTTCCTTTGCACTTCACCAATCCAGCCTTCATCGGCCTCGGCGTTCCCCTCTACTACATCACGGACGCCGTCGCCGCCTCCTCATCCGACGAAAAGTGGTGGGCCATTCTCTGGCGGCGCATCCGCTCTTCGTCTTCGAGCGAAGGAAGGATGCGTGGGGGCAGAGGGGAGGAAAGCGAGGGGATGATGATGGCTGAGCTGGATCGATAGAGCTTCGAAAAGCCCGTTATGGCATGGGCAACGTTACCAGGAGGACGGCTTCGAGCGCGCGGATAGAGTGGCAAAAGGCGTGATAAGCAAGGTCGTACATGTGGATGCAGGGAGGGTAGCGGCTCAGACCTCCTCCATATCCTCATCGCTCCCGTCGTCGTCGTCATCGTCCTCGCCACCGATCCCACCCTCGTCCGCCCCTCCCACCTCGCCCTTGACCCCGACCTCAGCCTTCGCCGAAGTCTGCCCTTCCTTCCCAGCTCCTGCTGCCTGGCCCTTGTAGATGTCCAACAGTGTCCAACAGCCGACGTATGGCCCGCGCTTGACGAGCGTGCCGATCTCGCCCAAGACCTCCTTGAGGTACGCCTCGGGTTGGAGGGTGCGCTGGCGGAGCGTCTTGAGCCGCCAGTAGGTATGCGATTGGAAGAGGGGAAATAGAAGGTCGAGCAGCTCGTTCCGTGGCAGTCGGTGGGCTTTGTCGAGCGTCTTGGGCTTGGCCTCCTGCGTATCGGGGTCGAAGAAGGAAGAGCAGGAGAGGGCATGAGCTATGCGGCAGGTCGGGCACTTGCCGGGCACGCACGCGCCCTTCGAGAAAGGTGGCGAAGGAAGAGGAGAGGGAGACGCACGAATCCGCCGAACCTGCCCTTGCCCTTCTCCCCGCCGCTCGGCGTCGTCGAGCTCCCGGAGAACCCGCTCGCCATCTGCGCCACCTTGCCCTTGCCGAGCTTAGCCTCGTCGAGCCGCATCATCGTCCGCTTCGGTCGGTCGGCGAGCGCCTGGCGGTCCCGGAGCGACTTGGAGTAGGCGGCCGAGAGGCGCGGCTTGAGCGAGGCGGTATGGTGGATCGCCGAGTGAAGCTTTGGATTGACTGGGTTAGCGGGCAGATGGGCGCGAAGAGCATCGAGGGAGGTCAGCGCGTCGCCCGTGAGAACAAGGCCAGAACAAGATAGATAGAGCCCTTGGACGCACGCCGCTGGCGCTTGTCCCTCCGCGTGTCCGTCATCAGGAAACCAGTGCTCCTGCGCCCACCCTCCTCGGCTGTCGGCTCGGGCACGATCTCGAGGTCGTACTCGTCGACGAGGTCCGACGTGTCGTATTCTGCCTCGGCGCCCTTTGGGAGGATGAGAACGATCTTTGGGGATGCCTCGGTCGGCTGCCTAGAGACCGGTAACATGGCGAGCACAGATAGCGAGTCAGGTGGGCGGGACAGCAAGCAATAGGCGAGATGGTGGTGGGCAAGGGAGGACGCACTGCTCGTACACGCGCATTGTCGCCAGGTGCTTGCCTTTCTCCTCAACCTGCGCCCACCGTTCTTGCAGAAACTTTGGCACCTGCGCCGGAACATCGAGAGAAGATGCGATCAGCTCACCAGAGCGCTTGAGAAGCGTGAAGGGGCAAGCCGTCGTCGTCTCGCTGCTGCTGCTGCTGCTGCTGCTGCCGCCACCAGCCAGAGGGCAACGGACGCACCTTGACGAGCCAGACCTTGCGGCCGTCAAACCCATCTCCGACGGCGAGCACCTCATCTGGCCTGCCAGCCTCCTCGGCCGCCGTCGCTGCCTGGGCCGAGGTCGATGGACCGTCGAGGTCAAACGGGATGTCTGGCTCGTCCATTGCGAGGTCGTCGTGGTTGGGAGTCGGGTCATGCGCAGGCCGGCGGCCCAAGAAGGCGGGCGGGCGAGCGGCAGCAGGTTGGCACTCAACGCCCACTCGCAATCCTGACGACAGACCCGCCTTTCGTCGTCCCTTTCCTGTCGTAGATCCTTGTAGTCCCCATCCATCCATCCATCCAGTTCTCTGCTTGGAAGAAAGGAGGATCTGGGAAAGCATGGCACGCCGTTCAGAACGCACAAGTGCTGCTGCTGCTGCTGCTGCTGCTGCTGCCGCCGCCGCCGCCGCCGCTGCCGTTGCCCCGCCGCCGCCAGCCGCTGCTGCTGCTGCAGACGAGCCCGTCTTTTGCCTGTGCCGCCAGCCAGATGATGGCATCCGCGCCATGATCGCTTGCGAGGGCGGATGCGAGGACTGGTGCGGCCGCTCCCTTCCCTCATCTGCGTGTCTGGATGGCTACTGGCCCAGCCAACATTGCTATCCGTGCCGGACGAGGCGAAACTGACAGTCTTGACTACCCCAACGCCCGACAGGTTCCACGCAGAGTGCGTCAGTGCAGCGTCGTCGTACGAGCTCATCGGTCCGTCATCCTTTGCTTTTCTCGTTGTCTTGACTTGACCGTACTCGCCGACGCTGACGCTCGTCTTGGTGTTCCGGTCGACTCGTCCGGACCCTGCAGACGACTTCATCTGCCCCAGCTGCGAGCGGACGACCGGCCGCAAGACGACCTGTACGTTTCCTCTCCTCGGATCTTCAGTTGCGGCCACCTTACTCGACCTCCGAGCCCTACCTTTGGCTCGGCGAGCTTGAGATTGCGAGGACTACCGGGTCGGGTCCGCTGAACCCTTCGTCAAAGGAACGTCGTCAAAGCTGACTTGCTGCCTGTCGTCCTGCCTGGCCTCTGCGCCCGTCTGCTTCCAGGGCTCGCCGACCCCTCCGCCGCTACTCATGCCGACCTCTCCTCCGCTTCAGCTGCGGCGCCGTTCGCGCTTGAGATGCTCGACCCGGCCCTGCTTGACCCGGCCCTGTTCGGCTCTTCGACAGCACCGGCGGACGACGGCGGCCAGCTCGCGCTGCACTACGACCCGCTCTCGGCGTCTGCGTCCGGACCATCGACGCCTGCACCCCCCAACGGCGCTGCTGGCATGGATCCTTCGACTCTCGCAACGAGCTCGGCACCGCCAGCACCCCAGCCGAAGACGACTCAGGCAAAGGACCGCCCACCTGTTGGTGGCGCGTTTGTGTCCAACGGCGCGCTCGACCTGCCCGACTCTGCTTCCGCCGCTCCTTTCAAATCTGCCCCGGTTGCCACCTCTGCCTCCGATCAGGAGGAGGAGCTGCTCGTTATGGATCCTGAACCCCCGGCGGGCCCTCCGACGTCCTACGGCCGCCCTCCGCCGAAGCTCGGCGCCAAGCGCAAAGAGTCTTCGTCCTCGCTCCTTCCGGGCGCCGCTAAGGACAAGGACAAGCTTGTCGAGCGCACCCGCGACCAGTGTCGCGAGAGCATCCGATCGGTTGTCGTTCAATTATTGGGGGAAGACCGCGCACCAGCGTTTGCGCAAGAGCTCGAGGGGCTCGTCTGGATCGCCGAGGATGGGGCGAGCGAAAAGGGCCGCAAGAAGTACCTGTGCGCCTTTCTTTCCCCTCCGCTTTGTCCTCGTATCCCGCCCTTGAGAAGAGAGGCAAGTCTAACTCCTTTCAATCGCGTCGCGTGTTATCTGCAGGGACCGCATGCGCAGTTTCCGCTTCAACTTATCGAAGCCCGACCGCAAGGTGCTGCGCGACGGTATCAAGGATGGCATCATCACGGCGCTCGCGCTGAGTAAGATTACGACGGCCGAGCTGTGCGTTTCCTCCCTCTGCTGCCGCTCGAGCGCGGCCCGGCTGTCCCTTGTCGCCGTCTGCTGACCTTGCCTCAATGAATTCCACTTCGGCAGCGCCAATCCGGCTCTGCAGAACCAGATGAAGTCTGCTCAACAAGAGGCAATCCGCGAGCGCGTCGTCACGTCCGAGATGGCCGGTCCGCTACTCGCGAACTCGCACAAGGGCCCGGCAGAGTTTACCGATGCGCGCGTCGAGGCACAGCGGGTCGAGGCGCGCGAGCGGGCGCTCGTAGAGGAGGAGCGGAAGAGGAGGAAGCGGGAAAGGGAGTGGGAAGAGGGGGGCGATGGTCCTTTGAACTTGCCTGGCAGAGGGGACGAGACGGAAGGGGAACAGGGCGGTGGGCCCGAGGGGAAGCGGCGCAAGAGCTCGATCACCGTCGGCGGGCGAGGAGCGAGCGAGTCGCCACGAAAGACGACGACGAGCAACGGAGACTCGCCAACAGCGATCCTTGCCCGGGCAGCGGCTGCGGCGGCTCCCAAGCCGCCGACGCCGTCCGCGCACCGTTTCTCGCTCGACTCGGTCTGGGCCGGCGGAGCACCCGCCGCCGCAAAGGGCAGCGGCAGCGCCGGCCAGACGCCGACCACGACGCCGCCTGGCTCGCCCTCATTTGCAGCCTCCGCGGGCGGTGGCGGCGGCGGCGGGGGGGCAGATGAAGCGCTCAACGAATTCCTTTCAGAGGACGTGTTCGACCGCCAGGCAGCCGACGCCCGCCCGACGCAGCACCACGACGAGCGCGAGATGTCGCCGTTCCGCGAGGCTCCGACTGGCACCGCCGAAGACGACGAATTTGCGTTTGACTTCTTCACGGACGAGCCCCCGGCTGAGGCGGCCGCTAGCGCGGCTGCTGGAGGCAAGGCCTCGCAGCCGGAGCCGGAGGAGCCGGTCGCCTCGGTCGCGTACGCCGAGGACGGCAGCAGCACTGTCAGCGAGAAGGGGCTGATGGCGCTTGAGTTGGTCTGGCAGGGCGAGGTTCGTTATCGTCGCCATTCTTCCCGCTTTGTGCAATTTCCCATCTCACCTCGCTGATCCTGGCCTCCGTCCCCTCTGCTTCGCCCTCGCAGATCAGCAACCCAGACGCACCGCATCCGGGACCTGTCGTCGCGCGCCAGGTTGCCGGCCCCGCCGTCCCGGCCTCGTTCTGGCCGACACTGCTTCCGTCCGGCGCGCTCTCGTTTGTCGGCCGCGTTCGCACGACAAACTCGCGTAAATTCCTGCACCAGGCCCAGCTGAGCCCAAGCAAGGAGGTCATAGTCATCCTGCTTGACGGGGCTGGCGAGGACGGCGAAAAGGCCGTTGAGGGCCACATGTCATTCCTCGTTGAGCGAGAGTGCGTGGCTTGCTTAATGTCTCTTCTTGTCCCGCAGACGAGAACGCTGATGCTCAAATCATTTCACCTCTGCCCTTTCTTCAGCCGAGACGCTCTCGTCCAGCCCTATGGCACCAACGATTCGCTGCCTGTCGGAGCCGCTCGCGACATGTACTTGCTCGTCCTGCGAAAGACAGACCCGCTCCCAGATTTCCTCCAAGGCCTACCGTCGCACAAGATCCCGTCAGACCCCAAGGACCGGAAGAGGGACCACCTGCTCGGCGTGCTCATCCGACCCAAGCTTGCTGCCGTACCACCGAAGCCACCGGCGCAGCTCAAAGCACCTGCTGTACCGGTCCCCAGCCATCTCTCCCCCGCTCCGCACGCTGTCATTCCCGGTCACTCGCCCGCGCCAGCACCTCAGGCCGGCGGAAGCACGCCCTACGTTGTCCCGTACGAGTATCGCCCGCTCGACGCGACGCCGGCTGCTGCCGTACCGCCAACGCCATATCAACCGCCGGCTAACCCAACACCGCCCCACGCCGGTGGCTTCCCGTCCATCCAGCCGCAAGCAGCGGCGCCCGTCGCGCCTGATCCAGCGTCCATCGCAAACCTCCTCGCCTCGCTGCAGGGGACACTACCGCCTGCGGTCGCATCTGGCGCCGCCCAGGGAGCAGCGGCGGGGTTCACGCCGCCGGTCGTCGGCTCGCATTCACCATACGCTGGCTCACACTCGCCCTATGCTGCCGCACCTTCCCATGCGCCGCCGCCGATGCACGATGCCCGCTCGCCATACGCACCGCCGGCCGGCCCTAGCGCTTGGTCCGCCCCTCCGCCTCATCACCAGCAGCACGCGCCAGCGTACGCCCAGTCGCCCAACGCTTACGCGGCCCCGGCTGGCGGGTACAACTCAGGCTACGCGCCGTCGCATCCCCCGCCGCAGGGCCGGTGGCCTCCGTCCCAGCAGCATGGCCCTCCTCCTCACCAAGCGCATGGCGGTGGGGGCGGCTGGTCAGCGCGCGAGGAGCCGCCGCACCATGCCGGCGCAGGCGCACCAAGAGGTGGCTTCCAGCAGCGTCGCGGCGGAGGGAGCGCCGACCGAGGTCGCTTTGCCGGCGGCGGGACAGGCGCGGCGCCGCCTGCCGGACCGGCGCGCGACAGCGGCTGGGGCGGCAGGGGAGGAAGGGGCGGCCGAGCTGGCCCATACTGATTGCGCCTGTTCGGCGGCCCAGCCACCTCCACGTACCGAAAAGATCGACGACGACGGACCGGTCGAGATGCGCGCATCGCCAGCAACCTCGCATGCGACTCTCGCCTTTCATCTCGCCGCTCCTCTCCTCTCTCTCGTCTGCCAACGCCATTACCGGTCCTGCACATGGTCCTCTCTCCTTCACCACCATCACGACCCCTGTCCTCCCTGTCTGCCAATGTACACGACTCCGTCACGATCTTGTCCGTCACGTCGCAATCTCGCTCGCACCCCCATTGCAGATGTATCTCATAGCTCAGCGCCGGACATCTCCCCTCAACTTGTCCTGTTTTGCTGCCAGCTACGGCTGCAACTGTCGCGAGCCTTGCCCTTCCTGAGAGGGCGTGAGCCTGTCGCTTGCGACACCAGCACAGATCTACTCCCCATCCCTTCTTTGCCTACTCCCCAACAACCACTGCTTTCGTCGTCCGCCTCTCCTCCGCTACCCGGCTCCCCGTCGCCATGCGTCCACCCAGCTCCTTGTTTTCTTTTCTTTTTTTGCAGATCTATCTTGTCACTACTGTTCGTGCGCTTCGTCACCCTGCCAGCTGCTTCGCCGCCCATCTGTTTTTTTGCTTGCCCCAGCAGCAGCAGGACATGGTGGAAGATCGTTGGCTTGACGGAAAGAGTCTCGGCGCGCCGACTAATGGGCAACCGCCCGCCAGCCCCGAGCCGCCCGATCTGGTGGCTGGCTGGCGGGGATCCCCCTTTGACCCGGGGGATTCTTTTAAAGTTTGAGCCCCCTGTCGACGGGCTTTCGGCCGACCAGCGAGGAGGGCAGGGTTGTCGTCGTCGTCGTCTGCGGGCACGACCTCGCCCTGCGCCCTCCTCCCTCCTGAGCAGCAGAAAAGGGCAGTTGGGGAACAGCGCATATACATCGACCTAATTGAGTACAGACAGCGAGAAGACCCCACCGCCCCTCTGCAGCAGGCCGCAGCAGAGGACAGAGGTGGGTTTGGCCGGGCGCGCACGCGCGGGAAGGGCAATTAAGCTGGGCGTGAAGACGCGCGTACGTTCTCGGTGGCGCAGGCCACTCCGGCTGCGGGCGAAACGGGTCCTCCGCCCTCGTCAAAGGGAACCCGACTCCCGCCGTTTGGACAGCGTCGACGGCCTTCGCGCGATCCAGCGCAGCCTGTGGGTTGTGATGATTTATTGCAGTTTGGCAACCAGGCCGACTGTGGACCTCTCGGGGTCTCGCGGGGGCTGGGGGCTGGGTGGTTGGGGAAGGCGGTCAGGGATGGCCGCTGCCGCCCGCCCGCCCTGTCAGTTGGCTCCCCCGCAATTGTCGCAGACCCGAGTGATCCGTCGCCATCTGGTCGCTGCCATTGCTGCTGCTGCTGGCTCGTCCCCCTCTCTCTCCCTCTGGTCTTTGCAACTGGTCACCAATCAGCAGCACGCCGTCCCGAGTCTCTTCGCAAACTTCCACCCTTCCTTTGCCCGCCCTTTTTCTCTTTGCCGCAACCCGCAACCGACCTTCGTCCGCCGGCTCTCTGCACGCCGCGCCGCTCGCCCCGCCAAAGTCCGCCCGTTCTCCAGCTCAGCCCTCGTCCCAGCTTGTTGTGGTGCGTCCCTGGCCTCCCTCTCTTTTTTTTTGCTCAGCTCAAACACGTCGACGATGCGCGGAAGTGCTCCGTTGCTTGCTGTTGTTGCTGCACACGCAACGTCGAACGGAGCGCCGCCGACCACGGGCTGACTTGGCGGCTCTGTGTCAACGGCCAGTTCCTCCCCTCGTCGTCCCGGCCGGCCCTTCCTTCGTTTGCCTTCCGAACCCGTGAGTCCGGTCGTCCTCCTCCCAACAATCTCCTCGAGCCCAACCACCCCCCTCCCATTTCTTTTCGCGCATCGACGGCCGCCACCCTCTCCTCCCTTCGCGCGCCGCGAGATCCCCAGCCAAGCCGCAGAGCGCCCGGCGCGCGCGCCGCGCTTTTCCCCGATCCCCGTCCGTGCCTGACCTGCCCGTTGCTGGCAGCGGGCGTCCCTCCGGAGCGCCATGAGCCTCATCCCGATGGTCCGGCGTGCTCGCGTCGCTTGGCTGCTGCTCTTTGAGCTCAACTGACCTGCTGTCGTCCTGCCTTGCCCTCTCCAGCTCGTGCCTCTGCCGGCTTCCCCTCTGCTCTCTCCAGCCGCAGATCTCCCCCCAACGACGACGACCATGACCTCGACTCCGCCTTCGTCGCACCACTCGCACAGCGGCCAGGCAACGCCCTACTCCGGTTCGCCCGCATCGAGCAGGGCCGGCGAGCCGCCCAAGCAGCCTGCCTCAAAGCAGCAGCCCACCGACGACTCGTTTGGCGGCGACTGGTCGGTCAGTCCGCGCTGCGCGCATCGCAAGCCCTCTTCCGTCCTGGCCCGGGCCGCTGACGCCGGCGCGCGCTCTCCTCCGTCTGCCCTTCCACCCTCACGACAGGTCTGGGGCGCGACCCTTCCCCAAGTCAGCTACAAGCGCGTATGTCCTGGCCTCTTCTTCTTCCCCATCGGTTAATGAAGACCCCTGGCTCACTTCCCCTGCTCTCGACTCCCGGCTTTTGCCGCCGATCAGGACCAGTCAGGCGCAGCGGCGGCAGCACCGGCGGCCGAGAACGGCTTCGTCAACGGCCACAGCAGCAACCGGTTCGACCCCAACGCCCCGCCCTTCCTCTACAGCCCGACCTACCTGCCGCAGCAGCAAGACGGAGCGACGGCCTTTGCGCCGTACGCGATGCAGGCGCCGATGCCCGACACTTATCACCACTATGACCCGAGCGCTGCGTACGGCCCCGGCGGACCTGCCTCGCCCTACAGCCCGACCGGCTCGTCTTTCACCTCGCAGAGCCCCGTCATGCCGCTAGGCCAGATGCCCTACGGCTCCTACGACGCAAACAATCCCAACACGGCCTTCTGGATGATGCCCAGCCCTGCGTCATCTGCGGCGTCTCTGCCCGGCCAGGAGTTCAACCCCGGTCGCCGACAGGTGTGTCGCCTCATTCTTTTCCTCCTGCATACTTTTGCGGAACCGTACTGATGCTCCTTGTCTTTCTGCCGCCCTCCTCTCCTCTCGCTCAGTCGCGCGATGCCGGCGTGCAGTACTCTCGCGGATACGCCGACAGCCCGCCCTTCGGCCCAGCGTACGGGACCTCGCCCTATGCCCATCACGCCGTTCCGACCGGCCCCGCCGGCATGCGCTCGCCCAACTTCTCCTACAATCAGCAGCGCCGGCTCTCGCACTCTGGCTGGCCGCAGTTCAACACCCCTGGCTTCGCCGCTGGTCGGCGCAACCACTCTGCCGGTGGCAAGATGGGCCTGCGCATCCCCGGAGGCCAGCCTGGAGGCGAGTTTGGCGCCAAGCGCGGATCGGTCGACAATTACGTCCCCGTCGTGAGAAGCGAGACGCTCGAGGACTTCCGCAACGACAAGTCGCGCCTGTGGGAGCTGAGCGAGATTCGCGGCCACGTCGTCGAGTTCACCGGCGACCAATTTGCGAGCCGCTGGCTGCAGCAGAAGCTCGAGACCGCGACCGAGGAGGAGCGTCAGTGGGTGTTTGACGAAGTCATGACGAACGCGTTTGCGATCCAGACCGACGGTGCGTCTTCTTTTCCGGTCTGCGTGTCTGCCTCCTGGCTGTCCCATCCGCGGTTGGAGATCCGTCCCTGACTCTGCTTTCGGGTCATTTGCTCCCAGTGTTCGGCAACTACTGCATCCAGAAGCTCTTTGACCACGGCACGGCCGAGCAGCGCGCCGCCCTGGCCAAAACGATGGAGGGCTTCGTGCTGCCGCTCAGCCTGTCGACGTACGGCTGCCGCTCGATCCAGAAGGTGCGTCGCGGCCATCGCGTGTTTAAACGCCGCACACGGACTGACCGACAGCTCCACTGCGCCTCCTTGCTTTGTCAGGCCCTCGAGGTCGTCACGACTGAGCAGCGCAACTTTCTCGTCTCGGAGCTCAAGAACAACATCATGGACTGCGTCAAGTCGAGCAACGCCAACCACGTCATCCAGCGCATCGTCGCGCTGCCCTCGCCCGGGCTCAACTTTGTCGAGGCCTTCACCGGCCGCGTGTTTGAGCTCTCGACCCATCCGTACGGCTGCCGCGTGCTCCAGCGTTGCTTCGAGTTCCTGCCCGAGGCGCAGGCCCGGCCGCTCCTCACCGAGATGCACACGCAGACGCGGCGGCTCGTTCTCGACCAGTTTGGCAATTATGGTGCGTCCGGTCCCGATCGCCACCCCGACCGCTTGCAGGCAACTGACACCGATCTCCCTCTCTCAATTGTCTCGCTCCATCAGTCATCCAGTTCGTCATTGAGAAGGGCTTGCCTGAGGACCGCACGCGAATCATCACCGAGATGAAGACGCAGATCTTCCAAAGTGCGTCCGTTCCTTGACTGTGCCCCTCGGCCTGGATTTCTGCTGACTGCTGCATCCATCGGTCGCCGAAACTCGCAGTGGCCCGGCACAAGTTCGCGTCCAATGTCTGCGAGAAGGCACTCGTCTGCGCGCCGCGCGAGGAGCGCGAGATGCTCATCGACGAGCTTCTGATCAAACCCGAGGGCTCGGTCGCGCTCCTCATGAAAGATCAATTCGGCAATTACGTCCTGTGCGTCGTTCAGTCTTCCCGACCTGTTTGGTCGCGCAACTTCACTGACGCTCCTGCGTCTACAGTCAGCGCTCGCTGCGCGTCTCGGAGGGCGCCCAGAAGGAGGCGCTGAAGACTCGCGTTCGGCCGCACCTTGAGCAGATGAGACTCAACGCTGCCCAGCCCTACTCGAAGCACCTTGCCTCCAGTGTGTGCCTTCCCCTTCCTGCACTCACTCTTGCCCGGGCAGCGCTGACATCGCTCGCCGCCGCCTCTGTCGCGCTTCTCGACTTTCCCCCACAGTCGAACGGCTGATGTCAGACGAGCAGCCTGTCGCCGAATCGTCGTCGACCATCGTCCCGCCCGCTGTGTCCAACCTCGCCGCCGCTACATCGACCCCGCTGTCGAGCCTCGGCTCGGCCTCGGCCCCTCCTTCGCTCGCGCCGTCGCTCTCGTCGGGCGCGTCCTCGCCGGTCCCTACGCCCTCGCAGTCGTCCGAGCGCTCGCCGGAGGGTCAGCTCAAAATTTGAGTCCGACGAACTCAGAACCCACCCCCCTCCCCCTTGCCCACACGACCCTCAACATCTACCCTCATCCTGCTCACCCCTCGAATCCTCCGCTTCCTCCTTTCGTCTGGTCCTCTCAACCCCTTCTTGCTCCCTCTCGTAACGCATCCTCTCTCGCACGTCCGCCTCGCCCCTCGCATCCCACAACCGCACGACGCCAAACCTTAGTTTCTGCTCTTTTGCCTCAAGAACAGACAAACGCACCCTGCCTGCCCCTCCCCTTCCTTCCCCTGTCCCGCATGCCCTTCTCTCCCACCCCTCCCTCGCTCCTTCGACAATCACGTCCAACACCTGCCCACTCTGCCCTGCTTCATCACAAAACTGCGCGGCCTCTCGTATGCTCGCCCCGCGCAGCCCCCTCCCCCCCTTCCTCCACGCGGCGCACCGATCTCTCTCCCCCTCAAGACCTGGTTCTTAATATCGCATGCAGGCCTCACTCTTATCCCTTGCCACGGCGGCGCAGAATTCTAGAGCTGCGAAGCCGGACTAGGAAGGGACGAGAGTTGCGACGGCCGCTGGCACGTGCATGGCGTCGGCCGCGCGAGCTATCGAGCGGCCCGCCGCCCGCAACAAGCTCGGCGCCCTGTGCCCCCCCTGTCTTATCACTCAACCACCACCGAACCACATCCCAAGCCTGCCGCTTTCCTCTTGCTCCTCTCGTCTGTCGCCTTCCGTCCCGCATCCTGTCCCGGTTCCTCTGCCGCCAGCTCCGTCGCGGATGCTGCCGTCGACGCTCGAGTCGTACTTTCCGCAGCGGCTTCGCACGACCTCGCTCCCCGCCTCTACTCTCGCCCCCCCGCCCACGCCCATGCCGTCTCCCGTCCTGACGCCGGTCAGCACGCCCGTCAACGGCGCCAGTGGGCCTCGCCTGCTTGGTCGACGCTCTTTTACGGCCCTGTCCCAGCTGTTCTCCGCGGGCGACGACCCCACCGCCGGCAGCTTGACCTCGGCCGCGCCGACCCCGCCATCCGCAGCTGCGACGAGCTCGGGAGGGCAGTACCTCCAGCCGTCGCCGATGTCGCTGAACGGTGCGGGCTCGGGCTCTAGCCCTGATCGGCGGCTCGTACAGTTTCCGCAATTGGTCGAGGACCGTCGGCCGTCTAACGGGCGGGCGGCGCGCGAGCCACTCGGCAAAGGGTCGGGAGGCGCTGGAGGAGCCACGCGAGGAGCCACGCTTCCGCAGGGCAGCGGGAAGGGTATCGGTGGCAAGGTCAATCAGAAGAAGGTGCGGATTGCGATCCGCCTGCTCGAAGAGCTCGAGACCGAGTCGCTTGCGTTCAACCGGCACGACGAGGACCCGCTCGAAGAGGACTACATTGGTGCGTGCCGCCCGCTCTTGCGTCGAGTCGTTGTTCGTGCGGGCTCGCGCATCGGCTGACACGTGCAACAACGCGCCTGGATCACCCCCGCTCCCGCAGCACACCTCCTCACCTTGTCGCTCACGTCGGCCCTCGCATCGGTCCCGGCCGAGGTGCAGACGCGTGTCTTCTCCCAGTCTCCCCAGCTCAATCTGCTGCCGCAGCCCGGTTTCCGATTCGAGTTTCTGCGAGACGAGGACACGTCGTGGAAAGAGCGCGCGGCCGACGGCCTCGGCAAGGGCGTCGTTTGGCTTTGGGTCAGCGGCCTACCTGTGAGTGCTCCTGACGCTCGTCTGCGCAACTCGTCTGCGCAGGGAAGCTTTGACTCTGACTCGTCATGCTGACACTTCTTTGCCATCCGGCAGGTCCTGCTCCACATGGCGGCGTGCGTCGCGGCCATCGCCGGCGTCGTCCAGGCCGTCCTCATCCGCCTGCGCATCAAGGAGCTGCTCGAGTTTTACTTCGTCGTCCTGCTCCGCTTCCGTACGTTCTCTCTTCCCTCTGCCTTCGCTCTCGGGCTCTCTCGCCATGACGTCTGTTCTCATCTGCTGCCCCCTTTCGTTCTGGCATCAGTCGCGACCAGTCCAGCGCTCGAGGCCCTCCGCAACGTCGGCGCCGACGTGACGTGGGTCTTCCTCGAGAGCCTCCGTCGAGGTCTCGGCGGCGTCATGATGGCTCAGCACGGCAACTCCAACCAGCGCAACAACGGAAAGGGTGGGGCGCGCTAGTCTCCTATTTGCGCCATCCTGTCGGTGCTCCTTCCTGTTTTCTCATCCGATCTTTGCTTCCCCCACCATGTCCCGATCCTCCATCCTTTTATTCAACGCCGTCTGCTCACGATCTTGACTTCTCTGTCTCATCCTCTTGCCCGTCATGTTGCGTCCATACCCTCTCGCCCTGCCTTCGCCTGATGTCTGATCACCAGTGGCCAATCATCCTTGGCGTCCATCGCGGACGTCTTCCTCACGACCTGCCCACTTCCCGCCTTGCAACCGCTATACGAATCCCTCGCCATCTCATGCCTAGATCTTTCCAACGCAGCACGGCCTCAGTTGCCTGTGAGAAAACGAGCGCTGTCGATCGACGATCGGGAACGCAAGCGAGATTTGGTCTGCCTGCTGCTACGCGGGAGCAAGACCTTGTAGGCACGCGAGGCAAGCTCCTCGACCGACATTGCGCTCCCGATCTGAGGATGGGCCAAGAGAGGTTCGCTCGTAAAAGATTCTAGGTGCAAGACGCGCTCGCGAGCGCAAGGGAAGGCAAAGAAGGGGGGCATGTCAGCTTCGTCTCTGTGTCGCCCGTCGTCCGTCGCCGCCAGACCACGCCGCGGCCGCGCCCTGGATCGTTCACTCCTGCTGCCATTCAACTCCCTTCTCGTCGACGAAGCGCAGGCCGACCGTAGCCAGCTCCTGGACCATGGCTTCGAACATCACGACCATCCCTTCGTTGTCGAACCACAAGCCCCGCCAGCCGAACTCGATCGAGCCTGCGCCAATGGCGCGCAGGGCAGGGAAGCGGTCGGGGTCTTCCGCGACGATGCGGCAGATGGTGCGGACCTGCGAGGTGAAGTTGCCTCGGTCAAACTTCATAGACCGACTGCAGAGGGCGATCGTCTGCACGCAAGGCTGGCGGGTGGTGAGGGCGTGAGGCAAGCGGTTGAGGTCAACCGCCAGGGTGCGGAGCTTGGCGAAGGTTGGAAGCGATCGGGACGAAGCGATGGGGTTCTGGTCGACGTCCCATGCAAGGGGAGTGATCCGCAGACTGGTGAGGCTTTTGAAGCGTGCGAGATGGTCGAGCGCGAGGCCGAGGTCGTCGAGCGGGAAGTGATCGAGGTGCAAGACCTCAAGCGTCGACGGCAAGGCCGTCAGAGTTGCCGTTGTGAGAAGGGGAAATTGTGGCAGCAGGTAGAGCTCGCGCAGCGATGAGAGGTCGAACCAGTCGACGGGAAGTTGCGCCGCCTCCCAATCGGTGACCGAAAGCTTCCGGAGGACCGGGCGGACACCTGCGGGGGGAACGACGTCGACAGAGCCCCAATTCTCGTGTAGGCGGGGGTTCTCGACAACCTTGAGCGCCGGCAAAAGCGAGAGACGTCCGAGAAGTGCGATGCTTGCCTCCTCACAAGACTCGAAATCGATCTCCTGCACAAGCTTGCCGAGGTGCGGGTGCGAGCGGAGGAGGTCCCACAGCGGGCGATTGTGTGAATTCAAGGCTGGCACTCGGCGAAAGAGAATCGCCTGGGTCTCGCTCTACATCAGCGCGAGAGGTGAAGGAGGGGCAAATAGTCGCGGTTCAGGACGATTGGGAGAGCAGGAAGGGCGAGGGTCACAAGAGGCCGAAGGGGACGCACCCGCCACTCGCGCGAAACGAGGCACGTCTTCGACAGCAGCTCCTTTCCCGCCACGCTCGCCACGAGATCGTTGCCGAGCTCGCGAGCGATCATGAGCTGGATCTCGAGCAGCAGGCGGGGCTGGGTCTTCGTATGCTGGAGGAGCGCGAGAAGCGGAGATGGAGAGGTGTCAGCGCCCGTCTGCTTTCCCCTTCATTCGGCCTAGTGTCACGCGCTTGAAGCTCAAGATCGCAGTGACTTGCCACTCACAGTGCAGAGGGAGCGGCACATGCTGTCGCTTGGGTCCGAGAGCGTAGGTCGAGTTCGAGGCGGCGGGCGAGTTCAGTCAACGCGCGTTGGTCACTTGCAGCTTTCGGGTGGGCGGGCACCAGTCTGGCAGTCCATCCTCGGCGGGCACGGCTGGCGAGCCGGGGGCGATCGAGCTGGTCGGCTGGTGCGATCGACAGGCAGCTGGGGGCGAGGGCGAGACGAAACCGCTGCAGCCCTGCCACTGGCCCTGCCCGACCTGACCCCTTTGCCCTTCCCTCCGACGGCATCTCTGGTTGGACCATCTCGTCTGCTGCCATCTAGCACAAAGCATCCTCCTCACTCCGCTTCGTTCGAGGAACTCGTGCCGCCCCTGCTTCGACCGCCCGCCCGCCGCCTCGCCATGCCGCCCACGCTGGCTGTCCCGCGCCCGCGGACGCTAGTCCTGCTCGCCCTGTCGCTCGTGTCGCTCTTTGCGCTGCTGCACCCGTCCTCGCCGACGCACTACACGTCGCTTGCCTCGGGCGCGAGCTCTTTCGGCGCGGCGTCCCGCTACTCTTCCTACCCGCCCAATCTGCCCGACCACCGCGCCGGCGGCTTCAACAGCTCGGACGGCAGCCACGCCGACCGCCGACACGCCAACGCGACCTTCGTCGTCCTTGCTCGCAACTCTGACCTTTGGGTGCGTCGCCGCTCTGCCTGCTGCTGTTGGAAGCGACGGCTCCTAGCCTGCTTCATCCCCATCAGACGCTGACCTGGGTCCTGCACGCCGTTTTCGCCTTTTGCAGGAGGTGAGTGCTCGCTCTGGAGCTTCTCGACCTGCCCGCAGCCGTCCGCTGCTGAACCTCTGTCACCTCGCTCTCCTGTGCGCTACCTCCCCGCCGCTTTCCTCGCGTCCTCGCACCAGATCATCCCCGCCATGCAGGTCCGTCTCTTCGTCCTCTTAATCCCTACCACCGCTCGAAGGGTCGACCGAGGCTGACCTCGAATGGGCTCTCATTCCTCAACGGCGGCGCGCGCAGCAAATGGAAGACCGCTGTGCGTCGCCTTTCCTCCCCGAACGCCTCGTCGCCCGACCAAGTCGCCCCCTCGCTGACTCCTGTGATTTTTCCCCATCGCAGTCAACTGGTGGGCCGGCTACGACTGGGTTTTCCTGAATGACCAGCCCTTTAGCGCAGACTTCGTCAAGTGCGTCATGCCTGCCTTCCTTCCCGCCTACTTTTGGCGACGGGCCACCCACCAGGTCGCTGACAGAGTCCACATGGCTCTCATGTACACAGGTACACGAGTCAGATCGCCTCACGTTCCACTCAATATGGTCTGATCCCGAAGGAGGAGTGGAACCAGCCCGACTGGTAGGCCGCCCCCCTCTGGCTCGACGGGGCCGACCCACCGTGCGCGGGCTGACGCGTGTCGCGCTCGCCCTTCGCCTCGCAGGATTGACGAGGAGAAGGCGACCCAGTCGCGCAACAAGATGGTCGAGGAGGTGCGTCTCTGAAATTCCTGAGTGACGTTCAAACGGGCTAGCAGCTGATGCTTGACCCTACTTCCCTTCGTGCAGCACGTGTACGTCTTGAGTTTTTTGGCCGCTCTTTCAGATCAAACCCTGAGATCCTCGAGCTCACCCCCCCCCCCACCATCCGCCTTCTCTTGCAGCATCTACGGCGGCAGCGTCCCCTATCGCAACATGTGCCGCTTCAACGTGAGTCCCGACGCCCCTTTTGCGCTTCTCGCTCCCCGAGTCTCTGTCTCGAAGCGGCTGACCCTCTTCCAATTGCAGTCGGGCTTCTTTTACCGTCACCCGCTGCTCATGAAGTACCGGTACTAGTGCGTTTGTGCTTTGCCGCCCCTTGTGATCCTCTTATGATGCGTGCTAGTGCCTGACCGTCGTGCTCTCCTTCTGAAGCTGGCGTGTCGAGCCGAGCGTCAAGTTCTACTGCGACATCAACTACGACCCCTTCCTTGTCATGGAGGATGAGGACCTCGTCTATGGTGCGTCAGGCTGCAGATTTGAGCGGGCAGTCGCCGCGTCGTGGGGTATCGACGGCTGCTGACTGGACCGCTGTGTGCCGCCCCCAGGCTTCACGCTGTCTCTCTTCGAGTACACCGAGACGATCGTCACGCTCTGGGACGAGACCAAGAAGTTTATGGGCCTCCATCCCGAGTACGTGTCTGAGGACAACTCGATGGGTTTCCTCTCGGACGACGGAGGCAAGGAGTACAACCATGTGCGTTGCCCCTCTCCCTTCTTTCCTTGCTTTGACTCGAGCTGAGACCTTTTCCTCGACGGATGCTTGATACAGTGCCACTTCTGGTCGAACTTTGAGGTGAGTGCAGTTGGCGAGGCTGCACCTTTGACGGAACATCGAGCGCCAGCTGACGACCGTCTCGCTCTTGCTTCTTCACCGCAGATTGGCGACCTTGACTTCTGGCGCGGCGAGGCCTACTCGGCCTACTTTGACCACCTCGAGGCCGCCGGTGGATTCTACTACGAGCGCTGGGGCGACGCGCCCGTCCACTCGATCGGCGCCGGCCTGTTTGCGCGCAAGGACCAGATCAAATACTTTGTGCGTTGCTCGCACCCTCCTTGGTTCATCGCTCGCGCTCCCTTCGAGGCTGACATGATCTGCGACTATCCTGCGCTGCATCGACCCAGAGCGACATTGGCTACGTGCGTTTCTGTTCCCTCCGGCCCCTCGTGGTGTACGTCGTTGGTCGTTGCGCTGACTTCGCCCCCGGCCCACGCAGTTTCACGGGCCCTACTCCCACTGCCCCATCGGCGACGCGCACGCGACCGGACGCTGCTCGTGCAAAGAAGAGGACGACTTTTCGGATCACTGGTTCTCTTGCACGAACAAGTGGAAGGCGATCCACCCAGGCAAGAAGTGGTACGGCTCGCCTTGAGGACCCGCCCTCTCGTTCGCCGCATCGGGCTATCGCCCTGCTCCAAATCTCCCTCGACCGCCATCTCCTTTCGACCCACCGCCTCGCACCTTCTCATAGATGGGCCGCACGCCCTTCCTTCCCTCGCATTGCTTGCCCTCACTCTGATCCGAACCATCTCCCTCTCTTCAGCATGTATGTCGATGACGAAACACGGACCTCTTCTGCCCTGCCCCGCGCGCTGGCGCATGCAGCCCATTCGGACGCTTCAGCGAGCGCAGGATCGTCGAAAACACACACCCTTTTTGACGGACCAATTCCACTGAGAAAAGTCGACCCGTTGGGGGGATTTAAGCAGGTGGAGCATGAGTTTCATCGAGCGCCCCTGTGTACTCCTCTTTCGATCACTTGTCCTGCCCAATGCTTGCTCATCGCAAGCCCCCGGACCTGACTCGCCCCTCGCTCCCGTTGAAAGGTCAGTCAATCCAACGTGAACCGCGCGGAGACAAGCATAGACCGTCGCTCTCTGGCAGATGCCTAGTCGTCCCACCCGCCTGTGCCGAACGCGCCGACGCCGGCGTCCGCCGCCCCTGTGTCCTCTCCCGCCCCAGGTGCTGCCGCCGCCTCCTTGCGACCGAACACTTGCTCGAGGTCGACGCCGCCACCCGCCTTGGCCGCTGCCTTCTTGCCCTTCTGCTTCGGTCTGACCTCGACGACCTTGAGCACCGACGTCTTCTCTGCCTTGGCCGGCGCGTCGGCCGTCGGCGGTGGCGAGGCCCCGCGCGGCCGCCGCTTGCGCTTCGTCTTCTCGACAGCCGTCTCTCCCGTCGTCGGGTCCGTCACAGAAGGGGCGGCTTCCGTCGGAGTCGTTGCCAACTTGGTCGCCTGCTTCTCGCGCCACTTGGCATCGGTCGCTGCCGCCGCTGCGGCCGGCGCCGAATGGGGCTTGCGCTTGCGGGGCTTCTTGCCGCCTTCGACCGGGGCGGGCGCCGCCTCCTCGGCCGCTGCAGATACTGATGCGCCGGCCGACGTGCTCTTGTCGACAGGAGCAGCAGCCTGCGGGGCAGAATGAGGCTTGCGCTTGCGCCGCTTGGCAGCGCCGTCGTCGGCAGCCGGTCCGTCGGCGTCCGAAGCCTTCGCAGGCGCCTCGGCCTCCCTCCGAGCGTCCTCGATGGCCTGGCGCGTGCGCTTGACTTTGCGCGCCTCGCGCTCCTCCTCATCTCCTTCTTCTTCTTCCTCGAGCGCCCCATCGGCGCCTCCTCGGCTCTCGCCATGCGCCCTCTTGACGCCCCATTCGCGCTTGCGGCCCTGCACCTCGATCCCGCGAGCCCGTGCGCGAGCGGCCACCTCGTCGGCGTCAATCGCCTCCTTGCCGGGCACCTTGGCCGCCTGGAACGACGTCAAGGGCTGGACGAGCGCCGGGCCCTTGCGCTTGCGCTCGATCAGGCGCTGGTTGTCGAGGATCTGAAGGGCGGGCAGGAGGGCGAGGATCTGCATGGCGCGGACGATGGGACAGACCACCGGGAAAGAGGTCAGCCTGAGGCAGCGAATAAAAAAAAAATGGAGGACAAGGACTGACCGAGTCCTTGTAGTCGTCGCGCTCCGTGACCGGGCAGCCCTTGAGGCCGAGACTGCGCAGTCCAGGCATGCCCTCGCCGACGCCGTTGCACAGACCGTTCCACGTGACGCCGCTGCCGCCGAGCTCGACCACCTCGAGCCCGTCGCCCCTCCGACCCTCGGCCGCGGCGGACCGGTTGAAGGGACGGTCGTAGCGCGACCCTTCGGCAGCCGGGAGCAGGCCAGTGCCCCACGACCGGAAGTGGTCGGGCAGGATGGCGAGGTTGGGCGTATGCGAGGCCGACAGCATGCGAAGAAATGGCAGGGGCGAGAGGTCAATCTCAGTCAAGGCCGACGACGGCAGCGGCGTGTTGGACAGCGACAGCTTGGCGAGCGCCGTCAGCGACGGCAGCGTCGATGGCAACGTTGTGAGCGGGTTGTGCGACAGGACTGGGAGCAAAGGACGAGTCACAGTCAGTCGAGCGCGATCAAAAGGCGGCCTTGGGGACTCTAGGCGGACAGCATGAACGCACTGAGCGAGTTGAGTAGCGGCCAGCCAGAGACGACGGCCTCGGGCACGGTCGACAGCGAGTTGTGCGTCGCGACGAACGCCTTGAGCGCGCGCAAGCTGCCAAATTCGAGCGGAAGTTCGGTAAGGTCACAGCTCTGCAGCGTGAGAACTGTCAAAGGCGGGGGAAATGATGACCGTAGCGTCAGCCTCGACCGCGCGCGAGCTGATGCGGCAGCAGGTCTGCGGTTGGGCGGGGACGGGACGCACCAACGAGACCGGTGAGCTTCTCGAAGCCCTTCCACGCACTCGGACCTGCCTCGGCGAGTCCGGTGCAGTGACTCAAGTTGAGCCACGTCAGTTGCGGGCCGAACGCATCGCCGATCCAGCCAGCGCCGACGTCGGCGAGCGCGCCAGTCACCTTGGACAGGTCGAGTCGGTTCAGGTGGGGATGTGAGGCGAGCGACGGCAAGGGCGCCGGCAGGGGCAGCGAAGATAGCGACAGCGACGTCTGAGCCTTGGTTGGGGCGACCTTCTGACCATCGGTGCTGGCCTCTCCAGCTGCTGCCGTCGACGTTGGCCTGCCGGCTGGTCGAGAGTAAGGCGTCGGGCGGGCCGACCGCTGGTGCTGGAAGCTCGTCGTCGACCGGTCAGGCCCTCCACTTCGCTCCTCGCGCGTTCGACGCTCGCCGTAGCTCGATGAGCTGCCGCCCCGTCCGCCGCCTCGAGCGCCTCCCTTGCCACCTTGCGAGCCACCGCGACCACGCGAGGACGACTCGCCCCGGTCCTGGGGGGGCGGCGGGCGAGCGGCCTCTTCGGCCTTGCGCGCGAACTTCTTGGTTCGGGCGGGGTCCATGCGTGTGAGGTGGAGGCAGGGGAAAGAGAGTGAAAGAGAGAAAGACGGTGGCGAGAGAGCAGCTGAGGTCGTGATTCTGAGCGAGGACAACAGAAGGGCTGGGTTGGTGGAGAGCAAGGGCAAGGGGATGGTGCGGTCTGGCTGCGCTGCCGCTGCTGCCCGCCTGCGACCGACTCCGGGCGGGCGAAATCTCGAAAGCGGTGCAGCCCCGCCGCGTCGTGTGGCGTCGCCTCGAGCGCACCAGCCGCAACGCGCCAGACGCGACGACGAGCAGCTGCTGCACGACGACGTCGGTCGAGCTGCCCACCACTCCTCTCGTTCGGCCTCGTCTAACGCAGCTGACCGACTGCTGCTTGCCTGCTGGCTGAGCGCTCAGACACTCTGAGTGAACCCGCGGATGCCGCTCGCTTCCTCTGCGGGCGTGGCCGAGCAGGCGGTCACGGGCGACACCTGGCGGCACCTTCGTCGCTGCAGACCACCATGTCTGATCGGCGGACCTGACCTGCGTTTGCAGTAAGGTGCCCTGGTGGGATGGGCGGCCAAGAACGCGCTCGGAGGCTGGCAGCTTGCCGAAGGGGGTCAACCCATCTCCAACCGAGGAGCGCGAATTGTTGTGCCGGTGCGTCGAGCTTGCGCGAGCCGCGCCTGCGCAGACCCCATGACCTCTTCGCTGCCGACCTGTCAGACAACCAGGTTGCCTTCTTTGGCCCTTACTCGCGCACTGGCCGTGTCGCCCGAGCGGCTCCCTTCCTCGACAGGTCCCGGGCGCCACTCGACCAGGGCGTGGGTGGAAGGCTGTCGTCAGCCCGGCCAACCATCGGCTCTCAGCTGTTGACGCGAGCCGAGCAGCGCGCGCTCGTCGCGTCGGCCTGCTGACCCCTCCTCCCTTCCCTAGGAGGCTTTTCAAGCGCTTGCTCGCTCATTGCACACACACGCCCACACAAGCCCCAGCGTCTGAACACGTCTCGTCGCTCCCTGGCCCAACCCAAAAATATACGAGCGATGGCGCGTGGCCGCTGGCCCTCCTTCCCTGTCGAGGCCGTGCACGCCTTGCACACCGAGTGGGTGGTCACGGTGACGCCCTTTGGGCCAAGGTAGAGGTGCTCGTGCCCTTCTCTCAACCGACCTGCTGACCCTCCTGATCATCTTGCCTCGCCATCCACCGCCTTCCTCGCGACGAGAGCCGTCAGCTCGCGGATGCATAAAAGGGCAGCCTTGTGAGGGCGTCGTCTGACTTCTCCCCCACTCACCCTCTCCCTTTCTTCACCCAGTCCTAGATCCATCAGCGACCTCAACAACAATGATCCCCACCCTCCTCGCAGCCATCCTCGCTCCTGCCTTCGTGCTGGCAGCGCCGACGTACGTGACGAGCCCCCAGCTCAACGGGTACCTTGTCCACCCCCTCTCCTCAAAGGACCCGAGGGTGCGTGCCTTCATCTCACCCCCTTGGCCGGCCCCTCAGGATCCATATCTGACTCTACGCGCTGTCCTTCTTGTTCGGCCATAGTGCCTGACGGTCGTGCCAGGAACCGACGGCCTCTCGAACGGCGACCTCGTCGTCCCGGCCCCGTGCGAGAAGAACTTCCTCTCGCCCTACCAAGCCTGGTCGATCTCGCGCGGCCGTGGCTTCGTCAAGGTCAAGGGCACCAACTTCTGCCTCGACGCTGGTACCAGTGCGCGACTCTTCGATGCTTGTGCTCTCACCGGTAGCGTTCGCAGGCTGAACAGCCCACCATCCTCCGATGTGCCCCTTTTGCAGACCCCCACAACAACGTTCAAATGAAGATCTGGACCTGCTACGACGGCCTGCAGCAGCAGGACTGGTTCTACACTGATGACGACAGGGTTGCCATCTTCAATGGTGTGTCCTGCCGTCTCAGCCTCTCGCCTCTCGAAATTGGACTGACCTCCTTCCTCCTTGACTCGATAGGCGACCAGTGCCTCGACCTTGGCGGCGACGTCGTGCAGACGTACAAGTGCACCACGGGCAACACGAGTTTGTCCATCGTCCAGTGTGCTCGCGCCAGCTTCCTTCAGCGTCCCCTTGCTGATGCTGAGCCTCGACCGTGCCTTCGCTTTCACCTCGAGCAGACCAGATCTGGAAGCTCTCGTGCGCCCTCCTGCCAACCCTTGCGCCCATCCTCCTGTCTCCCGCATATGCTGATCCTTTTTTTTTCGTTCGCCGCGTTCTCAGTGGTGGCCCTCCCCCGACGCCTACTTCGTCGACACCTCCCGCCGCGTCGTCGTCGTCGGTCACCCCGCCCGAGCCCCAGCCGTCCGGCTTCACGCCGATCCACCCCAACGGCAAGACTAACCTATGCCTGACTGTTGTCACGACGAGCTCGTCCCGGGCGTTTGACCCGCGCAGCGGCGACCTGGTTGAGCTGTGCGTCCTTTCCTCCCTTTTCGTTCACTTTCCCTCGCGCAGGCGCTGACCTTGTGCGATCCCCCCCCCCTCGCGCTATTGCGCCTCAGCTACGCCTGCTCGGCTGGCTCGACCCACCAGGACTGGCTGATCGCCCGGGGTGACGGCTCCGTCTGCCTGCGCGCGAGCCCCAACTACTGCCTCGACGCCGGTGTCTCGCCCCACTCTGGCGTCGCGCTCAAGGTCTGGGAGAAGCTTGACGTCCCTCAGCAGCGGTGGTACTACACCGCCAAGGGCGATGACCACCTCGCCATCACCGGCGGCGACCAGTGCATGGACCTTCGGGACGGACAGACGGCCGACGGGACGACGGTTCAGACGTGGCGCTGCGGCACGAACCCCAACCAGGTGCGCCTCCCTTCAATCTACCTCTCACATCATCGCACCTGCCCCCTTCTTTCCTTCGACTTCTGTCGGGCGCTCGATGCTGACCCTCGCTCCGGCTGGCGCACTCCTTCTCCCCCGTCAGATCTGGACCGTCCCCGGCATCTGAGAACTTTGCTTCCCTTCTGTTCTTCCTACCACTCTCACCTCGAACACCCTGTACTGGCACGTAGCATCTGCCTCTCGCTCACCTGAACAATGGCCTCAATCTCTCTGCCTTCCACTGTACCAACCGCCTTCCTTCCCCCCATTTCCCTTGCCCGCTCGTGTACCGCGCCCCTCGCATCCTCTCTGGCCTTTCTCTTCCCGGACCTGGCTTCCTCTCGCCTTCCCAAGCCCCTACGCCTGTTGTACACCACCTCCTCGAACACTGTATTGACCGTGTAGCCCTCCCTTTGCCGAGTCAAGCGCTCCGCCCAAGAGTCGTTCCCAAATGATGTCTTGTTCAATAATCGTTGAGCAAGCCCTCGACGACGGCCCACCACGCCTTGCCCTCCTCGCCCGGCTCCTCGCCGACGCGCGCCCCGAGCTCCTCCTTGGTCAGGTAGCCAAACGCGGTCCAGCCGTGCTGCTTGGCGACGGCCGAGAGGACGGGCGAGCCTGCGAGCAGGTGCGACTTGAAGATGAAGGTGAGGGCGTCTGGAGGCGTGGGAGTTGAAGAGGCGGAGGAGGGGGAGGAGGGGGATGAGGGAGGAGGGGAAGGGAGGAAGGCAATCGGGTGTCGACCGACGGGCCAAAGCGAGAGGTTGGGGCCGAGCAGGGCGTGCGTCGCCGATTGCGCGCGCTGGCGACGGACGAGGCGTCGAGGAAGAAGGGAGGCAGGGCGAGTCAGCAGGGCGGTACAGCTTGGGCGAAGATGGAGCGCGATGGAAAGAGAGGGGGAAGTGAGAGGGGAGAGTGAGGGCAGGGAAGAGAGAAGAGGGCAGACGCACAGCAGCCAGCCCGCGGGCGTCCTCGCTCTCTGTCGGCTCGGCAGGGACGTCAAAGCCCTGACCGGCCCCGGGGAACCGCCACCTGCCCTGCTTGTCACTGACGCAGAGGTACACGCTACGCTCGCCCTTGCGCTCGGCGCTCTCAACCGCCTCGGCAACACCGCCCTCGCTTGATGCCGGGTAGCGCTCGTCTGCTCGGTCCGCCCGAGGGAGCACCTCGGTCGTCGCGCTGTCCTTCTCGACCGCCTCGACCTCGGACTCGGGCTCGATCCCAAACGCCGCCTTGTCGGCGAGGCTCTCCTCGTGCGCGAACCGCCGGGCGGCGAGCGAGCCCTTCTTGAAGTAGATGTTGTGCGGGAGCTCGGCGGCGAGCGCGCGCGACAGCCGGGCCGTGTAGGCGTGCGTCGCCTCGAGGAAGGCGGGTTGCGGCGGCGTCAGGTACGGCCGGCGGTGGATGAGCAACTGGGTGCGCAGCGTTGGTGGAGCTGGCGTGCTGGTGGGAGAGTCTGAGGAAGAGGTGGAGGCTGAGCGACGAGCCGACGACGAAGAGGAGGAGCAGGAAGCCGTGGGGAGACCTGGTAGGATGGGAGGTCGGAGTCGGCGGCGAGAGGCGCAGAAGAGGGACAAGAGGGCACCAAGGATCAGCCCTCGTCGCGCAAGGCTTCGCCGCACGGATCAGACACGTCTACGCACGGGCCGACCGAGGACTGATGAGTGTGCGGGCGAGCATAGCGGGCGGGACAGGCCGAAGGAAGGGCTAACGAGGGGACGGGGAGGGGCGAGGGCTGGAAAGGCAGGCGGCCGATGCGGGCTGATGAGAAGTCGGCGGACGCGGGCGACCGACCGCTCTGATCCGCCGGACTCTCTGCTCGACCGCCCCCCCGCCGCCCGCTTGCCCTTTCTCCACCCCGCCGCTCGGCCCTTTGCGCTTCCTCTTCACCCTTACCTGTTCCCCCCTCCTCTCACCTCTCACACCTCATCAATCATGCCCATCATCGGTGGTCCCCTCGGCCCTTCGTGCGTCCTGCCCGTCCTTTCCTGCACTCGAGCAGGTTTCTGCCGCTGCGCTGGCGGCCCGATCGAGGCAACCGTCGACTCGGCCAAGGGCTGACTGGTCATTGGCCCTTTTCCCCGCTCCTCCCTTCCGTCCGTCCTGTCCATCGGCGCCCTTGCCTCCCTCTCAAACGTCACGCACTGTGCCCCTCTCACGGCCGGCTCTGCATCTCGTCACGCAGGCTGGCCCCTTGGATCCGTTCCAAGCCCGCGCTCCTCAAGGCTCTCAAGCCCGTCGCCCAGATCTACGCCAACGCGTGCGGCTACCGCCAGCTCGGCATGCGTTACGACGACCTGCTCCAGCCGTGGTCCAACGAGGTCCAGACGGCGATTGGCCGGCTCAGCGAGAACGAGGGCTACGACCGCCAGTACCGCATCCGACGGGGCATCCAGCAGACGATCCTCCACCGTGAGCTCCCCAAGGCCGAGTGGACCAAGCCCGAGGACGTCAGTCGCCCCCTCCTCCTGCCTTTCCGTGCCTGCCGGCCCGCCAGCCCATCCCCTTCCCCTCCTGTTCACCTCCCTGCCTCTCGATCCCGCTGGCTGGCCGGTCATCTTCTCTTCTCTCGGCCATCAAGCTCCCTGGTCCCGACACTGACGCCCTCGCCCCGTTCCGCCGTGCCCACCCTTCTCGCCCCTTACCGCCCGCTCGGTCCGCATCATCCGCCTCGCAATTTCACCACCAACCCTCTCTTTTCTCCCTTTATCTCGTCTTTCGGACTCTTTCCGCCCTTCCTTCGCTAAACTCGACCCGGCTCGATTTGCCGATCCGCCCCGAAACCACAGGACATCCGCTACCTGACGCCGCACGTCCAGGCCGTCATGGCCGAGCAGGCGGAGAAGGCGCTGTTCGACAACATGACGGTCGTGCCCAAGCACTAAGCGGCCGCTGGCTGTGCCGGTGCTTGCCACGAGGGAGGGAGGGGCAAGGAACGAAGATCGCCCTGGGGGGGAAGACAATATAGGGAGGAAGAGAGGGACAGCGACTCTCGAATGGGCCGTTTCTGGTCTTCACTTTCGGGCCCCGCTCTGACGCCCGGCTCGTTCCCGGCAAGATCCCCGGGCGCCCGCCGCCTGCGCCTGCGCCCGCGCTGACAAGTCCCTCTCCGCTCTCGCTGATGCCCGACGGATCGTCTCCGCCAGCAGACGCTGTTGACTTCCTGGGGGGGACGAGGGGGAGAAAGATGATGGGTGCGTTACTCAAGGGTGAGGACAACGTCAAGGTCAGAGGCGTAGAGAAGGATGGGCGGGGCGAGCAGGGTGGTGGTCACAAGGAGACATTGATGCATGGGAGAGGGTGGAATCACAGGGGACAGACATCGAGTGCGCGCGAGGCAGACGCCATCGCGAGCATCAGCGCAGTTGACCAAGAGGCAAGGAGAGGAGACGGAGGCCAGGGAAGGCAAGACTCACACCTCAGTCTTCAGGTAGAACCCTTGCCGAGCTTCAGGACGTTTGTGCGCTTGACAAGGACGTCAAGCTAGATCTGCGACTCGCCCACCGTGACGAGCGTTGACGAGGCCATGTAGCGTTGGCCAGCAGCACCGAACGCGCCGCCGACGATCAAGTTGAGCGCAAAGCCCTCTCTGGTGTCGGGCATCGGCAGGGCGTGGTTTTTGGCCCCGAGGCTGGCCTGGACGCGATTGTCATGCTTCGAGCCTGCCGCGTAAATGCACCGACCGGCCTTGTCGCCTTCGACGAACGTGATCGCCTTCATGCGCGGCTCCTGGCAGATGGACTGGACCGGTGGGATCGTGCCGTTGATGGCCGAGATGACGCTCTCGGGCGTGCCGGCGCTTCTAAAGAGCTCGACGAGGATCTCGTTCGCATTCGAGTCGCGCTCTGAAGGCTTGAGGATGAGCCAGTTGTTGGTCGCGACCGACATCGCCATCTACCAGAGCGAGATCATGGCGGGGAGGTTGAAGCAGAGTAGCGTGCGCGCAGGAACCAGTACAGCCGGTGCGGTAGGAGGCGGACAGAGCAGCGAAAGCGCATGCGCACGGGCAGATGGCGGCAGTGACGCTGATCGGGGCCTGGAGGGAGAACGTGTCTATGTCTTTGCTGACCTCGAGATGGTCCCCAAGGAGCAAGTTAAGGATGCCGCACGCCGTCTCGAAGGCCAGATGGGATGAGCGGCAGTGGCATAGAGGGACGAGTTGACAACGCGCGGCCGCAAGTTCAATAGGCCTGCCGATTCAGCGAAGCAGGCATGTCTGTCAGCGCACGGGACGGGCATCGCACGCGACTGCTCGGAGCGGAGGGATTGGAAGCGGCAACGACGTTCACAACGGCGGCGGACAGGGCGCTGCTGCCCTTACTGAGGCGGCCCGAGGCGGCCTCTCCGAAGCCTCGACGGTGGCTGCTGCGCACCGCGGCCTATCGCCCGAGCGAGCTCCCGACGCATGCGACCTCTCCAGCCGACCTCGGACAACCAAGTCACCCTGCCAGACCCTCGACAGACGAGGGGGGGCAGGGGTCTTCCATGATAAGGCTGAAAGGACACGGCTGACCTTCCCCCTGCATACCCTCACCATATCCAAGTCTTCCCCGGTCGCCCCTCCTCGTCGGCTGCCAGCTCGCCCTCCAGCGCCCGCTTCACTGGCCCCCTCGACCCGCCCCTGCCTTCTCGACCTCGCACCTTTGCCTCGGCACGCGACTTTCTCTTTTCCGGCTTTCGCCCTTCTACTGAGATGCCGCTCTCCCTTGCTGTCCGCCGGACGCCTGCATGCTCGCG
Organism: Cystofilobasidium bisporidii; assembly: GCA_014825535.1. NCBI lineage: Eukaryota > Fungi > Basidiomycota > Tremellomycetes > Cystofilobasidiales > Cystofilobasidiaceae > Cystofilobasidium > Cystofilobasidium bisporidii. The sequence continues at coordinate 217,610 of MVAK01000003.1, read as the reverse complement.
CCTTCTCGTCCAGCACGCCCGCCGGGCCGTCGCCTCCAGCTCCCTCTTCCCGGGTCAACCTTCAAAGCCGTCGGTCGTCACGGCCTCATTCCCTGGACCCAAAGGGTGCGTCTGCTCTCTCTCTCATTCGGATCAATGTCTCCAGCGTCGATCCGGCGTTCTGAAGTCTACAGGCGAGCTCTCGAGCGCCGTTTACTCTACCCTTGAGAGGCGATTGAGGTTGAGCACGGGCTGACCTCACGCGCCTGTCACTCCTGCTGCCCTCTTTCTTCTCCGCTAGCATCGCCGCATCCAAGCGCATTGGAAGCTTCCAAGACCCTCGAGCGCACGCCATCGTCGCCGACTACCAAAAGTCGCAGGGCAACTATCTCGTCGATGCTGATGGCAACGTCCTGCTCGACGTCTTTGCTCAGATCGCGTCCATCGCGGTCGGCTACAACAACCCGGACCTGATCAAGCTCGCTAAGACGGTGCGCTTTCGCTCCTGCCCTTCTGGTGTGGTCGTCATCTGCGTCTGTCTTACTTCTGTGTGTGCGCTTGGCGACCGGTCAGGACGAATTCGCCACAGCCGCCATGGCCCGGCCTGCGCTCGGGTCTTTTCCCTCGACCGAGTGGGCAGAGATCATCGAGACGGGGCTTCTGAAAGTCGCGCCTCAGGGCCTCGACCAGCTATGCACGATGCAGTGCGGCTCGTCGGCCAATGAGGTACGTCGCTGCTCTCGTTGCTGCATTGACTGTGTCTGCTGCGCTCTGACTAGTTCGATCTTTCTCGCTTTCCTTTATCGGTCAGGGCGCAATGAAGGCCGCGTTCCTGGCGTACGCTGCCCGCCGCCGCGGCAACGTCGACTTCACCGAGGAGGAGCTCGAGTCGGTCATGGACAATGCCCAGCCGGGCGCGCCAGCGCTCTCCGTCCTCTCGCTCACCGGCGGCTTCCACGGCCGTATGCTCGGCTCGCTCTCGACCACCCGTTCCAAGGCAATTCACAAGGTGCGCATACGCGACTCCCCTTGCGAGTTTGGTTCGAGTTGACGCCTTTTCGTGCGCATCGTCTGCTGACCGCGGTGGTCGCTCGCAGATCGACGTGCCTGCATTCGACTGGCCGGCGGTGTCCTTCCCTGAGCTCAAGTATCCCCTCGAGGAGTTTGCGGCCGAGAACGCCGCTGCCGAGGAGGCGTCGCTCAAGGCCGTGGAGGAGACGATCGTCGCCTGGTCGACCAAGAACCCCGTCGCGGCGCTCATCGTCGAGCCGATCCAGTCCGAGGGCGGCGACCGCCACGCGTCGCCTGCCTACTTCCGCGGCCTGCGCGCTCTGACGAAAAAGCACGGCGTCTTCATGATCGTCGACGAGGTCCAGACGGGCTTTGGCGCGACGGGCTCGTTCTGGGCCCACGAGAAGTGGAACCTGCCTGAGCCGGCCGACTTTGTCACCTTCTCCAAAAAGGCGCAGGCGTCGGGCTTCTACCACACGCTCGCGACGCGGCCCAAGTTTGCGTACCAGCAGTACAACACGTGGCTCGTGAGTCTTTTCTTTCGGCGTTCCTTGACTCACTTTGATCGCAGGCGCTGACCGTCTGCTTTCTCTATCGCTCGCGCGCGGCAGGGCGACCCCATCCGAGCACTCCAGGCGCGCGAGATGATCAACATCATCCAGAAGCATGACCTCGCCGCGCACACAGCCAAGGTTGGCGCCTACGTGTATGACAAGCTGGCGGCGCTGCAGAAGGAGGCGAGCGTCAAGGGCCAGCTCATCAACCTGCGTGGCCAGGGGTGCGTCTCGCCGTGCTTGGTCTTGCTCGCCTGCTTTGACCAGTCACTGACATCTGTCATTGCTTCGTTTCGCGTCTGCAGCGAGGGAACCTACATCGCTTTCGACCTGCCATCGTCGGCTCAGCGGGATGCGTGCGTCGCTCCTGACCCACTTTCCCATCTGATTCGCTTGTTAGCTGACCCAACCTCCTCTTCTCTTTCTCCTGCAGATTCTGCAAGGCCATGAAGCTCGAGGGCGTCAACGTCGGCGGATGTGGCTCGCAGAGCGTGCGCTTACGTCCTATGCTCGTCTTTGGACAGCAAGAGGCCGACGTCTTCCTGTCGGCGACCGAGCGAGTGCTCGCAAACATGTAGCAAAGACCTCTCCGATGCAATTTTTTTTTTTTTTTTTTTTTTTTGCTGCGATCTTGCTCCGGACTACGAGGAGATGGACCAAAGGCGAGCGTGCATGAAGGAGCCGTGCAGCGAAGTTGTTGAGGGGCATCGCAGCTCGCACAAACATCCGTAAATGAGCTTCAGACATCCAGAGGGATTGACTAGCCAGAGCAACAGCAGAAACCAGTTTCATCGGGCCCAAGAGGGCACTACAGCCGAGGGGAACGAAAGGGCGTGAGAAGGCGCAGAGAGGGCGCGGAAAATCTAGGTACCGGCGAAGGGGCGAAAACCCAACGCGTTTTACAACTTTGAGAAGGCCGCAAGATTGGGCGCAGTTACAACGTTTAGACGAGTTCGGGACAGTCGCCCGGTCGGCAAAGGAGAAAAGAGGGGAGAGTAAGGGAGCCAGGGCGCGGTTGAAGGGCCGCAGAATTAAAGGGTGAGCAGGGCCGAGGCACCAGACGGCAAGAGAGAGCGACAGATAGTTCCCTTTAGAGGAGCCAGCGGAAGAACTTGCCGACCTTGGTGGTGGGCGGGTTAGGGTCGAAGTCGATCTCCGGTCCAGGGACGTTCGAGATCATGTCCTGCGGGAGAGGTAAGTGGGTCAGCACAGGGCGCAAAAGATCTAATGCAGCCATACGACGCACGATCTGCGAGGCGTTCTTCCATCCCTGTCGGCCAGTCGCCAGCCAGTGACCCATAAAGAGGACGGTGACAATAGGAACTGCAGAGGAGAGAGGATCGACGACAGCGTCAGCGTCCGCAATCAAAAACAGAGATGAGAATGTGACGCACTGTTGATGTAGGCGATGATGAAGTCGGACGTGCTCCACATTCCCTTGATGAAGACCGCGTAGCCGTTGAAGATGATGTTGATCACTGAGGAAGGAGAAGCGGGTCGGGGTCAGCCTCTGGCAGCGGCAAGGCAAGCGCGAAAGACACTTACTGCACCAGAACATGGCCCAGTAGGCGGGGAAGGGCCTGAAGAGCGACAAGAGTAATGTCAGCGATGGATGGGGGCCGTGAGCCAGAAGTAAGGACACGCACTGGAAGCGGTTGTAAAGGTACTTGGAGGCCGATCGGTCGATGCCCTGGGCCTCGCACGCGGACTTGAAGCGGAGGAATGCAAAGCAGATGGTGAACCACTGGATGAAGGCGGCGATCGACGTGAGGTTGGACAGCCAGTTGAGGACGGTCGCGGCGCCCTCAGACAGGGTCATGTAGCTGTAGGGAGGGCTGAGGTCAGCGCTACGCTCTCTCGAGTCGGGAGCAAGGTAGAAAGAAACGCACGCCAGGAGGATGAAGATCGAGGAGAAGGCGAGGGCGACGATCGGCAGGCCGTTGTGCTTGAGGCACTTGGAAAAGATCTTCGGGGCCTGGCCACGGAGCGACAGGCCGTAGAGCGTGCGCGAGCTGCCGTACAGACCAGAGTTGGCAGCCGAGAAGGCCGAGGTGAGGACACCGGCGTTGATGACCGAGGGCAGACCCTTGATGCCGACGCGCTTGAACGCAATGACGAAGGGGGACGAGGCGGCCGTGCCAGTGCTCTGGAGAATGTTGGGGTCGTTGGACGGGACGAGCATGCCGACGATGATGATACCGAAGAAGTAGAAGAACAGGATTCGCCTGTTGTTTTCGGGTGCGAGAGGAGCAGGAGATCAGCCAAGGAGCGGGCGAGCAGCGCGCAGCATTCGCGACCCCAACGCACCAGAAGATCTTCTTGACCTGTGGAAGTCAAGCAGGGAGCAGGGTGGGGGTCAGAAGGTGCTCCAAAAAGTTCCTTGTGGGTCGCGAGGACGTACGCAGCCGTGCATGTTGCGCCTGAAGTGGTAGGGAAGAGCCCAAGTCAGCGACGTGGTCCGCATCGACTGGGACGCGACGAAGGAGGCTGATGCAAAGGACTCGCCTAGGGTCGACTACCTCCGCACACGCAATCGCGATCGCCTCCATGCCCGAGAACGAATAGGCTGCCTGGAGCAGCGTCTGGAACCACCCGGTGAACTTGCCGATGGCGCCGTCGACCGGGTAAGAAGCGAACGCGCCAGGGTCCTTCCAGTAGCGGAAGCCGATGCGGTCGCCGTCCGGGTTGCCGCCGAGGTCGACGATGAGGCCGCCGAGGATGAGGCCGAGAATGAGGCAGATCTGGCGCGCACAAGGGCGAACGGGGGGTCAGTCTCGAGCACATGACTGTGTAGGACAACGCATATGCTCACCTTGATCATGGCGAACCAGAACTCGGACTCGGCGTACCAACGTGCGCCCAGGAAGTTGAACGAGGCGCAGAGGAACAGCAGCAGGGTGATGAGGCCAGCGAGCTTGCCGGTGGTCATGTCGGTCCAGAAGCCGATGATGAGCGTGGCCGAAATGATCTCGGTCGGAAGCGAGATGACACCCGAGTACCAGTGCATCCAGCCGAGGGCGAATCCGGCCGACGGGTGGATGTAGCGCTCGGTCATGTGGACCTGTGAAGGACGTCGGAAACAGGGTCAGCGACAGCCAGCAGCGGTGAGCGGGACGATACGGCTGAACTCACGTATCCTCCGGCGATAGGCGCGTAGCAGAGCATCTCGCCAAGCGACTGCCTGTAGAGTGCAAGACGAGTCACGTCAGCGGATGTAGGAGAAAGAAGCGGGGCATGCAGGCGGAAGAGTACCCACATCCTGGGTTGGCGCAGAAGCGGCAGGGCAGAGGAGCAAACGATCAGCAGACGCCCTTCCATACCGTACAACAGGACCAGCCAGCCCTTCGGCAGTGAGAACCAGGAGGAAAAGCGAGTCGCGTTACGCACATGCTGGATTGGCGCGAGAAGGGGAGGGATGTTGGCAAGAGGAGTCAGCAAACGTCGTTTCGCTGGACACGACGCGAGGAGCACGCACCACCAGATGACCGTTCCGATCAAAGAGTAGGCGATCAAAGCACCTGCGGGTCCGGAATGGGCAATGCTAAGGATGAAGAGTGGTGTCATTCGACGTGAGCAGATGTCGAGGGAGGACGGCTGAGGCGCAGGGAAGAGGGAACGCACGCCTTGCCAGAGCCAAGGAAAAGCCCAACACCTAGAGTTCCCGCTAGTGCAATCATCTGGACGTGTCGCTGCTGCATCTGACGCTGAAGTCCGTCGTGCTGTTGTTAGAAGGAAGAAGCAGGTGATCAGTTGATGAGCCGGGGCGATACAGCCTGCGAGGCTGGCTAGGACGCACGATGCCCGAGTGAACGTCGATGAGGACGCGGTCCGGGTCGTAGTCGGCATTGTCGAGGGCAGGCACGACGTTGACCTCGGCCTCGTAGCCCTTCTTCTCAACGTCTTCGATAGAGGACGACATGGCGATTAGAGAGATGGGGGTGGTGAGATGGGGATCAGGGGTGGTCGTCGTCGAAGGTTGGACGCGCGCGCGAGGGAGGGCGAGAGAGAGGAGGCTGGCTAGCTGGGGGGGGGGGGCTGGCTGTTGACCGACCGACCTGACTGGCGAGAGGAGGGAGGGTGCTGATGGGGAAGAGAAGGGGTCGAGGGGAGAGCAGGCTAGGCGTTCTTGAAGGAAGTCGAGAAACGGAGGGACCGAAGGGTTCGACTGCACGCGGGCGGGGCTCGCCGGCTCGCGACCTTATCGAACATTGGGCGCCGCACCGCTCCTCGACAGCCAAGGATCGAGAGCCATTTTAGTCCGAAGCCTCGACCGGCCTCTCCAGCGGCTGCCCCCGCCTGGCTAGCTAGAGAGAGACCAGTGCAATCAAGGACAGAATGGGCTGTCAGTCTCTGCCTTGCTGGACTCGTCAGCTCTGCTGAAGAACAGAAGAAAGGCCGGTTGCGAGCTGCCTCTGCCTCCCTTCCCCCTTGTCTCCCTTCCGACGCTCTCCTCCGACGAGCTGATCCTCGCGGGGCTCCAACTCAAGTCCCCACCTCGCAAACGCCTTTGATCAGCGACGAAGGCCAACAAACTCTCGTCTTATCATCGCCCTGTCTCGCGCGTCTGGACTTCTGGACGGGAACGCCGACTCATTCGAATGCCGCAACCGTAATCCTTTCGAAATGGCGGCGGCTAGATGAGACTGGCGTCCTCTTCGGGTCGGTCGGCACGACGGCGGTGCGCGTGCTGCCGCTGGTGGACGATAAGTCTCGAGGGCGAGAGTCGACCGAGCGATTGGGGTACAGCGGGCGTCCATGTCGGAGGGGGCGAAGAGAGGGGATGGGAAGGGAGCAGGCGAGGATAAGGAGGCGGGGGGAAGGGCGGCCGCTCAGTCGAAGATGACTTGATCACATGCGTGTTCGACTCGACGAGAACGACTAAGGAAGGCAGAATGACATGGCTTTCAGTTGATAGGATGTCAGCGGACGGGCCACTCGACGGGTTGGCCAAAAGACGTAGAGATGGGGCGCGAGGGAGAAAATGGAGAGAAGGAGAAGGACATGCTCGTCAGCCTTTAAGGCCTCGGGTGTGCTGGCTGATCCCCAGCACTCCCTAGCTCTTTTCGTCCAACCCCAGCCGACCGCTGGCCCTTTAATAGCAGTCGTCCAATTCGAGGCAGGCATCGTCAGCCAGAGCGTGACAAGCAACGCGTGAGCGCTCAGTCTGGCCCTGATCACCGGTGGGCTGACAGGCAGCCGAGAAGATGCTGGACGAGATTGGGTTGGGCGAGGCGTGCGGTGCCGAGGGTGTCGATCCCAGGTCCAAGGTTAGGTTGAACGCAATCTACCGCAGGTCACCGTCTCAGAGCCCACTGGCTGCGTCAGCAGGTCCGGCGGCGACCAAAGGGTGGGAGCGAGTCTTGATGGCGTACGCGAAATGATCTGGATCATGATAGGTCGTCTACTGCAGCGAGGGAGGGTGTTACAGATCAGCTTTGTCTGGTGCGCACAGACTCGCAGAGCAACGAGATGAGAGACGCACCTAGGTCATGTACTCCTGCGTGCCCTACACGTTCTCTGCCCTCGGAGTCGTCGTTCCTTCGCTCAGGTCGACGACCCTTGCGCCCTTGCCCGCCAGCCGCTCAGCCTGCTCCTCGTTGTGCGTGATGAGGACGTAGGCCTTCGGCCCGCCCCGCTGGGTACTGCTGCTGCGCGCGTCGCCGGAAGGGTCGTGCGCCGACCGCGGCAGAAACGACAGGAGCGTGGCCTCGACCTTGGACGTCGTCTCTGGGTCGAGTGCTGACGTCGGCTCTGCGAGGGACGAGGGGTGGTGTGGTTGTGGACGTCAGCGCTTGCGCACGTGCGCGCAGCGGCCCAGGGAATCGGCCAGCGTGGGAGAGGGCGACGCACCGTCGAGCAGGATGATCTCTGGACCACTCCCAAAGCCGCGACCACGCGCAAAAGCAGTCGCGAGCGCAATGCGCTGCCCTTCGCCGCCCGAAAGATCGCCCCAGTTGCGCTCCCACAGCATGCGCGGGACGTCCCACTCCTTCGAGAGCTCGTATGGGTCGAGCAAGTCGTCGTCGTCCTCGGTCGACAAAGCGACAGCCTGCTTGCTCTGCAAAAAGCCGGGCAGCCAGGAGGACGACTTGGCAGCAGAAGTTGACCGCGCGCGGAACGACTTGATCGTCTCGAGAAAGCTTGTAGGCGAGCCGGGCAGGAGTGACGGCCGCTGGGGGAGGTAGAGCACCTTGGTGCGGAAGGCCGGGATGCCGCCCTTCACTTCCTCGGGCCGCTGGCCGTTGAGCTCGACCGAGCCGCCATGAGAGACGACGAGCTGGGCGAGGCACTTGAGTAGCGTCGTCTTGCCTGCACGGATGTCACATCTCGTAGGGTCAGCTAGCAGTCCTCTGGAAAGAGGCGCAGGCGACGACGTTGTTGGAGAGCCCGATGCTCACCTGCGCCCGACCGGCCGCGGATGATGACGACGTCGCCCTCGTCGACGTCAAACGACACGTTGGATAGGATGGCCGAGCCCTCGCCGTCGTCTCGGCGGATGGTGAGGCCCTTGACTGAGAGTAGAGGCGGCATGCTCGGAGGAAAGAATGGGCAAAGGAGAGGGCGAGGCGGTGTCGGTGTCGGAGGGACGATGTCGAGCTGGGGATGTACGCGCGTCGCGTGGGAGCTGGGAGGAGTTTCTTTCGGGCGACCACCCCCGTCAAGCGCAGGCTTTCAATGTCGATGGCAGCAGGTCGACAGAAGACAGAGGGATGCCATAGTCGCTCGCGAGATGCGACGCAGGAAGCCTGGCGCTGCTGTCAAAGGGCATCATCGATCCCGCCAGGCGGCGCAGACTGCCGGCATGGGCAACCCTCGCCGACCAGCAACGGGTTTAGACCGCATGCGAAGAAGAAGCGGCAGCAGCAGCCCAAGATCAGCCTTGTGTGAGGCGTTATGAACGCCGAGGACCCTTTCCGATCGATGGATGATGATCGTGACGAGGACTGGTGGACGAGCCGCGCCGGTCGACGAGGGGCCGACGGCGCAGACGAAGTGCGCGCGAGCGCGCGACCTTGCGGTCCGACTGCCGCGAGGGCTGAACACAGAAGCCGAGGCCAACGACGGCAGAAGGTCTGCTGTGGAACGCTAAGTTCGAGCTCTCGATCAGTCGACCGAGCGAGGGTCGTAGTGGTTGCGCTCGAGCTGCGCCGTTGCAGAGGGGGGCGGCAAGGAGCGTATCAGCCCAGCTGACAACGGGGAGCAGCATGTGAAAGGCAGAGTTGTACCTCTGCGTTGACTCGATCCTCAATAGTGAGGACTTCGCTCGTCTTGATGACGAGGTGGCCAGCGTCGACATCGGCGATGATGAACTGCTCCTGCGGCGGCTCCTGCTCGTTGAGCCAGAGCAGGATCTGCTTGACGCTGGGGTCACTGGGGCAGAGAGACGAGAGCAAAGGACCAAGGGGGTCAGTCTGGGAGCGCTGGTGAGCGGGATCAGGTCGAACTGCATTGTGGCATTAGGGCGGCAGCGCACCAGGTGATCAGGGTCCCTGCGAGGCCGCCGGGCGGCGCGAAGGAGAGACGAGGCGTGGCGCGGGCTCGTGAGCGCCCTCAACGCTGCCGCAACTTCGACAAACCACGAGCACAGCACGGAGTGGGACATACCTGCAGTGGCAATGGGCATGGCCTGAGCGACGTTTGTGGTCCTGATTGGCAGGAATACGAGGAGGGGATGCGGGAGGCGGGCGAGTCAACGTTGATGTCGTGCTACTGCTTTCGCCCGCGGCCATCATTCGCACCCTCCCCTTCCCTCGTCGCCGACGTTCACACCCCCCCCCCCCCGCCTCATCTTTCCCACCCTTCCTTTTCACACATCCGATGGCCGACTCGCTCGCTTCCGTCGCAGACCAGCTCGCTGGCACGTCTCTCAACCCGGAGGAGCCGACTTCCCACCTGCCTCTGCCGGGCGACCGCCGGCACTGGTCGTTCGCGACCGAATGGTACGACCGACTGCCTTTCTAGCCCCACTGGGTCGGACCTCGCCGGTTCTCGTCCGTCGAAGGCAGCATCGAGAGAAGCCGAAGCTGATCTGGCCTCCTTCCTTACTCGCAGCGCGACCGTCGAGAACCCGAGCGTCGCCCTCAAGGACCAGCACGGCTCGTCCTCGGTGCCAATCTACCAAACCGCGACGTTCAAGGGCATGGACGGCGCCTTCGACTACACGCGCTCGGGCAACCCGACCCGGTCCTTCCTTGGTCCGTCGCCCCTTCCCCCCTTGCTCTTGATCTCGAGCGGCCAGCAAGCTGACAAGCACGATGCGGTCTGAACAGAGCACCACCTCAAAAAGATCTCGGGCGCGGCCACGGCCCACGTCGTCAACTCGGGCATGACGGCGCTTGACCTGATCCTGCGCCTCGTCAAGCCGGGCGAGACGGTCCTCGCCGGCGACGACATCTACGGTGGCAGCAACCGGCTGCTTGGCTGGGCCGGCACTGACGGCGGACTCGTGCGTGCCGACTGGCGTCCCCTCTGATTTCTGCGTCTGCTGCTGCGAAAGGGTCGCATCTGACTGAGCGCTTGGCGGCCCAAAACAGGACGTCCGACACGTCGACACGACCGACCTCGACGCGGTCGCGGCTCAGCTCGTCCCGGGCAAGAATAACGTCACCATGGTCCTGCTTGAGTCGCCGACCAATCCACTTTTGCGCATCGCCGACGTCCGCGGCATCCTCAAGCTCGTCCGCGCCGGCGCGCCTGTGAGTCTGCTGGCCCTTCATCCGCACCCTGGCGAACCAGAACTGACGCCTGACTTGATCTGGCTCGCGCAGAACGCCCTCGTCGTCCTCGACAACACGATGATGTCACCGTACCTCATGCGTCCCCTTGATCTCGGCGTCGACATCGTGCGTCAGACCTCTGAGCCGCCTCCCGCTCACGACCTCCCTCCCTCCCAGCGCGCCATGACTGACTTGTTCATCCTATCCAGGCCTATGACTCTGGCACCAAGTACCTCTCAGGCCACCACGATCTCATGGCCGGCGCCGTCACTGCCCGAACGGAGGAGGTTGGCAAGCGGCTCGCGTGGTTCGTCAACGCCATGGGCACAGGCCTGCCGCCTTTCGACTGCTTCATGCTCCTGCGCGGTCGTGCGTCCTTCCCTTACCGTCCGTCTGAAAGGTCCGCGCCCTTCCTCGTTTTCATTTTTCTGATCCTGGCCGCCCGCGGTCGTTCCGGATCCGACAGTCAAGACGCTCCCGTTGCGGATGGACCGCCAGCAGGCCTCGTGCAACCTCCTCGCGTCCTACCTGCACACGCTCGGCTTCCGCGTCAACTATCCCGGCCTCAAGTCGAATCCGGGCCATGCGCTCCACTTTTCGCAGGCCAAGGGCGCCGGTGCCGTCATGTCGTTCGAGACGGGCGACGTCGACCTGTCGAGCAAGATCGTCGCTGGCACAAGCATCTTCGGCATCTCGGTCAGCTTTGGCGCCGTCAACTCGCTCATTAGCATGCCCTGCCTGATGAGGTGCGTTTCGACCATTCTCTTGACCTGCGCTCGGCGTTCTGGGATAAACCTGACGCTGACTCGCTTCGACGGTCCCGCTTGCCCCACGTAGCCACGCCTCGATCCCGGCCCACCTACGTGCCGAGCGTGGCCTGCCCGAGCACCTGATCCGGCTGTGCATCGGCATCGAGGACGTTTCGGACCTGATCGAGGACCTCGAGTCGTCCCTCCTCGCGTCCGGCGCCATCGTTGCCCGCTCGACGCCCGCGGCCGAAGAGGCCGACGACGACTGGGCGGCCAAGCGCGCCCGCGCGTTCCAGCGCGTCAAGCCGGCCGAGGCGGCGCCGCCTGCCGGTCAGGAGGACAAGGGCGAGATCCTCGTTTCTGCCCCCGGCAAGGTCATTCTCTTTGGCGAGCATGCGGTCGTGCACGGCGTGGTGAGTGAGACGTTCGAGTAGCGCTTTTGCTTTCTCAACACCTCCCTCCCTTTTCCCTACGCCCGCCCAGCGGGCGCTTGTAGATTTGCCATCTAGACGCCGACACTCCCAAAAAGCGAGGCACCGTTGTAGCGCGCGCACTCCCACCGTCCTCACTCACCTTTCTCCTATCTATCGAATTGGCCCTTCTCTCCCCGTCTGCCCGCGCGCAAAACCGCAAGCTGAAGCCCGCTCCTCTACCTCACTTCCTCATTGTCTTCTGGCCCAGACCGGTCTCGCCGCCTCGGTCGACCTGCGCTGCTTCTCGCTCCTCACGCCGTCCGCCTCAGCGTCCTCGTCCAAGATCACGCTGTCGATCCCGGACCTCGAGTCGACGCAGACGTGGGACACATCAACGCTGCCGTGGGATCTTGCGCCGCAGTGGACAGGCACGCCACCCGAAGTGCTCGACCAGGTGCTGCTGGGCCGATGCGAGGAGCTCGCAGAGAGCGGCGGGGGAGACGCCAGGGGAAGGGTCAGCGCTGCCGCGTTCCTCTACCTGCTCGTCGTGCTCAGCCGGGGTGTTCCCTCGTGAGCTGCCGTTCTTCCTTCTCGTCCGTCTATGCAGCGCGACTCTGACGCTGTGCGCGTCTGCACTCCTGACATTGCTGCAGGACTGGCTTTGAGTTTGTTGCGCGGTCGTCGCTTCCGATGGGCGCTGGCCTGGGCTCGTCTGCGGCCTACTCGACCTGCCTCGCGACGTCCTTCTTGCTTTACTTCAAGCACATTGCGCCACCAGCGCTCCCAGCTCCGTCGTCCGAGACGCACACGCACATCTCGCACCGCGGTCGTCGCGCCATCGGACAAGACATGATCGACGTCGTCGACAAGTGGGCGTTTCTGGCCGAGAAGGTCATCCATGGCAACCCGAGCGGGATCGACAACGCCGTCAGCGTGCGTGGCGGCGCCGTCGCCTTCCGGCGCAAGGTCGAGGGCGTTCAGGAGGGTGGGATGGAGGGCATCAAGTCGTGCGTGCCTCGATCGTCTTTCGGTTCACGGCGACAGTGTCGCGCCAGAACTGACCAGATTCCTCCCCCCTTTGTCACTCGCACGCGTGCAGCTTCTCGTCCGTTCGCTTTCTCATCACCGACTCGCGCGTCGGCCGCGACACCAAGACATTGGTCGCCGGCGTCAACGCGCGTCTTGTGGCCGAGCCCGACGTCATCAAGCCGATCCTGGCGGCGATCCAGTGCATCGCGGACGAGGCCCAGCGGTGCCTCAAGGACGTCGAGATGCCGCGCGCCGAGATGATTGGCGGCTTGAGCGTGCGTCCCTCCGTCCTGCCCTGACTGATCCTCGCGCCGCACAAGCTGACTTGACAATAATTTGCTGTTGATGCCCGCACGCTCACAGGCCCTCATCAAGGAAAACCACGAGCACCTTGCGGCTCTCGGCGTCTCGCACCCGTCGCTCGAAGAGATCATCGCCTTGACCAAGGCTGCGCCGCACGGACTCTCGACCAAGCTCACCGGCGCCGGTGGCGGCGGGTGTGCCGTCTCGCTCCTTCCCGACGGTCAGTCTCGTGCCCTCTTCTCCCCTTCTCTTCAACAGCTCGCAGTCTGACACTTCGGATCTCCTGTCGACGGCAGACATCTCGCCCGACGCCCTTGCTGCCCTGTGCAAGACGCTCGATCAGGCCGGCTTCGCGCCTTACGTCACTGCCGTCGGTGGATCGGGTGTCGGCATCTTACATCCCGAGGACCGGACGGCCTCGACGGACCTGTCGAAGGAAGTTCTGCACGCGGCCGTCGACGAGCTGAATGGTTGGGCACTGGCCCAGGGCCGATGGGCCTTTGCTTAGCGTAGGCTTGGCACTTTGGTCGTGAGCGGGAACGGATACCCGGATGGGCCAGGACACGAAGAACAGGTGCCCCTTGATACCAAGATTCGACGGCAGCCGTGCGCCTCCTGCATCTTAAAGCGGCGATGGGTGCGGGGACATCGGTACGATCATGGAAGAGAGAGAGAGAGTGAGGCAAAAAGACGAAGCAACGAGTGCGTGCGCAGGGATGGCGCGCGGATGACAGAACAAGGACGTGAATGGCGTGGGCGTCTGCATGCAGTCATCGCAGAAGCAAGCACAGTCAGCATCGACTCTTGAAGAGAGGGTCGCAGCAGAAATCGAAAGACTGACGAGATCAATTTTGTGCGGGCGACAGGCCAGAGTGAGAAAGCGCCTGACGACTTTAGTAGCCCATTTGATCGATGCGAGCAATGTACTGCCAAGGCGAGGGCGAGAGGCGACGGTCAGCGACGGTCCTTGGACTTCAGGGACGACTCGAAGAAAAGCAGCAGTACCGACCTCGTCAACCATTTTGTGTGCGACGACCCGCTCGTCATCGTCTAAGTCGTCCAACGTCATCGTCTTTGACTTGCTCGACGACCGCTTGTTGCGCTTGCCTATGCGGCACAGCAGGCCACCGGCGATCTCGCCCAGGCTCCTCGGGGGAGGGAACAGCACGGGCTCGAGCTTGGCCCGGATTTCAGCCTCGCGTCGACGCTGCCGAGCTGCGATCTCGGCGTCGACGCTCAGCGCGAGGGCCTGCTCGAGCGTCGTCGTGCCAGATGTCGAGAGCGAGTCGAACGACGCTTGGGTGACGGTGATGGTCTTGCTTGGGCGGGACGAGTAAGCTGGCGGAGGAGCATCGACGTAGGCTGGGAGACGAGGGTCCCCGAAGCTGGAAGACGACAGCGGCGACGATGCCTGGCGGTTGAGGCGGCCATGACGCGCGTTGCGGTAGTGGGCCGGCGAGGCCAGGGTCAAGGCAAAGGATGGTGGGAGGTCGGCCGCGATCGAGCAGGTCGGGGACGACGGCGAAACGTCAAAGGCACTGTGGTCCGAGGACGAGAGCGAGGTCGAGGGCGAGGACATATTGGGAGGAAGGGGATGGGTGGGTGTGCGGTGAGTGAGGGATGGGTGAGAGGAGCAGCGAGGTCTTCCTCTTGGCCCTCTTGTATCCTGCCCGCCGATGCCTTGCCCTTCCAACTCACACTCCCCACCAAGGTCAGCATGTGGTGAGCGAGTGCGAGAGGGAAGGCGAAAGAGGGGCGGGCGGGAAGAGGCGCTAGCGAGGGGTCACCGCCGGAGCGACCGGGCGACAGGGCGTCGTGCCGCCTGCCGAGTGAGCGTTCGCGCAGCAGCCCCACCGACGTTGCCCCTTTCTTCCCTCCTCTCCTTCCCTTTTCCTCTGGCCCTGTCCCGGTCGAGTACGCGGAGGTCAGGGAGCGGATATGCGAGGACAAGGCCTGTAGACTTCGACCCGTGCCCGCGCTCGCGCCGGCCATGTCCTCCTCCTTGTGCTCGCGCTTAGAGATCGGTCTCTTCCCTTCGTCCTTGTCCGCCCGCCGCCGGGGAGTCAACCCTGCCTGACACAGGTCGCAGGTGAGATCGCGCGGAGACACCATTTCTAGAAGCGACAGACTAAGTAGGAGCTGGTTTCCGCTTTGTCCGGCCAAAGAGACGGGGATGCAGAGGAGAGGAGTGACAGGAAGTGAAGAACGGAGTGAGAGGGGAGCGAGCGACCCGAATTCTACGCCCAAATTGTGTGTTGGAGGGAAGAAGAGAAACGGAAGTGGGGCGGCAGGAGGGGTTACAGTGTCTGATTGGGTTTGATACCGGGTGATAAATCATGCGAGGAGGGGGATGGAATGTGAAAGGGAACGGCGGGAGAGAGCAAGGGGGAAAATGGAAGGCAAGTGTTCGTTCTGTGCAGCGAGCGAGGAAAAGAGAGAGAAGAGGAGCGGAAAACGAGCGAGAGTGCAGCTTTGTTGCTTTGAATTGGGCTTGAGGAGACAGGAGGAGAGAAGAGGTCGCGCGAGGAAAGCAGATCACGGGCGCGAGAGGGTCTCCCGTCGGTCTGCGCGTCGAAGAGGAAGAGGAATCAGCTTACGGTCGCGCTGGCAGGCCGGACAAGCACAAGGAGAGCGGTCGGACTGACAGAACCAAAAGTAGCCCACGACAATGATGATCTGGCAGATCAGGCCCGCCCAGAACGGACCGCTGGCCATCGGCGAGCCCTTGATGCCGTCGCTGAAGGTCCAGTACGACGCATCGGGGAAGACTGAGGCCGGACCGATGCGGTTGGGCGCCGTGCGGCGCGCGACCATGACCGAGATGGATCCGATCACTGCACACAGGGAGAAAGTGACTTGTCAGGGACGCGGAGCAAAGACGAGATGTTTGGGACAAGAAGCGGACGTACTCTGAGCGAGGGCGAGGGTCGCACAGACGTGCAACCGCGACAGCGTCTGAAGAAGGATCATGCCGAGACCGATGCCCTGGATGGCATCGAGGACACCGAGCCAGAGCCACAATCCGGTGCCGAGGTAAGGTCCGACGGGGCCAGCCCACGGGATGTACACTGTCGGGGCACGGAAGGATGAAGTCATCAGCGCTGGGCGGCGCAAAGAGGGAGCGAAGGCGATATGATTGAAGGAGGGGACGTACGCGCAAGACTCGACGTGCCCCAGAGCATCTGGCACCATCGCGGGCAGCCGAGGCCGACCGCGAAAACACAGAGGATCCAGGAGTGCGTTTTTGAGAGCTTGGTGAGGATTGCGAGTAGCGCGCCCCAGACGCCGATGAAAAAGATGAGGACCATGATGAGGATCGCCCAGGCCGGGATGCGCGTGTTGGACCACAGGAACGTCCAGTTGCGACCGTACGGGCCCGAAAGCCAATACGTCTGGAGGATCTCGGCAAACAGGAACCTGGCGCGAAAGATGGAGGGTCAGCGACAGTGGAACAGGCGCGAGCACGGGCCGAGGCAACAGACAGACGCACCAAATGACAAGCTTGCGGCGGAACAACGTGCGGTAAAAGTTGGGGACCGCCGGCGGTACCTGCTTGTAGTAGTCGGGCAGACCCCACTTGAGGCAGACGAAGAAGACGAGGCAGAGGACGGCAAGGGGCCAGACGATGAGGACGATCCACCACGGCTGCTGTGCGCCCGGCGCGCTACCTGAGAGCTTGTTGCCCCAGTACCAGAGCGCCGTCGTCCACAGCTGCTGCAGACCCTGAACCATGCACGCGCGGAGCGCCCAGACCTCGGTCGCCGCGCCGGCCTCCTCGCCGAAGTTGCAGCCGAAGAAGAGGAAGCCGGCCGCCGAGGCGATGGCGTAGGCCCAGCTGGCTCCGTCCGAGATGCCCGAGTTGACGTCGAGCGAGAAGTTGCTGACAGCCGGTAGGCCGATCATGAAGAACGCGATGGCAAAGAAGAGCCACGGGACCGACAAAACGAGCACCGACGGCCTGTAGCGGAAGAAGCCGTACCAGATGAACGAGAAGGCGAGGAAGATCTGCAAAGGGTTGGATGTACGGGGCTCTGTTAGCGGTCGGGAGACCAGCAAGAGGACGGCAAAGGGGGACGCACGCCGCTGAGGACGTAGAGCGCGCGGTCCTTCTGATAGTTGGAGCCAGACAGCAGCGTCATCTGGTACGAAGTCGCCGAGAGCATCTGGCCCGCGCCGAGGATGACACAATACAGCGGCCACTTGCCGATCTGGCGCTGCATCGTGATCTGCAGGCGCGTCATGGGCTTGTCGGGCGCGTAGGTCTCGTTGGGACCCTCGTTGGCCATCGTGCCCATCATGCCGTCGTGGTGCGGGTTGTGGTGGTGGTCGCTGCTGCCGCCGTACTCATAGCCGGCGTCGGGCGAGCCCGAGCGGTCGCCATACGAGTTGTAGCTGTAGTGAAGCGACGGCGCCGGCGTGCCGAATGTCGAGTCGCGCGACGACGACTTGTACGACGCCGTCGACGACAAGATCTTCTCCTTCTTGACGTTGGCAAAGTACTTGCGCTCGCTCTTGACGAGGAACTGCTCGATGCAGAGGTCGGCCTTGGAGTTGTCGGAGCTGAGCAGCTGCAGCTTCTGGATGAAGTCCTGCGCGACGTCGCCATTGGCGTCGGTGAACTGGCGGGAGAGGAGGGGAAAAGATCAGCACACATCAAGAGAAAGCGCTGGAGGGGGTCAAGACGCACGTCGACGATGGCCTTGTTGAGCGGCGAGCTCGAGCCCTTGTCGTCCATGATCGACGAGATGCTCTCGACGCTCGATACGCGCGAGTTGATCGTGAACGGCCGGTCAGGCGTGCGGTCGCCGCCTTCGACAAACGGATCGCGCGTGCCCCGCGACTCCTTGGCGATCTGCCGGTTGGCACGCGCAAGGAAGTCGTCGTATGTCTGGACGTCGGCGTGCGGGCTCGACGGCTCGGCCGGCGTGATGTCCTCGTAACCGCCGTAGATGCTGTTGTTGTCGTCGTAGCCACCGATGCTGGTCGCGACCGACGTGACGGAGCCGCGGCGCGAGGCGTGCGGTTGCATCTCTCCGCTTTCGGACAGGGGCGAGCTCGGCATCGGATTGGGCGCGTGCGGGTACATGTCGGCGTACTTTTGGCTGACGCCGGTGTGGCCCTCCGAGTCGACCGCGCTCCAAGCCATCGTGCCGGCCATGTCACGGCTGATGCGGATCGAGCGGCGGTGGAAGTCCTCGGTGCGCTGGCGCCACTCGACGACAGGGAAGCGCTGGACGCCGGATCGCGCACGCAGGATCGCGCGCTGTTCCTCGGTCGACTTGAGCGCGAGCTTGATAGTCTTGGACAGCTGCGACAGCATGTGCTTGGTCGAGTCTGACTCGACGGGGAACCACTGCGGGCGGACAGGAAAGGTGGATATCAGCGAGCGAAGCGCACGAGGACCACAGCGAGAAGGAGATGCGTACCCATCCGGGCATGAGACCGAGACCTCCGAGCCGGGCGCCGACACCGAGCGCACCCTTCCTGCCGAACTCGACGGCGACGAGACCGAACGGCTCGTCGCGCGACGGGATCAGGGCAAAGTCGGCACCGCTGAAGATGTAAGGCGGGAGCGCGGTGAACTCGGGCTTGGAGAAGACGCGGTCCGGGTACATCTCCATGAGGCGCGCGAGCTTCTCGGCGGCAAAGCGGCCGTACAGGTCGATGACGGGGCCGACGCAGACGAGCTGAATGTGCGGCCGCTTCTCCAGCAGGCCGGGCATGACGTCGGCGATGAGGTCGACACCCTTCTGCTTGGACCAGCGACCAACGAAGACGAACAGGTCGGCGTGGGGGTCCTGCTTTAGACCAGCCCACTCCTGGCACAAGCGCTTGTTCTCGGGCCGCTGCTTCTCGGCCACCTCGTCGACGACGATGCGGTCGAGCGCGATCGGCTCCTCGTCGAGGGCGGCAATGTCGGTCGGATCGGGGTTGGGGAGCGAATCGATCGCGCGCAGGGTCCACAGGGCCGGGTACCGCGCCCAGGATCGCTTGCCGTACTTGTCCGAGACACCGGCGACGCCGATCGAGTTTTGGTGAACACTGATGAAGGCCGCGCCGGCGTGGAGCAGGTTGAACGTGTTGCCGAATTGAACGTACTGGTGTGTGAGAGAGAATGAAAAAGTCAGCGACGAGGCATGAGAGGACACAAGGAAGAGCACAGGACCGACCTTGGTGCAGATCTCTTTGGTGATGTTGAACGCGGCGCAGACCTCCTTCATCTCCTCCTTGGTCCGCAGCGGCCACAGGCCCTGGAACTCGGCGTTGTGGAGTGACAGGCAGACGGGGACGACCTTGGGCAGCAGGTATAGCGGCGCGAGCGCGCCGTGGTAGTCGTTGATGTGGTAGATGTCTATGACGGGGTGCCGACGGATGGTCTCGGCGATCGCTTGGTTCCAGGCTGAGTAGAAGATGGCCGACGACAGGTCGTCCATGCGGGCCGGGTACGGGTCCGACTTGGTCTGGGCGCGGAACACGGGCGAGTCGAGGATGTAGTAGGTGATGTTGTCGACGATGTGCGACTCGACCTCGATCAGGTACGACTCGCCAAAGATGGTGACCTCGATCGGGTCGGCGTACTCGCCGGCCGGGTACTCGAGGTCCTTGACCTTGGGGACGACCCAGACAAGGTCGACGTCGGTCATGGCCTTGCCCATCAGCGTCGACATGACACCGAGGCCGCCGATCTTGACCTTGAGCTTCCAGTCGATGATCTCGTACTCGAGCGAGGCGATCAGGACCTTGCGCCGCGGCTTCTTTGCGTCCTCGGGCCAGCCGATGACGGCGCCGCTCTTGGTTGGGACAATTTCGCCGGGCGCGTGCTTCTCCGAAAGGCCGCCCTTCTTGAGCGCGTCCATGATGGGGAAGTAAGACGTCTTCTCGGGCTTGACGCCCCACTCGTTGGTCCGGATGCCGTAGAATCGCCACTTGAAGACGAGGCAGGCGAGAATCGCCGTCAGGATCGGGATTGTGAGCAGCAGCGCAAACATGACGGCCGAGACGGCGGCGCTGCCCTGCGGCTCGAGGTGCCACGCGCCCGACTGGTCGTTGACGACGAGCTTCCAGGCGATGTACGGATGAGGGGGGGCAGACATGTTGAGGTAGTTGGGCTGGTTGGACGAGGGCGGCAGCCGGTCGAGCACGCCATCGCCGTCGACGTCGCCAAAGAAGTAGTCGTCGTAGCCAAAGACGCAGAGCTGGATGATGGTCGGCCACGAGGCCGACAGCTGGAGCGACCACTCGCCCGGTGAGTCGTCCGACTGGGCAAGCGAGTTGGCGACGCCCGAGTCGTAGCCCCAGTTGTTGTAGGGCCCCCGCGCGAGGAACGCCGGCACGCGGCGCTGCTTGCTATAGCCGATGTCGGCATGGAGCGAGACCGGCTGCGAGTTTGCGACCTCGGACCAGTACTGGACGATGACATGGTGGCCCTCCCACGAGTCGAGCGCAAAGACCGTCTTGTCGATGAGTGTGGTCGCCTCCCACTCGTACCAGTCGGTCCAGTTATTGCCGTAGTTCCACGTGTAGCGGATCAGGTCGGCGCCGACCGCCGTGTGATTCAGGTGGAAGCCGTCCGACGACTGCGAGAAGATGCTGCTATCGTAGTCGTTCTCGGGGAACACGATTGGGTTGTTGGCCTCGCCCTTGCGCAGCTGCAGGTGGTCGGTCGCGTTGGTCGAGCCGATGGCGGCGTCCTGGGCCGAAATTGGCGCGACAATGATCTCTGTCACGCCGTCCGGCACGCCCGTCAGCGTCGCAGTCATGTACCACGCCGACGGGTCGACGCCGTACAGCAGGCCGTCGGTGCTGCCTTCGAACGTCTGGCAGTTGACGTTGGTGAGTGCCGGGGTCGAGCTGGCGTGGCTGCTGACGTTGAACGAGATGGCCGCCTGCAGGCCATCGCAGTCCATCGGGGTGTTGTACTCGATCCGAATGTCGACCGTCGACTCGTTCGAGAGGATGCGCGCGTCGTGGCCTGGCTCGAACTTGGTCATCGTCGGCGACTGCGCCACCCACTGGTCGATCGGGACGTAGGCCCGGTACGAGTACGCCGACATGGTGATCTGCGGCAGGCAGCCGCGCCATGGCGCCGTCGTGTTGAGGTAGTACGACTCGAGCGAGTCGCTGAGCGTGATGTTGTCGTACGGGTAGATGATGTTGCGGATCGTGTCGCCGCCCATGAACGGCGTCGACATCCAGTCGTCGGACGAGCAGTCGGCCGTGTACTCCTGCGTCTGGTTCTCGTTGGTGTAGAGCAGCCAGACCTGCGTTGGGCGCTCGGCGCCCTCAAAGAAGCGGTCGTCAACGCCAGGGATAGCGGACCGGGCGGCGGACCACAGGCCGAGCTCGGTTTGCGTCAGGTTGGAACCCGGCAGCTGGACAAAGTGCGTGCGGTTGCCCCACTGGACGAGGTTCTGGCCGTCTTGCAGCGCCGGGTACATCTCGCGCAGGTGGTGGAACTGCTTGAGCGTCCGGCGGATCTGGGCCGTGGGGTCAAAGTGGTCGAGCGAGTTCCACGGGTCCTCACAGCCGATGAGCGACCGCTCCAAGGGCATGTTGTAGTATTGCTCTGAGCCGAGGTGGTAGCAGCCGTGCCGCTGCCAGGCCGCCGACGAGCCCATCGGCTGGCGGCCGAACATGTAGTTGGACGCGCCGTTGTCGAAGGCGTACATGCCCTGCTCGTCGCCGTAGTAGGCGAGCGGGATGCCGGGCAGCAGCAACGTCATGATGAACGATCCCAGCAGCGAGCGGTCGACGCCGTATTCGAGTGCGCCCCAGCGGAAGACGTCGAAGTTGCCGATGCCGCTGCAGAGTCGAGCAAAGGGTCAGTTCTGCGGCGCGGCGATTCTGACACAAAACGCGAGGAGGCGGACGCACTACATGTGCTTGACGTCGAACTCGCCAGTGTTGGGGTTGATGAAGTCGTTGGTGATGACCATCTGGTTGTAGGCCGTAATGAAGTTGACTTCGATGTCGTAGGCGACGTTGAGGTTGCCGTCCATGCCGAGGAAGCGCGTCAGGCCACGGTAGATCGAGTAGTGGAAGGCGACGGCGTCAAGCGAGTTGTCGCCCCGGTCGCGGATGAAGTAGACGTCGTCGGTCGTGTTGAGGTTGACGGCCACGGTGAAGTTGGCCGGCAGCTGGCTGGGCGTCCGGCCGCGGCCCATGTAGAGCGACGAAAAGACGTTGCCGCCGGTGACCTCGCCGGCGATGAAAAAGTTGTCCTTGCCGAGATCCCTCGCGCACTCGCGCGTATGGCTCACCCAGGCCGCCATTCCGCCGACCGTGACCTGCGTCGCCTTGTCGATCCGGATCGCGTCAATGTCGAGCGCCTTGATGGCCAT
The DNA here is from genome assembly GCA_014825535.1 of Cystofilobasidium bisporidii. Lineage (NCBI taxonomy): Eukaryota > Fungi > Basidiomycota > Tremellomycetes > Cystofilobasidiales > Cystofilobasidiaceae > Cystofilobasidium > Cystofilobasidium bisporidii. The sequence continues at coordinate 195,514 of MVAK01000003.1, read as the reverse complement.
GCACGAGAAGCGCTGGATCTTCTCCATGACGACCGGGTCCCACTCGCGCAGGCGGTCCTGGACGGATGAGAACTTGGACAACTGGCGCTGCCAATCCGGGTGGACACCAAAGGCCTCCATGTCGCCGTACTGGTCGAACTCGGACGCGTAGCAGCCCGGCTGCTCAACCGAGAGCTGGTAGCCGTCCTCGCCCCACATGGTGGGCAGCTGGCACGTGTCGTTGAAGGTGTTGGAGAACTGCAAGCGAGGACGGGCGGCGGCGGCGCAGGTCAGCCTACGGATGCAACGGGCAAGCGGGCACAGCGACGCACCTTAAAGTCCTGGTACTCGTTGATGCCCCAGGGAGCGTACGACGGGTGCTTCCACAGGACGTTGTACTCGTTCAGGTTGAACGGCGTCGACGAGTTGAGGTGGCTGTGAGGAGAAGAGGCAGGATCAGTTCAGTCGGCCGACCTCCTCTCAGCGACCCAGAGCAAGAAAGAAAGCAAACGCACCCTTCAAACGCAATGTAGTCGCCCATGGTACCGACGGTGAAGTCGAGCATAAGGTACATGCCCCTCGAGTGCATCTCGTCGACGAGGTCGCGCCAGTCGTTGAGCGTGCCCCAGTGGGGGTCCGTCAGCGAGAAGTCGATCGGCGAGAACGAGTCGGCCTGCCACGGCATGTTGACCTGGCAGGGGAGCGCGATGGTTGCGAGTCAGCCTCAGCGGCAGAGGGCGTGCAGCAGCGGGGCTTTCGTGCAACGCATGGGAAGAGAGGCAGGGTTGGCGCGAAGAGAGGCCAGGACGCACAAAGATGGTGCCGGCGATGTAGACGGCTTTGAAGCCCATGCCCTGAATGTAGTCGAGCCGGCGGATCAAGCCCTTGACGTCGCCGCCGTAGCGGAAATTGAGCTGATTGGCGTCCGACTCGAACTGAGTGCCGAAAAAGTCGTTGTTGCTCGGGTCGCCGTCCTGAGGATCAAATGGGCGTCGCGCGCGTCCCCGTCTGTCAGTCAACCCGGAGGGGCGCGAAGGAAAAGTAAGGGCAGCATGCCGGCTGAACGCACGGCGAACTTGTCCAGCCAGATGTTGTAGAAGGGGAGGGCACGCCAGTTGGCGGGCGACGGGGTGTACGTCGTGCTGCGGCCTTCGCCACGCTCAGAGTCGTACAGCAGGACATCGGTGCCGGCGGCCTCGTTGACGTTGATGTTCCAGTCGGCGAGCTCCTCGCTGTACGGGTAGGCGTGCGCGACCTGGCCGAGCAGGAGCGACGCCAGGCCGAGCAGGATCGAGAGGGACCGCATGCGGACTTTGGCGAGGGTGAGAGAGGGGCCGGTTGGCGCGAGCGTCGAGGAACGAAAAGAGGGCGAGGGACGGGAAGGAGGGAGCGCGCGCGCGTTGGACGAAGGGTGGGCTGGCAAATGAGGTGGCGGGCGGGCTGAAGGGAGGCGGCTGCTGGCCCTAGGGAGGCGGCTGTCGGGGCTCTTCTAGAAGCAAACAGCGCGGGTGGCGAGCCGAGACGAGCAACCGAGGGGCGAGGAGGCGAGCGAGAGTGTTGAAGGAGGGACTCTCTTTGCCAGCAGAGGGAGGAGGAGGGAATGGGACAGGGAGGGGGAGGGGTGGGGGGGAGGGAAAGAGAGGGCGAGCGGGCGCGCCTCTCTCGCTGTGCGCGCGCCGCGCGACTTTGCAAGGCAGGCGACCCGCCGCCAACCAAACAAGGTCCGCGCAGCAAATACCCTCCCTCCGCCCAGGCTCCTTTTGGGCGGCCCCGCTGCAGCAGCCTCTTTGCCAGATCGAGCTCTCGTCGGACCATGTTGCCCCCCTTGCCCTACACGCTCTCACCCGGCTGTCACGATCTTGCTCGCAGGATTGCAGACAAGCATGGAACCGCGATCGTCAGAGGGCAGCGCGCAGGGGAAGGGGGCAGCTGTGAACGCACGCACGCACGCAGACGCTTGTCAGGGCGCGACGCCGGGCCTGCCCAGCTCGGCCAGCGCAACGCCAAGGGCCGCCCTGCCCATCAACCTCCCAGCGCGCTCTCTGGCGATTGGACCCCGCCCAACATGCCCCGCGAGCACACCAGTCAGACGCGACCGCGACGCGTCCTGAGCTCTCCGGCCTGCGTCGCAAGATCGGCGGCCAGGCTTGAGTGGCCCGCCGCAAGCCTGCTCCGCGCGCCGAAGACGCGCAGTTGCGAGCTGAGCTCCCGATGGCCGGCGCGCGTACGCGACTTCCCGAGTACGAAAACCGCCGACCCTGTGCCTTGAAGAGGACTGTCGCGAAGCATACAGCTCAAGCAGTGAAGTGGCTTGCACGCCGCCCGTGCACTGCGGAGAACGTGATCGTCATCGTAGAGTCGTGAGTCGTGGCGTGCAGGTCCTTCCTTCTGTGGCTGTGGGGCGTTGCTCTCCAGCCCCCTTCAATCTCGAAATGAGATCTACTCCACCTCGTCCTCGCTAGCTTCGTCAGGCGCCAGCGCCCGTTCGTGCTCCTCTAGCGGACTCGTCGCGAGCCCGTTGCCGGCGGGATGGTGCAGCCCGAGCGAGCTGCCGCTGACGCTCGGGTTCCGGTAGCCTCCCCACCCGTTGATCTGGCCGTCGGGGGTCGTACCACTGCTTTGGAACGAGTACGACCGCGCAGGGCCAGACGGCGGGTGTTGTTCGCGAAACAAGCGGCCAAGATTGGCGAACGACGACCGGCGAAAGCCGTTTTGGGGCGCCTGGGCTTGAGGCGGCGCCGAAGGAGGGAGGAGGCTGGCCGGCTGAAGGGTGCGCAGGCCGAGGTTCGACAGGGCGTTGCGGCTCGGCGTGGCGCTGCCGGAGACAGCAGAGGTCGGGTGGAGCCCGTACGTAGCCTGCGGTGTTGGGAATAGGTGCTGCGACGAAATGGGGATGGAGAGCGGCGAAGCGATCGGCGAGGCTGAGGTCGACATTGGATGCAGCGGCGAGGAGAGCAGGCTGTCTGGATTGATCCATGCGGCCTTGAGCTTGAGAGAGCGATACGCCAGACAGGACGGAAGGTATCAGCACTGGCTCTGGCGACGGCGGACGACGTCTGAGGTCGCGAAACGTACGCACTGCGGCAAAGTCCCACTCGAGGTCCTCGGCCCGCTTCTGCAGACCCGTCGTCGTCCCGCCCTGCGCGCCCTCGCCTTTGACGCGCTTTTCGATAAACTCCTCGACCTCGCGCCGGACGAGCTCGTTGGCCTTGGTGCCCTGACCCTCCTTGCCGAGCGCGAGCAGCACCCGGAAGCTCTCGATGACGCGCCGTTCGTCATCGATCGAGATCTCGAGCTCGACCCGGGCGTCCTCAAGGATGTCGGACAGCCGCGTGAGGGCGCGAACGAGGAGAGCCGACAGGTCGGCTGGCAAATCGTCTGGCAAGGGAGACGGCGTCGAGAGCAGCGACGTCAGGGCGCTGTTGAGGTCGGCGTAGCGCATCTGCAGGTCCCGGTGGCGCGAGGGTAAGGTGAGGAGCGACGCCAAGAGCGGGTCGTCGCTGTCCTCGTCGAGCGCGGCAGATGTCGGCAGCGCTGGGACCGCGGGCAGGTCTGCAGTTGGCTGGTCGACCGCTGCGGCTGGTGGACTGGACGGATCGGCGACGCCGTTTACCCGGACGAGAGGCTCCCCAATCTCGCCGTCCTCGAGAACCGACTCGTCGGCGTCGCCGCCCGCTGCTGCGAGCCGCTCCTCGAGCCGTCGCCGACGCTCCTTCTCGACCCGAAGGTCTTCCATCGCGCCTGCGAGCAGCTCCTCGGCCATGTACACCCTGCCGGCCTGGGCGCTGGGTACGGCCTGCTCGTCCGTGTCAGTCGCCTTTTTGTCAAGCGTCAGAATCTGCGACGCCTCTCCGAGGATCGGCATGAGCGTCGCGTAGATTGACGTCGTCGCCGAGTCGATCTCGCCAGACGCGTCCGAGGCGGCAAAGTCGGACAGGACGCTTTGAACCTGCGTGTTCCATTTGCGGAGCCGGTCCATCAGGCGCTCTTCGCGACCGATTGCGGCCAGCCGCCTGACGACCGCGAGAGGGAAATGAGTCATAGGGTCAGCGTCGGCTCTCGTCCCAGGTCTCCAGGAGCGCAAGATCTTTCGCACAGTCCGATCTCGCGCCGCCTGCCCTCAGCCTCGATCCAAGCCTCCTCGCCAACCTCGCCCAGGCGCTTGCGCGTCCGCTCCGCCTCCCGCCGCTCCTTGCTGAGCTCACGCCGGAGGTGATCGTTCTCCTTCGACAGCGTCGACAGGGACGCCGCGTGCCGGGTCCGGAGCGAGTGCAGCTGGCCGTGAAGCAGCAGCGAGGACGACTGCGAGAAGGCCCTGGCGGCGCAAAGGGTGAGAGCAGGTCAATTCAGCTGGTCAGAACGGATGGTCCGGCCAGGACTGGTAATCTTCAAGGAAGGGGGCGGAGACCGACATGTAGCGCTCGACGACCCCGGCCGCAGCAGCGTCGTCGCGCCGACGCTTGTCGAGCTGGGTTTCGAGGTCTGCTAGCCGTTCGCGGTCGTGCTTCGCAGCCTCGCGCTCGAGCTCGAGCTCTTCTCGCAGACTGACGACTTGCGCGCTCTCGGTGTCCTGCCCACTGACTGACGGTTGCTGGGCAGTGACGAGGGGGCGACTATCGTCCGTCGACGTCGCGAGCTTGGACCCCGTTTCAGCCTGACGGTCGTCGCCTGCTGCGAGCGGCCTGTCGTCCTTGGGCGGCGGCGTCGGCGGCACCAGCCTTGCGAGCTTCATCTCGGCCCGGCTCCTATAAGCCTGTTCGTTGACGCGCTCGCCCGTGACGCGAGCGACGGCCGCATCGGCTTCGTCGGCGAGGGCGCTGAGCTTGCGGTGCGCGAGGCTGAGGGCCCGGAGCTTCTCCTCGAGCTCGACAGCCTCGTCGGAGCGGACCGGCGTCGCGCGAAGGACGTCGAGCTCTGCCTGGAGCTGGGCATTGGTCGTCTCGAGCGACCTCAGACGGTCGGTCGTCAGCGTGTGGGCCAGCGACGCCGAGTGCAGCTGGAGGGACGTCGAATGGGTCGCCGACTGGGCCTTGTAGAGGGCCGAGCGAAGGGCGTGTAGCTCGTCGACGAGCGGCGAGGTCGACGCGGCGGGGACCGACATGGTCGGCCGCAGAGATGTGAGGTTCAAAGAGTTGTGTCTTGAGCGAGTCCTGGACAAATGCAAGTGGCGGACTTGGAAAGGGGTGAGGAGGAGGGGTGCAAGGTGATGGACACTAGAGGAAGAAGGACAGGGCGGAAGGGGGGCGCGCTCAGACAAGCCGACGACGACGCAAACTCCGGCGGGATGGATCCGGGGCCCGTGCGTCGCCAGTGAGAGGGCACTCTGTCATCGTCGACGGTGTGAGGCTTACAATGCTCTAGCGAGACGTCGCTACAGGCAAAGCAAGAGGCGTGACAGGAATTCATCCATCTAGCGGGTCGACCCAGGCGACCTTCTCCCAGACGTTCACGCCGCCCGTGCCCGTCACCTCGGGCCACGGGTGACAGCGCACCTGCTTGGGTGGGCTGCGAGCCAGTGCGAGACAGGCCGCAGTACGTCAGCGTTCTACGCAGCGGACGGGAGAGCTGGAACGCTGACGATGACACGCACCTGTCGACCCACGAGACTTCTTCGCTGTGACGCCAGCTCTCGGACCCCTCTATCAGGCCGCCGACGCCAGCGTCCGCGAGCCCTCGAACCGTCTCAGCCACGTTGCGCTCGTACGCGACCCGGACACCAGGTACGACCATGATCTTGGCCCCTCGGCCGTCAACTTCGCGGACCTTGCGCCAGATGTCTTTGCACAGCAGGCTGACCTCGGCCTGCGCGCATTCGCCCGCGCCCACGTCCGACCGTCGAAAATGGATAGGCGAGGGAGACAACAGCAAGGGAGCAGCGATGACGGCAATGCCGTTCCAGCACGAGTAGGCCTGGAATGGCAGGTGGCGAGCGTACCGGTTCCTGGTGCGCGGTGACGTCGGGAAGAGGTCGGTCGACGGCGACCAAGTTGAAGCCATCGGGTGAAACAGCTACACGAGGGAAGGAGGGCGAGAATCAGTCTCGCGAGCAGAAGTGGGAGGGAGATGAAGAATGGACGCACATCTCCCGTGTGGATGTCTCGGGCGACCCAGATATCGTAAAAGTAGCTGAATGACGATGCGAGCCAGGACAGTCGTCAGCGCTAAGCGTCCTAGCCCCGACAGGAAGGCAAGAGACGATCAGACGCAACTCGTTGCCCCACAATAGGTCCCAGGCGCACGACATGTCCGCACCCTGACCAGCGTGCTGGCTGAGCATCTCGAGCCCCATGCTCAAGCTCCACCAGACGTCGTTGAAGAAGACGACGGTGCCCCAGCGCTCGTCGCGGTGGCGGCGCAGCGGTGCGACGGCCTCCTCGCGTAGCTTTGCGAGCACGTCGATCCGGTTGTGATTGAAAAACTCGGCCGAGGGCCGACTGAGCGACAGGTAGAGGGCCGACGCGGGTACGCCCATCGACCGAAGGACGGGTGTGAGGACCGCGAGGAACAGATGGTCGGTTCCGTCGTTCGAGGGGCCCTCGACGACCGACAGGCCAAAGCGGTGCGGGCCGATGAAGTCGGCGATGGCGACGAGCGTCGCAAACAGGTCAGGAGCGATAGGGGCGACATTGAGCAGGACCGACGTGAACAGGTAGCGCTCGTCGCCTGCGATGTTCGCCGATGGCAGCAGGTGCGCGAACCGCGCGAACTGCTCGGGCGAGAGCGCCGGGGGGAACACTGGCGGTTCATACGTCTTGTCCTTGAGCGCCGGATGGTCCGCATACGCCTTGCGGAATAGTGCGTCGAGCTCGGCCAGACGTGGGGCGAGCGTCTCAGAGTGCGTCCTCGGGACGGCGTCGAGCGTGAAGTTGCCGGCGCGAAGCTCGCCGAGCACGCCCCGGACGCGCTCGCCCTCCTCGGCCACGCGCAGCTGGATCGCGGCGCGCTCCTTAGACCCTGCAAAGGCGTACAGCAGCAGGAGGAAGACGATGATCGGCAGCCAGAGCACGCGCGGGCTCAGGGACCGGAGCGACATCGGCAGCTCGATCCTGAAGCGGCCGAGGTGGAACGACGGCGGGCGCAATGGGTGCGGTCGCAGGTGAATAGCCGGATGCGTCGACGACCGCCCAGAAGGTGCCGTCGAAGACGGCAGCAGCGGAGCCATGTCGCCAAAAAGAAAGCCTGCTGGGAGGACGCGTTGGGCTTCAGCCCATTGCGCAGGTCGAGCAAGCCAGGAGGCGGCGAGGAGGGGCAGGAAGCGCTACCGACCTCCGCGTGAGAGAGGCGTGAGAGGTCGCTGTCGAGATTGACGGTGATCGGACGGCGAGAAGGCGCAGAAGCAAGGTTATAGCCTTGCACGCGGAGAGAAGGCGCCGTGATCGAGAGCAGGAGATGGAGAGGGCGATGGGGTTTAGAAGGAAGGTGGTCGACGTTGGTTAACTCGGGCCTGGCTTGTCCTTCCGCCGGCGCGTCGGCAGACTTCCGACGAGCGCCGTATCCAGCGCCGTCATCTCGACGCTGGCTGATCATGAACGGCCATTCTCTACACGCGACGCTCCTGGTCGAGTAACGGCCAAGCAGCGCAAAGCCCTTCGCCCTCCTGAACGACAGGTTCCGCAGGAGGCGCTGGAAGGCCGGGTCGCCCTCGCGGACTCCACCAGCCTCGTCGGTCGCCCAGCTTAACTCTGCCGCCGCCGCATGACGTTCGTCCCCCTCCCCCCCGCTCGTTCGTCGACGACGCCTCCCACTGAGCTGCTCCCTCTCCTGTGGGTGTGACAGACAGTCCTGCCCCTCGACCACATCTTCCTCCCCTTCTTCTGAACTCCTGTCCTTGCCGGCCCGAAGCGGTCATGACCTTCCTCCACAAGCTCGTCCGCAAGTCCAAGTCGCCCGACGCGGGTGGCCACCGCCCCTCAACCTCGGCCTCATCGCACGACAAGGCCGTCCCCGCCATGCGTGACGCTAGCGAGGACAGCAGCAAGAGCAAGCAGAACCTGCCGCCGCTCCCCACCTCGGCTGCCGGCGAGGGTTCGACGACCAAAACGGTCGCGCCCGCGACGTCGTCTGCGCACGCCGAGTCGGTCGCCCAAGCCGCGCCGACTGCGGACCTGCCCTCTCACCACGGCACCGACTCCATCTCTAGCGACGTTCTCGCCGCGAACGACTCGAGGACAAGCACAAGCGACGTCGCTCCTCAGGCCAACCGAGATACGCCGTCCGTCTCCCTTCCCCGATTCGACGCCTTCGACGTCCCTCTTCCCTCGACAACGAACGACGAGCCCGCCGGCGAGACCAGCCCAAGCGCCAACAAGTCCTCGGACGACGAGACCATCAATACGCTCTCGTCTCAGCTCGAATCGTCGGTGCTGTCGTCAGCCGCTCGCCTGTCGGCGCCGTTCCTTGAGTCACGCGCGGCGCCCCCCAAGAACGTTGTCCCTGACTGGTCTACCCCGTCGCACGACGAGCAGAACGCCGACCTGCTCGAGAAGATTCGTGCGGAACACCCGGTCAAGGTGCCGCTCACGTCCGAGGGGGAAGATCTGTTTGCCTCAGCCGGCCTCGAGGTCCACGACCGGCAAGGCCGCGGAACGGTCGACTGGGAGCAGATCGTCGAGGAGCCGGTCGTGCACGAGATCGTCCGGCCGCACGTCCATCACGATAACGAGCACGTTCTTGTAGCACGGACTTTCTACGAGACGCACGTCCAGTTGGTCCACCCTTTAAATCTCATCGCTCTCGACTCGCACTTTCGCCGGCTGACATTGCTCGCCTCAATCGCTCCCCCCTCCAGCCCCAAGATCGAGCCCGTCATTCGAGAGCGATCCGACGACCCCGAGGAAGAGCTCCACTACTTCCCTGCCCCGGTGCCCGGCCACTACTACGAAGTCCGCGGCCGCGCCCGCGCTCTCTCGATCGTGCGCGCGTCCGGCGGCAAGGACGAAATCATCGCCGACTACTGGTGCGACCGAGCCGTACAGGCCGAGCGCGCCGAGCTCCAGGCGCTCCTGCACGACCGGGTCGGCCGGGTCGAGGACCGCCCGGTGCTCGAGTCCAAGCGATGGGGGCAGACGACGCTGCTCCCCGCGACCGACGGCAACGACAATGCCAATGTCGAGCGCGACATCGTCGGCCAGCACGCGTTCTAGGTCTCGACCTGACAAATGTCGCGCGTTCGTTCTCAACATCCTGTAGCCATTGTAGCCACTGTATCCCTCGCCGTTCCCCGCTCTGCATATTCTCTGCTGTACTCTCTCGTCGCACCTGTATAGCCTCTGAGATCAACTGTTCTGACACCGTTCAACGCTCGCTCTGACCCAGGCATGTTCAGTTCTCTCTCATGTCGCGCGCTGTCTCGTCCGTCCGGTCACGGTCAGCAGTTGGTCCCACTCGCGCTCGCTCGTTGCTGCGCTATTCGCACTCGCTCGGCCCGCGCCTCATCATCGCGCACCTCGTCATGCCGCATGGGATCCTGAGGTGTGTCCTTGTTCGCTTTTCGGACCGACGGCGCTCCTTCTCGTCCGACTAGACTTGACGGGATGACTGTCCCCCGCTGGCACCGAGCTCTCTCACCTGACCCTCATCATTGCTCAACCCATCTACTGACTGATCGCCCTCGCCTGCTGACTTCGCTCATCAAGCACAGCATGCAGCCTTCTGCCCGATTTACCCAGAGATCGACGGCGCGCCCGCGTTGCATACTCGATGCGGTCGGGCGCCTTGCCGAGGGCCTGACCGAGCCTGACGTCGACCATCTGCCGCCGTCGTGCGTGTGCGTCCGGCTCCCAGGCGGTCACCAGGTTGTCAAATGTTGATGGCGCTCGGACCCGCCTTGTTCGCTGCTGATCTGCGGTCTCGACGGCGAGGCGCGATCAAGTGCGCAAGGTTGTGGAGCGGCAGCACGGACGCAAATGCGAGTGCATTTCGGCAGGGACGAACCTCCCTCAACCGACCTCGACCACCGACAGTGACAGGACGATGACCACCTCTTCCTACCCATGCCCGCCTTCCTCGCACCATTGTTGACGCACGACGCTGACGAGGAGATTTGTCCTTGCCAGCGAGGCACGCGGTTCGCTTCCGGCCCCCGTGTCCGCTTGCCCCTTCGAGCGCCTGAATGTTGTCACCACCATCTCGGCCCGGGCCCGACCTTGCTCCAACCCTCGTTGGGGGGACCGGACTCACCCCTTCCTCGCCTTGGGTTACGATCAGCGACCAGCTGACCGCCTGAAGTAGGGCGAGCATGTCCAGAAAGGAAGGAGGGGTGAGATGAGTTATAAGGGTATAAAAGAGGGCCCTCTTGCAGCCTCCCCCTTCCCTCATCCCACACTCCCCCTTCCTCACCACCACCACTACCCCTCCTCCTCCCCGTCAAGCACAACAACCCGACCCCCAACATGCTCTCCACCACCGCCCTCTCCGCGCTCCTCCTGCCCGGACTCGCGCTCGCAGCTCCCGCCTGCCTCGTCTCTCGACAAGAGTCGGGCGGCTCGTACATCCACCCCAACGGCGACACCAGCCAGGTGCGTCTTGCGTCCGTTGCATCCTTCTTGACCGGATGCTGACCCCTTTCTGCCCTCCTTCTCTCGATGAAGTGCCTGTCGGTCCCGCCCACCCGCCATGGCATGCGGGACGGCAACCTTGTCGAGTCGGTCGCCTGCGACTCGCTCTCGTCCGAGTACCTCGGCTGGGACCTCAGTCGCGGGCGCGGCCACGTCAAGCTGCACGGCACCAACTTCTGCCTCGACGCTGGTACCAGTGCGCGACCCTTCGATGCTTGTGCTCTCACCGGTAGCGTTCGCAGGCTGAACAGCCCACCATCCTCCGATGTGCCCCTTTTGCAGACCCCCACAACAACGTTCAAATGAAGATCTGGACCTGCTACGATGGCCTGCAGCAGCAGGACTGGTACTACACCGACGACAACCGCATCGCCATCTACAATGGTGCGTAACGCCGTGGCCCTTGTCTCGACGAATTGAGCTGACACCCCCGCTCCTTATCCACGGCTGCGACAGGCGACCAGTGCCTCGACCTCGGCGGCGACATCGTCCAGACCTACAAGTGCACTCCTTACAACACGAGTGCGCTTCCTGCTTTCGAATTCTCGCACGCTTCCTTGGGGCGATTTTGACTGACGCGACTCTACCTCTCTCCTCCCTTGCCATCGCGCAGACCAGGTCTGGACCGTCGGTGACGCCGACTCTGGCTCCGGCGGCGCGACTTCGTCCAGCTCGAGCGTCGTGCCCTCGTCGACATCCAGCTCGAGCATCGTGCCCTCGTCGACGTCCAGTGCCACCAACCCGGGTCCGACCGGCACCTACACGGGTATCCACCCCAAGGGAGTTGAGGGCCAGTGCGTCAGCATCCCGATGCCCTTCGCCAACGGCAACCTCGCCGTCGTCTACCCGTGCAACGGCGGCGAGGGCCAGAACTTTGAGCTCTCGCGCGGCAGCACCAAGATCCACATGCGCTCCAACCCCGACTTCTGCCTCGACGCCGGCACCGACCCCCACAACAACGTCGCTCTCAAGGTGCGCCCCTCATGCGCCCGTTCCCGTCTCCTTCTCTTGTGCGATTGCTGACCCTCTTCTCTCCCTCGCCGACCGCCAGATCTGGAAGTGCTACGACGGCCTCGCCCAGCAGCAGTGGTACTTCACCGACGACGGCCGGATCGCTATCGAGGGCGGCAACCAGTGCGCCGACCTCCGCGACGGCTCGCTCGCCGGTGGCAACACCGTCCAGACGTACCAGTGCACGACCGGCAACAACAACCAGTTCTTCACTGCTGCTGTCTGAAGGGCACGCTCGACAACATCTTCCCTCTCTCATCACTTGCCCAAGATGAAGTAGTCGCTTCCCTTATTCCCTCTTGCTTTTGCGCATCGCCCTGCCCCGCTGTATCCAGCCTGAACTACCGAAACTCAATTCCATCTCGCTCTCTCCCAAGGACACTGGAGCCCTCACGTCCCCGCTCCTCCAAAGTCAACAAGCTGTATCAATGCCGCCCCTGCCACCTTCTGCCCTTTGTCACGTTGCCGTGCCTCTCGAGTCGTGCTCACAACCTCAAAGACAGACGCGTGTTGTGCAATGCGCATCCTCATGGGTCTTCCACACTGCGCGCCCCCCAGGCCTCGACGATTGCCTCGCCCTCGCACAGCCGCCGGACGGCCGCGACGTCGGCCGTCGCCTCGAGCTCCTTGAGGAAGCTCTTGCGCTCCTTTGTGTGCGCACTGTTGGCCAGCATCGAAGCGTGGGTTGGGCGTCAGACCTAGCAATCGGCCTTGTTGAGCGCGACGGAGGAGGAGGGAGGTACAAGGAAGCAGGGAATGGTGAGGGGAACGAGGATGCGAGAGGCCAAGGGACGCACGACAGCAGGTCCGACTCGACAAAGTTGCGCAGGTGACGCTGGACCGTCTGTAAGGGCACGATGGAAGGGTAAAGCTCGACGAGGTCGAGGTACTCGGTTGCGAGGTCGAGCGCGCGCGGGCTTGGGTGAGACGGGTGGAAGAACCTGACAGCCGGAGCAGAGCGCCAGGAAGAGGAACGCGTCAGCAATCAGCGCGTCGATCAGGGACAGACGAGAGGGATGGACATTGCAAGGATGGACGGAGCGCACCGAAAGTTGCCGGCGAGCTCCTCGCCCACCATCCATCCTTCGACCGCTTGCTCCCTCGTCAGCCTCCCAACGTCCTCGAGCACCTGCACGCCCCCGTTCCCCACGACCCTCACCTCCTGAAAGCCCACCTCGTCCAGCCCCCTTCTGACCTCCCCTATCCCATCCACGCGCAGGCCCCACAGGTCCCGGCGTCGAGAGGGCGACCCGGCCGGCCGCGCATGCAGCGTGATCGTGCGCGAGCCCGAGGCGGCGAGGTGGGCGGCATAGTCCGCCGGGGTTAGGGTAGGAGGGAGACGAAACTTTGTGTGGACTGGCAAGGGGAGAGTTGACAGTGCCGAGACTGGAGTGCGGAGGAGGCAAGGTCGAGCGCAGAGTAGGAGGCGTTATGTCAGTCGGGCAGAGAAGGGAGCGCAGAGAACTGGGAGGGAAGGGGGACGGACCGAGCGAGCAGACCAGAGACACGTCCTTCTTGTGCAACAGGTAGGCACCATAGCGGCCTTCTTTGGCGCGCTGTTGTGGACAGCCTGGGCGGGGCACGCAGGTGAAGGCAGATAGTGTCAGCGAGGGGCCGCTGCGGGAAGTCTGACTTCGCGCAGGCGGCGTGCGCACCGAGGTTGAGCTCTTTCACGCATCGAAAAGCACTCGGCAAGAGGGTCAGCCAGCAGCTCAGTGTCTGAAGCGCCCCGGACGAAGAAGAACAAAGTCCTCTGACCTAGCGCATCGACCAGCCCAGCGACGACCTTCCCCCCTTCGACGAGCCGCTGCGCGTCGTTGCCAGCGAGCTGCGCGACGACGGGCGGCGTCCCACCTCCGACCTGGCGGCCAAACTCGAGGTCGCGCACGAGCCGCTCGCGAAAGTCGCGGTTCTCGATCAAAGGAGTCGTGTGGAACATGGCGGTGTCTGCGCGGGCGACGCAGGGAGGGAGGAAGGTGCGACGGCAGGCGGGTCAACGGAGTTTGGTGTTATACCCCAACGGGGAGGAGGACGGACAGGTCAACGTCGCCCCCCACTTTGAACAAAGCAGGCGGAACGGCAGGTCCGAGATGCCAACCTTGACGTTTCCCGGTGAGAAGCCGTCCGACGAGGGAGCCAGTGCGAGGCGCAAGCAAGGAGAGGTCAGCGAAGGAGGGCAACTCGAGCTGATCGTCGTCGGTCGGGCCAGGCAGGCAGCCAGCAGCTCGCCGAGTAGACACGCACCATCGGCGCTTGGATGTAGCGAAGCGTCTCGATCGGAAGGTCCTGAACTGGGCTCATCTTGACGGCCTGGAGACTAGCTCTGAGTCTTTGATGAAGGGACGTAGGGTGGTCGTCAGGCAGTGCTGCAGACTGGCCCGCCTGCGCGGCAGCCACGGGCGACCGCGGGCCAATCGGAAACGGGCGGGCGGCGCGACAACGACGGCCGTTTGCAGGCCAGCAGCTCTCGTCCCTCGCCCCCCCCCCCCCCAACCCAAACCCACCATCCCTCCTCGCCTCCTTCCTCTCGCCTCCTCCTTCTCGCCGAAAAAAGATGTCGCCCCGTACCGTCTTCCGCCCTCAGCGCTTCTTCGGCCCCTTCACGTGCGCCTTTCAACTGTCTGTTGCGGTCCGCGACTCGGCAGGCTGACCTTTGCGCTCCCGATCTGGACTTCCTCCCTCCTCCTCTGAACGCCGACAGCGCCGAGTACGTTTCCACCCTTCGCATGCTTCGCCTCGCATGATCTCCCGGATGCTCGTGGCTGGATGCGGACGCTTTCTCGTCGATGGGTTCGCGCTCGGCAGGAAGGGATGGCGGCTCAGCCATCAGGGCGGCTTCGACAGCCTCCCTCCCCTCCCTCCGAGGAGCTTCCCAGCACCAGCGGGCCGCCCAACCCGACCGCTCTGTAGTAATTAGGACTGACGATGAGCTCTCTTCCCCTCTCTTCGGTGCTCACAGGAAGGCCATGCGCTGGGGCCCGTCGCTTGGCATCTGTCCGTCCTCCCTCTCCTTGCCCTCCGCCAGTCGTGCACGCCGTTTCATGCTGACGCCCCTCGTCCCATTCGTTCGACTGCAATCCGCCAGGGGGAGTTGGAGCCGGTGCCGCCATCACTCTGCTCCTGTCGTCGACTCCGGTCTTCTACGTCCGTTCCCTCCTCCGCTTGCCGCTCTCCTCTCTCCCTCTTGCTCGCTCTCGCTCGCCGGCACCCGAGTCCACCAACTGACCCACCTCGCCACACTCCTGCTTTGTTCGGGAGAGCAGAAGAACATCCTCGCCCCCTTCCCCTACGTCCGTCCTTTCCCTCCCTCTCACCCTCCATGAGACGCCCGCCTGCTGACACCGCTGCGTTTCGGCCCGCCTGCAGTTTGACGAGTACTACCGCGACACCGTCCCGGAGTCGGACAAGCCCTTCTAAAGGCCGCCTTCCCTTGCGCGGTCGTGCGCGCGAGTAGCGGTGCTTCGGGGGGTGTCGTGTGTGTGCTAGGGTCGGAAATGACGATCGAACGGGTTTCTTTAGAGATCTTTGACTCAACAGGGCTGGAATCTGGACGTCGACTGACGCGGGAAAGGGGGAGGGGGGCGATGGAGGGTCTTGGTGGAGGGGGTGAGCGCGGCCAGCAAGAGGGAGCTCGCAAGACCCTTCTTTTGGTCTGGACCCGATCTGAGTGCAGGACGAGGCGCGAGCAAACCAAAGTCAGAGGAGACGAAGGTCGAGAAACAGGGCGAACGACGACGGCCAGAGCGGTGTGTGCGTGCGTCACCGTCCGCGCGAGGGGGGGGGGTTTCTCTGCGGGCGCGGCGGGCGGACGTCCTGAGCCAGAGAGAGGTCAGCGAGCGCTCCAACAACACCCACACCCGGCCCTGTCCTCGACCTCTCCCTCTCCTGCTCGCCTCCCGCCAAAGCGGCCACCTTTCCCCTCGCACCTTTCCTCATCCTACCGGTCAGTCTGCCCGCTTTCCTCACTTTGGGCTGGCGTTGGGTGGAGGATGGACGGCGGGGAACGAGGGGGCTTCGGTGGGAGCAGGGAGGGCGTGTGATGCGGGCTCCCTCTTCCCTCCTCGGCCGGCTGGGGGCTGGCCGAAGGCTCGACGCCCATTCCCTTCGCTCTGCTGCCGGCCGCATCGGGTTCCTCTTGATTCAGGTGCCGCTGGGGTTTCTGGTCGTCGTGCCTTCAAAAAGGAGAGAAGGATCAACCTCGGTCGCTGACACCCTCGCTCGCTCGCTCCCTTTGTCGCCCTCCCCCACCCATCCTGGCCTTCCTTCCGGTCGCTTCCTTGACGGCCCACCCTCTTCACTCTGCCGCATGCCGACCCTCCAGCCTCCCTTTCCCCTCTCACAGCCATGTCCACGCCAGAGTACGACTACCTGTTCAAGCTGCTGCTGATTGGCGACTCGGGCGTCGGAAAGTCGTGCCTGCTGTTGCGGTTCGCCGACGACACGTACACCGAGAGCTACATCTCGACGATTGGCGTGCGTGCCCCATCCTCCTCTGTCCTTTGCGGCTGCTTGGTGGCTGGGACGAAGAGAGAGCGTTCGAGGGAGGGACGAGAGGGGGCAAAGGGCTGCGCAGGGCAGGGTGTCGCCGGCCGCGTCCCAAAGAGGGGCTCGGGCAAGGAGGGGGGTCACCGTTCGCTTGGCCTTTCGGGCGCATGGACTTCTTTCGTTCCGTAACCTTCACGGCGGACCCCCTCGCCTCTTCCCGAGTCTCGAAGCTCGCTGCGTTCCGTCTGCCGCCTGGCAGACCGGTCCTTTGTCAAAAGAGGTCCCGATGGGCTGACAGGGCCCCGCCCACCGCGCGTTATCTCGTCCGTTCCAGGTCGACTTCAAGATTCGCACCATCGAGCTCGAGGGCAAGACGGTCAAGCTCCAGATTGTGCGTTTTCTCATCCTTGCGAGAGGGCCCCTCGAGCGCCCGTCGCTCGCTTCGCGTCATCTCGGTAGCAGACAGACGGCTGACCCCTGGTTGTGCTCTGCGCATGGACCGCGTCATCAGTGGGACACTGCCGGTCCGTTCGCTTTCTCTCCCATACTTCGTCATCTCGAGCCTTCATTCGTCCAGTGCGGGCGCGCAGGCTCTGCCATCTCACAACTGGAGTCAAAGGCTGACCACCAGCTCGATCGCCCCTTGTCGCGGCTCGACGACAGGCCAGGAGCGCTTCCGCACGATCACCTCGTCGTACTACCGCGGCGCGCACGGCATCATCGTCGTGTATGACGTGACCGACAATGGTGCGGGCTGTTTCTCTCCCTTCGCTACCTCTCCCGTCGCACCCTCGCCCTTGCTTGCCCACACTGACTTGCGCTTCTCCCATTTGGGCGTCACACAGACACCTTCACCAACGTCAAGCAGTGGCTGCAGGAGATTGACCGGTACGCGGTCGAGGGCGTCAACAAGCTGCTCGTCGGCAACAAGAACGACCTCGTCGCCAAGAAGGTCGTCGAGCACGCTTCGGCCAAGGTGCGTCGTTTGCCCCCCCTCCCCCCTTCGTCCTCCCCCTTTCCCGCCCGGTCGCTGTCTGGGCCCAGTCCATTCGGCGCATGCATGCAATCAGAGCTTTCGGCGCTGACCACACGACGTTGTCCTGCTTCACTCGGTCCCCGCCCCTCGCCGCGTCCCTCTTGCAGGAGTTTGCCGATTCGCTCGGCATCCCGTTCCTGGAGACGTCCGCCAAGGAGGCGACCAACGTCGAGCAGGCGTTCCTGACGATGGCGAAGCAGATCAAGGACCGGTGCGGCCTCCTTGTTCCTTTCTTCCTCCTAGTCCACGGCTAGGGCCAGCTGGGCTCGTGGAACTCCTTGCGAGAGGCTGACGGACAATCTTTTCTCGCCCTTTATTTCCGGAAACTCCAGCATGGGCTCGACGGCGATGCCGACCGGCGCCGGCGCAAAGTCGAACCTCAAGGTCGGCCAGGGCCAGAACGTCCAGCAGGCCGGCGGCGGATGCTGCTAAGTCTGTCGCCGACGCGTTCGCGACGATCCCTTCTATCCCGCCCCCCTTTTCGCTCTGCCGCACGGCCGGATCAAAGGCTTCGTTCGGCCTTCCTCATCCCTCCCGCTTCGCCTCTCTCGCCCCCGCTAGAAGACGCTCCTATTCACCTCCTCTTTCTCCCAATCAACGCCCTCTCGCCGACCGACCGACTTCCCCGCCTCCTTGATGCGCCCCTTTCCGTCCTTGTCACCACGCCTGGATCGTCCCCCTCCCCTATTCCCTTCGACCTCTTCAATCACTCCCCCTTCCTCTCCTTCTCCGTGCCCCTTTCTCTCCATCTCCTTCATGACCGCTCCCAACGCGTTGACTCGCTGGCGAACAGGCGGCAAGCGGAGGAGTGGGACAGAAGGGCTCTTTCCTCCAGAGGACCGGCCGCGCAGCGCGCGCGTGAGCTCGATGCGATACCATCATCGACGTGTTGTCGGTGGACGAGAGAGATGAGCCCGGGACCCGACGGGCGGTGGGGTTCGACGTCTAGGAAGTTTGGAGAGCTGCGGCACAATGTCGCAGGTTCACGGTCCCACGCGAGAAAGGACGCAGCTTACCAGGTCGCGTGTTGCGACGTCCGGCGTCTGCTTCGCGGACGCACACGTCCAGCTCAGACAGGCACACTACGACAACTCATTGGCCCACCGCGCGCGCGCGCCTCAGAGAGCGGCGAGGGCGCACGCACGTCTGCGGTTCGTCCGAGAGCACGGCTGGCCGACAAGCTCGACGAGACCGAGCCGCGCTCAACGACGGCCCTCGACGTCTTGAGCGGTCGAGTGGTGTCTTTATCTTTGTGCAGCTCAGCACCATGCTCATGCAAATTGATGTCGTCGATGTCGAGCGCGCGAAGAGGTCGCGGGGGGGAGGGGGTGATAGAGATAGTGAGGGCGACGCGCGAGGGTCTCGTACCGACACGGACTTCGGACGTCGATGCTGTGGGTCGGCATCAAGAGCTGTCAGCATACCACCAGCTGCGTGCTCGTAGCTGCCTCTTTCGGATCGTGGCGGCGCGCGCGGCGCAAAGTACGTGCACCCACCGGCCGGCTGATTGCTCAGTAAGAGCAGAGACACGTCGACGGCCTTGCGGGGTAAGGGTCTGACGAGCTCGTCGACAGGATCTCTATCTCGGAAATGAAAGAAAGGGCCCTTCATCATCGGGTCGAGACGGAACGCATTGTGCAAAGAGGCGGACGCACGCGCCGGGGCCTGCAGACGTGTCCGCCGAAGCAGCAGGTGGAACAGCTGGCGTCGTTGTTGACGTCGTCGGGCGAAAGCCGATCCAGAGCCGTCGCCCGAATTGTCTATTACGGGTTTTGCATGTGGGAAAGTGCGAAGGGTTGCACTCGTCTGGCGCGACGCACACAGGCAGCCTCTCCACTGCGCGTCGCAGAGCTCGAGCGACGACGCTCGCGCCTCGGTACAAAAGCCTGTGAAGAGTGTGCACCCGCGGTCCGTCGAACGAGGAGGGAGAGGCTGCACGGGTCTGGGAACCTCTTCCGCTGGGCGTCGACGAGCTGAGCGTCTGGCTGCTGCGCGGGCTGAGGGCAAGCGATGAAAGGGGGTTCTGCGTCCGAGAGGCATTCTGCTCGGCCTCGCCGGGCGAAGCCGCAAGCCACCAAATGTAGCAGCGCAGCAGGAAATCGCCCCCCAATCAACGGAGGAAGAAAAAAAGAAAATGTATTTGGCCCAGAGCGAACAAGGCCGCGCGACAGTGACAGCCTCATCGACAGGCCCCCAGTGTGCTCGCGAACGACAACTAATGCCAGGGGTTTGAGAGGGTGCGTACATCAAGAGGAGAGGGCGATGGACCGCGGGTGCTTGATCAACAAGGGGGTGATGAGTCTGATGAGCAAGGGCGGGGCCGGGCGTGCGGTCCTCGCGTGGCGAGGAAGCCCAGACTCAGCCCCGCCTCTCACCCACCCCGGCCCAATTATTCTCCTCGACTCTTTCTGCTGTGCTGCTCCCGCTCGACCGGGCCCAAGCAAAAGCGAGGGCAGGAGGCCTACGCCCAGGGACGACGACGACGACAGCAGGCAGCACAGCAGCCAGAGAGCCTTCGCTCTTTCCCCTTCATCCTTGAACATCGACCCAACGGCCTGCCCGCGTTCGCTCCTGTGCCCTTCCGGCTCGGCAACGTCCGTCACAACACACACACACGCAGAAGCGGCGCCAATACGAGCACAGTAGCGCGCGGCCCGTTCACACGCAACCCCACGGCCACACCGAGACCATCAGCCAGGTCGCCCAGGGGTGCGTCTCAATCGTCCCCGAGCCATCCACGGCTGAAAGCCACTCACAACTCGCAAAGCGGCTGACGCTCAGCCCTTCTCTCGTTGCCGCCGCTTCCTGCTTGTCCCAGTTCAACCGTCGGCCAGCCCCTTCGCGCCCACAGCCCGCCCCCGCGTTCGCTCGCGCTCGAACCAAGCAAAGCCTTCTCCATCCCTCATTCGGCGGCACACCTCGTTCGAGGTCGCCCCTTGCCTCTTGCCGGTCCCGCGAGGCAATGCCTGCCCGTCCAGCACTCGCCGCCGCCGTCGCGCTGGCAGTCCTGCTGGCGTCTGCCCCGGGCCCGGCCGCAGGGCAGGTCACCACATCCGGTGCCGAGAGCGGCTGGACGGACATCGGTCCCGATCAGAGCGACGACCCGACGCGGATCATGCTGCTCCAGCAGTTCAACGCCGGCTACAGTGCGTATCCACCTCGAGCTGCTGCCTCGAGCCTTTGGTAGCCAGCCCCGCTGACGACAAGCGCGAAACGCTTCTTGCGCTGCGCGCAGTCTGTCTGTCGATCCTGCTCGCCATCCTGGGCGCCGCTTGCAGCCTCGAGCTCCTGCTGCGAAGGTGCGCCCGCAGAGCTCTCGACGAGGCAGCTCAACTCTGGTCGCTCTCACTGACGGCCTCCTTTTGCCGCTCGCTGACAGGACGTCCAACCGAGGGATCTGGAACCTCAGCCTGCTGGTCGGCGCCGGCATCTCGTTCGGCGCCGTCTCGTGCTTTGCGCTTCACTTCATCGGCAACAACTCGCTCACGCTCATGCGGCCCGCGACGGCCTCCGAGCCGGCTGAATACCTGACGCTCGCCTACGATCCGGGTTTCACGATCCTCAGCCTCGTCGTCAGCGTCGCCAGGTGCGTCCTGCCGCTGTCCTGCCGAGCGACCTATGGGAGAACCACATGGGCTGACCCCCTATTTTCCATTCCGTCGGCAGCATGATCATCGCCTTCACCGTCATGGGCCTCGACCTCGAGTCGTTCAAGCGCAAGAAGCCGTCGGCGCAGGACGACGTGATCGGGAGCGAGTCGAGCGGCGACGCGTCCGACAAGGACAAGAGCTCGGCGGCAAGCCCGCCCGAGGCGTCCCAGACGGGCGGCCAGTGGTGGTCGATAAACGCGCGGCGGGCGTCTAAGGACGCCGCTCGGAGGCTGAGCCACAAGCTCGAGCTCGTCCAGCTCGATCGCAAGGGTCTGACGATGGCGACGCTGGCAAAGCACGAGCGCGCGACCCAGGACTCGGCGACGACCTTGCCAGACGCCACGGCTGCCGCTGCCGCGCTCGGACTCGAGACCTTCCGCTTCGGCTCTGGCCCCCCCGCGGGCGCCCTCCCGCCGGCGCCGCTCCAGGGACCGACGGACGACGAGGGTTCGGACGACGATGTCGATGACCAGACGCGGTTAGAGATGCTCGCGACCCTCCGCCGCAGCTTTGCGTCCAACGGCGACGGCCGATCGTCTGTGGCGGCCACGGCGGGCGACTCGGCTCCTGACGCCCGCGCCAGCCCATCACGGCCGACCTATACGCTGCCGAGCGTCCTGCCGCCGCGGTCATTGGCTGCCCCGCTCACGGTCGACCTGCTCGGCTCTGACCAGTCGGACCTAGCTTCGGACGCATCGGCCCACGAGCGGGCGGCGACCTTCGCACCGCCTGCTGAGCTGTTTGCGGCAATCGACATGGGGACCTCGGTCGACCGAGGGCGGCAACCATCGCGGACGTCGACGCTGGAGTCGCCTTCGTGTGAGCCTCGACCGCTCCCTACTGGACGAACGGGATCGCATCCAAATTTCTCGCTGGCGAGCGGCCCGCTGTCGCCATCGCGCGATCCGCCGCCCGCCGCACTCGGCCCAACAACGCCGTCCAGCGTCGGCTCACGCCGGCGGTCGTCCCTGCCCGCGACCTCGCCGGCCTTTCGACGCGCACCCCAAGGGGCGATCGTCATCCAGGACCAGATGTCGTTCGAGGAGTTCGAGCACTCGGCCTTTGGCGGCGGCCGCCTGGCCCTGATTCGAGGCAGCCAGAGCTCGGACGGGACCAACTCGACCGACATGCGCCGCAACTCGGTCGCGGCCGGATCTGAGCGGACGTCAATGCGCTCGCGCCGGTTGTCGGCCCTCACGACGGGCACGGCTGCCGGCGGCTTTGGCAATGACGGCTGGGGGTCGGACGTGGGATCGACGATCGACCCGCTCTCGCCGACGTCGCCGACGAGCCACGGCGACATGGGAAGCCGAGCGCAGATCCTGCCACCGCTGCAGGCTGCAGCGGGCGTAGCGACGGGTCCCGGAGTCCACCAAGCCTGCAGCGCGGCTCAGCAGCCGCAGCTGTATCGCGACGAGGAGGAGGCTATCGCGCACCTCGCCTCGCTCCGCCAATCGCGAGTCAGCTCGTTCTCGCACGGTCCGTCGGGCGCCGACGGCCTGGGCAACCGCAAGGCAGCCAAGCATCTGTCTTGGGCCGCGCGCAATCTCGGCATCGGCCAGAGTACCAAGGCCGAGATGACCAAGGTTGTCGTTGCGGGAACCATCTGCGGCTTTGGCGTCGCCGGTATGCGTGCGTTTCTCCCATCTAGTTCGCAGTGCCTCCTCGTCCTCCGCTCGCTCGCTGCTGACTGGCCCTCCTCTGCCTGCTCCTCGCTGCCCGCCCCAGACTATATTGGCCAACGAAGCATCACGTCGGTCCAGCACATTCGCTACAATCCTGGTATAGTCGTCGCCTCGGTCGTCATCGCCTGCGTTGCCATCAGCGCTGGCCTGTGGATCATGTTCATCGTCCTTCGGCCCAAGCTGTCGCACAGCTACCTGAAGCGTGCCCTCGTCGCGTGCTTCCTCGGATCGGCTACGTCGGCCATGGTGCGTCCAGTTGCTGTCTTTCGCATCCTGCGTCTCTGCTGAACCCCGACAGGCGATCTGACGGCCTCAATAATCTTGCTTTGCAGCACTACGTCGCCATGATGGGCAGCAGCTACGCCGTCAGCTCGACGGCCCAGCTTCCAACGTCGGCGACCCAGCTCCGTGCCAAACGCATCATCACGGCGCTCGTCGCGTCGCTCGCGGCCGCCGCCTGCCTCGTCACGGTCGCGTCAGCCGTCTTTGCTCAGCGCAAGCTGCGCATCAACCGCCGCAAGCGGCGCGGGCTCGTCGTCACGACCGCCCTGTGGGATGACGCCGGCAACCTGCTCGTCTCGCCCGAGGGCCTGATGCCGGTCCAAAACATCGCCGTTGACCACATCCACATCGGGCGGTCGTTCCTCTCGCGCTCGTTCGGCACCCGGCCGGGCTCGATCTCGACCGACTCGATCTCCTCGAGCGTCCTCACGTCCGAGTTTGACATCACCCCGCAGCACCAGGCCTTCATCGCCGCCCTCCGGCGGACGTGGTTGTGGCGCAAGGTTGCGGCCTCTGGCGGCACCATCGACGACGTGCCGCCGGTCGACGGCCCGCCGCTTGGCATGCACAATGCGCCGAGCCAGACGAGCATCGCCTCCGAGGACGCAATCGCGACGCACGACAGCGCCTGGTCGGCTGGCCATCGCCACTCTGTCGGGTCCGAGCTGCCGATGCCGCAGAGCGTCCAACGCTTCCTCGAGCGCTTCTCCGACTCGACTGCGCGCCTGGCCGAAGAAGTTTTCGGCTCAGATAAGCAGGTCGGCCGGTTGGGCGTTTTGTTTGACCGCATCCTCACGACCGGCTTCCTCACCTTTGGCAGCGACGGCAAGGAGCCCGGCCCGTCCGACTCGGCCTCAAGCGGCCAGATGCTGTTTCTCATGTGCGTCGCCAGCCTTTCTCGCCTGCGCGCGTCGCCGGGCTCGCTGACCCGCCCAACTCTCTGCTGCCCACCATCATCAGCGACCGCTGTACGCCGGAACAGAAGAACCAGCTGCTCCGACGGGGCTTCATGTTCTACTCGCCCCAGGCTGTCTCGCGCGTCATGTCGAGCGCGCTCGCCGTGCCGCCGGCCGACATGTCAGCCTTCCTCGTCGCCGCGCAGAGCTTCTCGACGGTCCTTGCGGCACCCCAGCTGCAGCGAGGCAAGGTCTACGTCTCGGCCCTTGTCGCGCAAGCCCTTCCGCACGGCCTGCAGGTCGCCGTCGGCCGCGTTCACCGCAACATCCTGCCGACGAGGGAGCTCGGCTCGTTCGCGTCCACCTCGGATCCCGTCCAGAGCTCGCAGTCATCGACCGCTATCGCTCAAGACGTCAACCACCTCGCCGACCTCGTCGCGAGCATCTCGGGCACCTCGCTCCTGTCGCTCGTTCACCTTGACATGTCGGCGACGGCCCGCGCCGCCGACCTGGCCGCCACGAGCAGCCCGCAGGCCCAGCTCAAGCGGCTGCTGGCCAAGACGCTCCTGCCTCTATTTGACCACTCGCCTCCGGCAGCTGTGCACGTCATCTTGCAGCACCTGGTCCTGTCGCCGACGCTCATCCCGCTCCTGCCGTCGGAGCGACTGTCGCGCCGCTCGCCTCGGCTGCCCTCGTACGCCATCGTCTTCCGCGCCGTTCTCATGCCCAACGTCGACGTGACCGAGCTCGGACCGTCGCTCTGCTTTGAGTCGTTCAAGCTGTTCCGCGCAGTCAACGAGTGCTACATGGCCGACCTGGTCCGTCGCGTGGTCCGTCGCGACGGCGGCAAGCTCGACCGTGGCGCGGTCATACGCGACGCCTCGCTCGACGGCCCGTCCGACGAGCAGCTCTACCAACGGCGGCCGTCCAAGGTCCAGTTTGTCGACGTCGACCAGACCGGCTTCAACCCGCCCGCGTCGACTGGTCCCGTCACGCCTGGCGAGGGCAGCGGCGGCTTCCACCTCAATGCAGACATCTTTGCCCCTGGCGGCCACGCCTCGCGACGGCCGTCCCGCGCATCCATCGCGCCCGAGGCGTCGGCGCCAACGTCGCCCCGTGCCGAGGATCAAGCCCCGCTGCCGACGGTCTTGCACCGCCCGAGCGTCGGTCGTCTGCGGAGCGCCAAGGACCTGCGCATCTACCCCCCGCCGGCGAGCAGCGCGCTCGTCTCACGCCAATCGTCGACGGTCCGCGGTCGCTCGGTCGACGGCTACAGCGCGCGATCCAGCATCGCACCGTTCGATCCCAGCTGGATGCTCGGCCTGCTCAGGGACGACACGGCCGGCCACGTCTGAAACAGGCCATCCATCTCGCTCTCTTCCCTCCTTCTTCCCTCCCTGCCCATCTTCAGAACCTTGTATTTACCTGCGCGTAGCACTAGTTTTTATACCGCCCCCCCCCCCCCACCCGTCTGTCGCCCCGCCTTCCCCCCACCCCTCCTTGTTGAGCGCCACGATCTCTGCCCTGCTTTGCATTCCGTGATGCTGTCTGTACTTACACCCCGCCTATCACCTATAGATCCTCATGCGAATGTCACCATTTATCGTTTCCTGCGCGCGTGAACGAACGACTCCGGATCGGCCGTCTACGCTTCTTCGCGCTGTTGTCGTCACTCGACCACGACGCCCCCGCCGTTGAAGATGCGCGGCTCGCTCCCGACGTGAAACCGCCCGTCCTGCTGGCCGATCCCGCATCCGACGCTCTCTGCATCTGTGGGTACGAAGCAAGGCGGCCACCCGTCGTTCAGCTGGCAGGCCCTGCAGGTCGACCATCGTCGGCAGGGGAGAAAGAGGAGGAAGAACGATCGAGCATTCAACGTACTGGGCAGGCGCAGGATCTGGTGGCCGCGCGCCGCGAGGCCGGCTTCGACCGCCGCCGAATGCCTCTCCTCGAGGTGAGTCACGTTTGGCTGGAGCTGGTTGTGCAAACGGGGGAGGGCGAGACTCTCGGCTAGCAAGCAAGTCCGTGAGTCGTTGGGTCGAGGAAAGGAGACAAACGTCAGCGAGCAATCAAAGGTCGATCAAGGGAAGACAACGGCGGCGCACCGGGCATCATGCCGTACTCCTGCCATCCACCCGTACCAGAACCCATACGACGCAAGGGTGAGATCAGTCTGCGACAAGAGACCCTTGGAAAGGCAGCAGAGGACACGTACTAGAAAGTTTCGCGCGCTCTGGACATTGTTACTCAGGATTCGGCTCCCACCCGCAGCACCGCCTGCGTATTCAAATCCGCCCTCGCCGCTCTCGATGATGAACGGGCACTGGGAGCTTAGCGGTCGCTTACCCGGTGCGATGTGGTTGACGGGCGAGGGTACGTAACCAAAGAAGTTGGAGAGGCCAGCGACCGAGAGGTCCTCCATCCCGTCCGATAGGACGATGCCTGAGGAAGGGACGACGAGCCGCGACCCCCACCACAGAGTGATGGTCGTCGTCATGCTGATGACAAGGCCTGAGGCGTCGGTCGCGACGAGGTGCGACGTCCCGTGGTCCTCCTTGATCTCGAACCTTTGTGTCGGTCATCGGGTGAGAGCAGGTAGCGATGGAAGTCAGACGTCGGAAAGACGGGCGGGGTGCCGCAGAGAGATACCAAGAAAACCTCGAGGTTTTTGGAACGCACCTTGACGGGCTGTAGGCGTCGACGTCGAGCGTGTGCTCGTCCGAGATGGCGGCGGCGTAACGCCTGCCCGTCTCGGGCTCGACAAACGAGGCTTGCTTTGCCTCGAGGCCAGGGACGAAGGCCGGGTCGCCGAGGTCCGTCCGATTGGCATAGGCAAACTGTCCGCAGCGAGGCCAGAGTCAGTCCTTCAGTCACCTCGTCCGCACGAGCAGCAGGTGGCATGTTTGGGGGGGGGGGGGGTCGAATCGCAACAGGGAACGCACTCTCAGAGCCTCGGTCAGGCGGTGCGCGTCCTCGACAGATCCAGGACCAGACGAGGGGAGATTCGACAGTACGTTGAGCGCGAGCAGGAAGACAGCGCCGGACGCTGGCGCCGGGGTCGAGTGCACGCGGTGGCCCTTGTAGTCGATCGATAGCGGCGTGGTGTGTCGCACGCGATAGTCTTTGGTCCGTCGAGGGCCAGGGCCGAGGAATCGAAAAGGGAATAAAAGAGTTCAGGGCCAAAGGAGTCCCGACAGAGAGCTAGAATGGAAGCTGGGAGGCGCGCGCAGAGAGAGTGGGTGAGACGCACTCTTGAGGTCGTCGAGCGACAGCTTGCCGCCGTTGTCGCGCACACAGTCGACGATCCCTCGCGCCAAGTCGCCCTCGTACAGCGCTCCCGCACCCTCCATGGCAATCTTCTCGAGCGCATCCGCGTACGCCGGTCGTTGGATCAGCTCGCCGACGTTGCAGAATCTTCCCGAGGGCGCGAAGAGCGAGGCGAGGTCAGGGTAGGCGTGGATCCACGAGAGATGGTCGCGCGAAGGGTCGTCGACGGCTGAAGGGGGGGAGATGGTCTTTGTGCGCAGGATCTGCGCAGCGAGGTATGAGCGGACGCGTTCATCGAGGAGCCAGGGGAGTGGTCAGCTAGAGAAGACCAGTGTTCCAGCGGGCGACGACGCACGCGAAGTAGGTCCTGAGTTGCCTCAAACCCGTTGCGCGCGAGGTCGATGCTTGGCTGGACGAGCGTCGCCCAGGGCAGCTTGCCATACGCCTTGTGCAGCTCCTCGAGGCCTTTGAGCTCGCCTGCAGGAGGTCCGTCGGCCGTCAGTGTCAGTCGTGGGCGCCGGTGGGCCGCGGAACCCGTCAGCGAGCATTGGGGCAAGCGGGGGGGAAAACAGGAGCACGCACCCGGGACGGCGACGCTGAGTCCGCCAAACGTCGTCGCGGTCGGGTTGGACTGGTAGTCCTCCATCTTGGCCGCGGACTGCGAGAAGCGAGCGCAAAGGGCCAGGCCCGATGAACGGACCAAGGAAGGGAGGTCAGTCTGTGAGCGTGACGGCTCGCAGCTGGAGACGACGTAGCAGCAGCAGAGCACCACGCACCGGCGCCTCGACGCGAAAGTCCAAGCTCTTGACGGCTCCCCCAGGCTCGCGGACGAGGGCAAACCCCCCACCGGCAATGCCAGAGTGCCAAGAGGCGCACGTCCCGACGACGAGGGTTGCGGCAACGAGCGCGTCGGCCGCAGACCCGCCGAGGCGGAGCATCGAGGCGCCGATGTCGGAGGCGAGGGTGTACTCGGAGACGACGGCGCCTGGAGCTGGGGTAGCGGCGGCGGGCATGGCTGTCACCTGCTGTGGGAAAAAGGAAAGGAGGAGAGGAGTGGGATGTGGTTTGCGAGGAGAAGGAAGGATGATGGAGTCTGCAAAGCCGTCGAGGGAGCTCTGTCGGCGTTGGCCGCCGGCGCACGGCGAGACTCGGAGATGGTTGCTGCGCCCGGCTGCAGGGCTGTCGCGATCCCGATCAGCGCCAGGCCGCCTAACGTGCTCAGCGCTTCGGATGGGGCAAGCACAGTCGACGGTCCAGACAAGTCTGACCAGGTCGGTCTGATCGAAGACGCCGGCTAGAATGCGCGCGCACAGCTGCGATTGTCGTCTGCTACCAACAAGCCAGCCGCCATCGATCGATGGCGTCGACCTCAGCCTTTCTCATGTCGCGACCGGCATCCGGGCAGCACTCTCACCATCGCCTCGACCGACGCTCGAGGTACGTTCAGAATGGCTTTGCTTTTCGCTCAGTGCCTGCCCCCCTGGGCGCTGGGCCTCTGAGGATACAAGATGACAGGTCCACATGTCCTTATTCGGGTAAACCAATAGAAAAGAGAGAGAGAGATCATGCACCGTCGGCCCCTGTGCGAAGAGAGGGAATGGCTCAAGGGTCAGACCTCGGCGCGTAAAGTTCGCGACGAGCTCTGAGGACGCACCAGACTCGTTCGTAAACTGGATGTGCTTGACGATGTCGGCCTCGGTAACGGTCGGGCGGGTCTGCGCGGCGCAAAGAGAAGACGGGTCAGGACGCTGGGACTCGCCTCTGACTGGACGATCGGGCAGACGCACATTGGCGATGGCGCGGAGGAAGTCCTTCATGCCGAGTATCGGCTCCTGCAGCTGGTCGCCCTCAACGTCGGTCCAGCTCATCTCCTTGGCGGCCGCGTCGCCGGGCGAGCACGGCGTGAGCTTGGTGACGAGCTCGGACGGGTCGTCCTTTGACGGCACGCGGACCTGACAGACGAGAGCCAGATGACAGATCAGCAAGAGCTTCTGACAACCGTTTCCAGCGCCGCAGAGGAAAGGGGCGCGCACCTCTTTAAAGTGCGTCGCGCTGAGGACCTTGCGGACGGGCTGCATGAGTGCGTCGCGGACGACGACAGCGATGTCGGATCCCGAGTAGCTGCCAGAGGGGGACAGGATGGTCAGCGTGCAACCCGAGCGGGCTGCATCTCAGGTGTGTGAAGGACGAAGACTGACCCTTTAGTCGCCTCGGCGAGCTGCCGGTACTCCTTCTGGCTGAGCTCGCAGGGCGTCGTGCCGACGTTCAACTCAAACATGCGCTTGCGCGCGTCGGGATCGGGGAGCGGAATGTAGATGCGCTTCTCAAATCTACGGGAAAGAGGCGTCGTCAGGCGAAACGCTCGCTGACAGGCCAAGATCCGGCAGCGGACAGCAGTGGGATTGAAGCCGGGACGCACCGTCGCTTGATGGCCGGGTCAAGCTGCCAAGGGATGTTGGTCGCGCCGAGGATGAGCACGCCCGTCTCGTCGTTACCGACGCCGTTCATTTGGACCAGAAACTCTGCGTGGGGATGGAAAGGGCGTGGCGTCAGTCGAAGCCCTGCTCGTGAAGGCTGAGGTGGGAGATGGCCGCGCACCCGTTTTGATGCGCCGCGACGCCTCCGACTCGCCCTCGCCACGCGTCCCTGCAAGCGAGTCGATCTCGTCGATGAAGATGATGGACGGCTTGGCCTCGCGCGCCATCTGGAACAGCTGCTTGACGAGCCTGTGGACGAAAGGCGGACAAGGTCGGATCAGGCGGGGCGTCCTCCTCGGTGAACAAGCTTGGAAGCGACACGTACCTCTCACTCTCGCCCATCCACTTGCTGACGAGGTCACTCGAGCTGACGCTGAAGAATGTGCTCTTGGCCTCAGTCGCAACCGCCTTTGCGAGGAAGCTCTTTCCCGTTCCCGGCGGGCCGTACAGCAAGATGCCGCGCCACGGCGTGCGCTTGCCGGTGAAGAGGTGCGGGAACTTGATGGGCAAAATGACGGCCTCCTTGAGCGACTCCTTGGCAGCCTCGAGACCGGCCACGTCGGACCAAGCGACGTTGGGCGTCTCGGACAGGATCGCGCCTGGCGGGCGCAAGGGGATTGGGCAGGTCAGCTCGAGGGCGAGGCTGCCAGCGCAGTAGGACGGCGACTGAGTGCTCACTGCTTAGGCCCGCGCGCATCTTCTTCGTCTCGGCGTCGTCCTCGTCGCCCCCGCCGTCCTTCTTCCCGCCGCCGCCACCGCCGGCTGCCTTGCCGCTGCCGTCCGCGCCGACGCCGACGCGCGCGCGCTTCTCGTCGCCCTTGGCCAGGTGCTCCTTGAGCTTCTCGGCCCGGTCGAGGTACTCGGTGAACTTCTTGCGGATCAGCTCCTTGAGCTTGTCATTCTTCTCGTCTGCGGCGGATGAGAGGTGAACGAGAGATCGAACGGCGGTCAGCAGCCCTGCGATGGACCTCCGGGGTAGGGACGGGGACGAGAAGGAAACGCACACTTCATCTGTCGAGAGGCGAGAGGTCCGACGAGGGAGGCAGACGTCAGCAACCAGGCTAACGGACACGGCCTCCCACTATTGAGCTGCTGAGCAGCTCTGCCGAGAAGAGACGCAGGGCATCGACCAGGCTGCGAGCACGCGGGCGACGCAGCTGGTGATGGTGGTCGACCGGCCGACCTGGCACCAGCTCGCCTGGCGGGCCAATGCAAAGCCACCCCCTTCCATTTCCCAACAAACCAACAGCCTGGCAGACGAATCTGGACCCACCGCCATCATGAAGTAGTCGAGGCTGTTCTGGTACCTGTGGTCAAACGACCGCGGCCCGAGCAGGGGAGGTGAGAGATCAGCCCTCGGAGCACACACAACGCGCAGGGGCCGCAGAGATGCGCGACGCACTGCTTGTAGGCCTCCTCATACTCTTGCTTGACGTCGGCATCGATAGCCTTCTGGACGATCTCGATCGCTTTCTGTTGAGCGGTGAGGAGGGGAGGTATCATGAGTGTCCGGCTGTAGGCGAGGGATGGGAGGGGGTAGGGGGCTCACGTCGAGGAAGTTGGTGTTGGACGACATGGATGTCGGTCGGCTATGCTTATCGAGGCCTTCCTGCGAGCCGGAACGGGGACACGGTCGGTTGGAAGACTTGGACGAGAGAGGGCGCTGGCGGATGAAAGGGGCCCAAGCAGGTGTCGGGATGCGGCGGAAGAGATGGGCGGGTGTCGTTCTTGGTCGAGGAGACGATCCAGGGCTCGTGGCGAGCGACGAGCTGATCGAACCGGCCGGCGCCGGCACAGCGCAGCAGCGACGAACCGGGTTGCGTTCGTCCTCTTGAGTCGACGCTGCACACAGCTCGCAGACGCGCTCGCGCTCGCAGTACAGTCGAGCCGTCGCCAAGAGATGCTTTTGATCTTGGAGCGCGCGAGGAGAGGGAGAGGTGGTAGGGAAGGAAAGAGGGAAAAGGACCTTTTTTGCGCCCGGTGAGCACACCCGCAAAGAGAAAGAGAGATTGGAATGAAGAGGGAAGTGGAGGGAGCTTTGGCAAGTGAGGAAGCAGAGCGGCGCGGCAGGGGAAGGGACATGGGGCACTCCCCGCGAGAGTTCTTTCGGAGAGGGGTGAAGGGAGCGGTGAAGTGATTAGAGGTACACGGAAGGCAGAGGCGGTGGATCTGGGGTGGATGGGTTGGAGGGCCAACAGTCAAGGGGAGAGAGGAAGAAGGTGGTTGGAGGGGAGGGGGAGCTGGTCGGATAGCAGAGAGCCAAACTCGGGTATGCGTTACAACGAAGAGATCGCGACGGTCGAAGACCGAGCACAGAGGGGCGGAAGCGGACGACGGCGGCGCTAGATCGTCTGCGTGACCGGCTGGGACGGCGGCGAGTGGTGCTGTTGCAGGCTGTGACTCGGCAAGGATAGCGCAGAGCAGGGAAGGTCAGTCGGGAGCACGAGCGACGGGTGAGGTGTCGCTTGACGCACCTCTTGCGCTTGGCCTTGGTCATTTCTTTGCGCAGCGCCGGCGCGTCGAGCGGCTTGAGCAGCTCAAACGCGCAGAGCAGCTCCTCCGAGACCGACATGACGGCCGCGTAGTTGTCGAACCTGCCGGAGAGAAGAGGGAAAGCGGAATGATCAGCGCGCCGGTCGCCACGAGTCGGCGCGGGCATCAACCAGACG
Organism: Cystofilobasidium bisporidii; assembly: GCA_014825535.1. Classification (NCBI taxonomy): domain Eukaryota; kingdom Fungi; phylum Basidiomycota; class Tremellomycetes; order Cystofilobasidiales; family Cystofilobasidiaceae; genus Cystofilobasidium; species Cystofilobasidium bisporidii. Next base: position 163,521 of record MVAK01000003.1, on the reverse strand, counting down.
GGCGACGCACTCTCCGCAGTAGTTGGGCGCCGAAAAGACGGTGACGAGCGTGCGCTCGTTCCAGAATTCGTAGCCATCCTCGACCACCATATGCGCCCGGCAGATGAGGTCCATGTCGAACGTCGCAAGGAACTCGTTGATCTGTGCCGACGAGGAGGTGCGTCAGTGATCTTGGTTCATCGCGACGGTCACGGGGGGAGGGCGAGCGGAGGGAAGAAAAAAGGACCCACGACGCTCTTGCCAAAGCAGTACGACACGCCGCGCTCGTTGTCCTCCCAGTTGAAGGCCGTGTCGCTCGGGTCGCTCCACAGCAGATCGTTGAGCAGGCCATAGTCGGGCACGTCGGTTGGCCGCTGGATGCGCCGGATGTCGTCCATCGACGACAGCGACGGCGACAGGCCGCCGTGAACGCAGAAAATCTTGGACGCGACGATGGAGGCGATCGGCAGCGTGTTGAAGACGTCGACTGGGGTGGAGGCGGTAACGATGGGGACGGTTCAGCCGGTACAAAGATCACGCCATCAAACCTGGCGCGCAGAGGAGGGACGCACTAAAGCCCTTCCAGATCTTGATGTTGCACCGGCGCTTGCACTCGTCGTAAAAGCCGTAGACGCGCGTGACGTTGGCGGCCTCGTGATTGCCGCGCAGCAGGAAGAAGTTCTCGGGATACTTGATCTTGTAGCAGAGGAGCTGATGTGGGGGATGCGGATTGGGTGAGGGATGCGGATTGGGTGGGGGATGCGGATTGGGTGGGGTGTCAGATGGGCAGGCTGAGCGGTGACGGCGAGAGCGCGCAAACAGCCGAGACGCACCAGCAGGATCGTCTCGAGCGACTGCTTGCCGCGGTCGACGTAGTCCCCAAGGAACAGGAAGTTGGCCGCGGGGGGGAAGCCGCACATCTCAAACATGCGGATGAGGTCGCCAAATTGGCCGTGGACGTCGCCGACAATCTTGACGGGCGGGCTGAGCTCGATCAGCGTCGGCTGGCTGAGGAACACCTCGCGCGCGGCGAGGCAGATGGACGTGATCTCGGCATTCTTGAGTGGCGGCGAGCGTGGGACCTTGCCCGTGTAGGCCGATTCGAGCAGGCGCGAGATCATCGAGTCAATGTCAAGCGTGCGCGGCGGCGTCGGGTTGCCGGCCGACGAGGGTGTCGCCGATGTCGTCCGCGACAGCGACGACGACAGCAGCGACGTCAGGGGGACTGCGAGCGAGTTCGAGTTGGTCGCCGAGGACGACATGTTGGGGTTGGCAAGAATCGTCTGCGTCGTCGGTATCTGGGTAGAGCAGCTTACGTGGTCAGCCGAGGTTCGAGTCGAGGCTGACGGACAGGAAGGACGGAGGGCGGGCTGGGCAGCCATCGCTGGCGGGAGCGTCCGACTCTGCCGCTGTCGCCGTCCTCCTGGGATCCGCAGGCAGCGTCGTCCCTCCAACGCCACAGAGCCCAGTGGTTCGGTCTCTGAAGGCTTCTGCGAGACCTGTGCGTCGAGCCGCGATGCTCGTGAACGCCGAATGCGAATGCCCCCTGTCCACCCTGCCGGCTGAAACGCCCTCCACCAAGCAGCAGACCGACTCACTTGGTTCTCGCCAGTCGGCACGGGCATCGTGCCCTTGGCCTCGCCGTCGTCGGCATCACCACTGCCGTTGCGCTTACGCGCATCATCGTCGCCGTTGCCGGGCGCACCGACGACGAGCCCGTCCGGCTTGCTGTCGACGCTCGACGCCCGGCCCTTGCCCTTCTTCTTGGAGCTCTTGATGCTCGTGCTCTCGCCGTTGCTGCCCTGCGCGGCCGACAGCGCGCCGGACCGGCCGGCAGGGACCGGGCGCGAGACCGTCGACGTGTCGTTGGGGTCGTACGCAGAGTGATGAAGCGGGCTCGGCTCCTTGGACTTGGTCCGCGAGATCTTCTTGGACGAGGACGAAGGGGCGTTTCCCATGGCTAGCGAAGCTGGTGGATGTGTGTGTGTCTTGGCGGGGAGCGACGGGGCTACCGACGGCGGGCGGCGCGAGGCGAGAGAGAAGGGAGGTGGGAGCAAAGGCCTTGAAGCGAAGCCACGCTGAGCGTCGAGGATGGACCGAGGAGGCGGTGGTGCCGAGGCGAGGGAGGGCTGGGAGATGTCCCGGCTAGTGGGCTGAGGGCAGGACGTGGGAGGGCGCCTGCGTAGTTTGATCTGCCGATGAACGTCTCGGGTAGCGGGTGATGGGGCGGATGCAAGAGCACAAGGGCTTCGAGTAGTTGCCCGGAAGGCTGCGCTGTCGGTCGGTCTGGGAGCAAGTGCAGGGGAGGGGGAGTGGGGAGTGCGGGCAGGGATGGACGGGGAGGGGAGGGAGGAAGGGGGTTCGTGCGCTCGGTCGGCCGACCCAAAGAAAGCTGCCGAGCCCGCGCCCGACTCCCACTTAAGCGATCGAGTTCCCGCTACAATGCACTTTCCGACGCTAGCTCCTTTGGGCCTCTTCGTCGACGCTGGCAGCGCGGCACCATCTGTCGCACATCGAGAGACGGGCTCTGCTGGTACAAGAGGGAGTGTCACAGTCGTTCGCTTGCGTCGCCCTGTCGGAAGTCGCGCACGAGCGGCCTCGACAGGCGCGCCCACAAAAAGACGACGGACGCGGCGGCCGCAAAGCGTGGCCTGCAAGTGGAGAGTCGCGACGCAGTCGACGGGCGCGCCCAAGCAGACGAATTCGGGGCGGCCTGCGCGTCACCCGCGAGAGAAAAGACCGGTGGAGATGCTGTGAGATCACCCATGCAATAAAGGCAGGCGGTCCGCCCGTCCGCACATCAGAACTTGTACTTCTCCTCGCCGCCGCGCCGGTCGCGGCCGCCCTTGCCGCTGTCCCTGCCACCAGCGCCGCCGCGGCTCTTCTTGCGGCTCTCTTCCTCGAACAGGTCGGAGAAGTCCTCAGTCCGATGCGAGGCTGCGGCCGCCGTGCGCGAGGCTTCGTACCGCTCCGCGAGCTCCTCCTTGGACAGGTTGGCGAGCTCGGCCGGGTCCAGCGACAGTTCAACCGCGCCCTGCTTGCGCTTGTTGTGCGGCGCAGCGTAAGAGGGACGTTTTGAGGTCAGTTTCGCACCACAAGGGCTGCAACAAAGAAAACACGAAACGCACCTTGACCCCGCGCTCTTCCTGGCCGAGCACCGGCGGTGCCGCTGCGCCACCGCCGAACCCGCCGAGATCGTACCCGCGCTCGCTGCCCATGAAACCGCGGACGTTGGTCTGGCGCTCCTCGATGACCTGGTACAGCTGGCGCTCGCGCCCAGGCTCGACCGACTCGGTTCCCGCCCGTGAGTACGAGTCCTCGCGCTCCTTGCGGATGTCGAGGAACTCTGGCGTCTCGAGCCCGCCGGGGACGGTCGAGACGATCGACTGCGTGCCCGACGGCGTCTCGAGCCCGTCCTGCGTGCCGACCTCGGCCTCGTGGTCTTCCTCGTCCTCCTCCTCCTCCTCGGACTCCTCCTCCTCCTCGTCTTCTGGCTCGAGCTCACCCCACAGCTCCTTGTTGACGGGCGCACTGTAGGCGTTGGCCTCCTGGAGCGCGACGCCAAAAACGTCGCCGTAGATCGGCCGATTATACTCGTCGACAGGCGGCTTACCCCACCCGCCCGGGTGGAAGCCCCACTGTGCGCCGGCGGGGATCGGGGCGTTGAGCCCGGGGATTGGCAGCGACGAATAGGACGGCGGTGGGCCGAACCGCTGCTGGGCGATGAGCCATGGCGGCGGCGCGAGCGGCGGAATCGACAGCGCCTCCTGCAGCTCCTGTGAGAGCTCTCCTGGCCGCTTCTCCCGCACGTCAGCCTCGAGCTCCTTGCCCTCGTAATACCTGCAGAAAGCCATGGGGATCAGCTCGTCAAACTCTAGAGTCGAAGACACACGCAGAGAGACCTGCACTCACACTTCGCCAAACGACGTCAGCTTCGGCTTGGTCTGAAAGCGGAAGAAGGCGTCGTGCAGCTTCTGGTAGTCGATGTCAATCTTGCCCATCTTGGGCTGTACGCGCTCGCGCGTCTTCTGCTTGAGGGACTGCGCGTCCTCCTTCTCCTTGATCGCGTCGCGCTGAGTGGCGATGCCAGTGTCGGCAATGTAGGCTGCAGGGTGTGGCAGTGTGAACCAAAGCGTCAGGACGATGAGATGAGAAGCCAAGGACAGCACTTAGAAGGCGGCGACGCACACGGCAGCTGGAATTGGGGGCGCTCGATTCCGCGCTTGCCCTGGAGGTAGTCGCGCTTGGCATTCCAATGGCTCGGGACAGGGACGGTGCTGATAGCAAGAAGGCGCTCAGCGCACGTCAGCGGACCATGGTCTGGTGCTCAGACAGCGAGCACATGTCAAGGGAAGGACAACGCACTTGCGGTACGACTTGAGCTCGACGAGCAGCCGCGGGTCGCGCGCCGACGGGTCGGTCCACTCAATCACCTCCGGGTGGGCGACAAGCGTCTTGAGCTCGGCGACGCTCAACCTCTGCAAGCATTGGCATCGCTGTCAGCGTCGACAACGGTGGGTCAAGCGATGGGAGCAGGCGACGCACGGCGAGCTTCTTCTGCTTCTTCTTCGAGACGAGTGGCTCGGCGCCATCCTCGTCATCCTCCTCCTCACCCTCCTCGTCCGAGTAGATGACCTCACCCTTCTTGCCGTCACCGTCACCGGCCACACCGTCCTGCAAGGTCACGAGCAGCTGGCAGGTCAGCCTTCGGACGCCGCCCAGAAGGGGAAAACGAGAGGGCCGGAGGTGAGGTCGACGTACCGCACCGGCACCGTCCTCGGCCGCTTCGGGCTGGAAGCGCGAGAGAATGGAGGCAAAGGCAGCATAGTTGGGGTCCTCGGGGTCCAGGTTGACGAGGTCGACAGTTGAGCTTGAGGGCGTCTGAGAGAAAGGAGAATGGCGAGTCTCCATCGTCAGCCGGTGGGAGGCGTCTGGGCGGCCTGCTGCTTCCTCTACAAGACAGCGCCATCCGCCATCACCAAGGCGATTGCCCCAGGAGCAATGGCATACGCCGCAAGAGAAGCAGCAAACGTACCTCGAGCTCCACGTCCATCTCGGTCTCGGTCTCGGTCGCAGTGCCGACGCTGCTCTCGGTGTCGGTCGTGTCGGCAGCGGCGGCGGCGTGCTTTCGGGCCTTCTTCTTATCGCGCTTGAGCTGATTGCGCGAGGGCTTCTTGGCCGACGACGCCTCGGGCGAAACGCCGTTCGTCTTGGGGGCTGGCGGGGGCATGGCTGTGCGCGCAAGTCACAGTGGAGAATGGAAAGCTGGAGGATGGCGAGGAGGGCTGGGAGAAGGGGGAGGGAGGAAGGCGTCGATGGCGGCGCGGCGCGCCCGCACATGCGCCTGAGCGGGGTCAGCCTCGACCTGCGTTAGTGCATCCGTCAAGCTGCCGCGGGAAAGGGGTATGGCAGCCCGGGCCTGACCGGCGAGTCGAATACTCCTCCCCGCCCAATGCTGCAGCTCGCCGACGAGCCCATCTCGCCCGCTCTGCCGTCACTTGCTCGCCTGACGGAGCGCGCGCGCTGCTGACTATCATTACCAGAGCTTTTCCCGCTGCCACGGCAGGTAGTCCTGCCCGCGCGGGTACTCCGGTCGGCCCTTCACCCGCCCACTCGACTGCAGCTCTCACTCAACCCGCCCCCTCATCCCCTTGAGCTCCTTCTGCGTGTAGGCTAGCAGCGTATGGATCCTGTTAAACAGACATGCTCTTTCTGTCTCCCTCACCTCTTCCTCTGCTTCAGACATCAGCTCGATGCCCGCCTCTGATCCGCCTTCGCCGCCCGGCCAACCCACTCTTCGAGCCGACGTGTGAGTTTCGTTCCCTCCTCGAGATTTAAGAGCGGTCGTCAGCTGATCCTTCCCACCATCAGCTTGAAGCAGCCGCTTGAAGTTGTACGGATCCTGTGCTGCTCTGGACTGGTCGGTTTGACTGCGAGAGAGCTGCTCGCTGGCGAGGGTCAGGCGTCAGATCGTCACCGGATCCAGCTCGCTCGGGCGGAAGCTGTCGTGAGTCCTCCAGCGCCGCTGCATCTGGTCGCTTCTTATGCTGACCTGAAGGTCCTGCTGCGGGCAGGCTTGCGCGATGGCGCTCTGCGTGCTCAGGCTGAGGATATCGACCACGCACCGGCGCTCGAGGTCTGTCCACCTCGTCGTTGCAAGTCTCGCAACTCGTCCGACTCCGAGCTGATGCTGTTCGTCCCTGGAAGTGTGCTGTCAGGCTCGAGTTCGCTGCGGGAGTCATCCTCGCTCCGGTGCTCGTCCTCGACGTCTACCAACACCTCTTGGCCCTGCTGCGTCCAGCCGCCCAGATCCCTCCATCTTGGTCCGCAGCACGATTGTCGCTCCTCGTCGCGTTCTTCCTGCCAACCTTCCGAACCCGCACCACATCCGACGACCCAACACCACCTCTCGCTGCTCGTCTGACCTTTGCAGACGCCCTACCTATGCTGCAGAGAGCCGCCAGCGGAGAGCTCACGCTGCCCCCGAATCGGCGGGCTCAAGGCGGGCCAGCCCTGCGACCTGTCGTTTTGGCCCGCTACCTGAGGTCATGGGTTCGACTCCCGGGTGGACTTGTGCTTTTGTCACCCCCCGCTCGCGGGCCGAGGTCGACGACTTGGACCGTCGTTGCTTTTGCGGGATGGGAGCGTCGGTCGGGGCGTGCACGTGGGCAATCGTGACGGGGCAGGGGGAAAGGGTTCTCAGGCGGGGGAAGGCGGGGAGGGCCGACTTGCACCAGGAAGCCGCACGACCTTTGCAAAGGTCTTGACGGCGTTCGACGCAGCTCGTCCGTGCGAGTCGAACGCGCTTGGTCTCGTTTCGATCCGACATCGGATGGGGGAACCGGTCTGCACTCTTTGCTGGTTTTCACTATGTTCCCGAACAATCTTTGCAAAGGCGCGGATGGCGGTCGACTCTCCGCGTCGCGCCGCGTCGAACGCGTCCGGTCTCGTGCCGGTCGGCCTCCAGACGGGGGAGAGGGTCCTGCTTTGAGGTCATTTTTCACCAGGAAGCCCCACTCGGATCGACCTACGGGTCGTATCTCGTGACGCCCCTCGTCGAGCCCGTCAGGGGGCAATGGCTTGGGTGCCAATCGGAATGATTCTGGGGGAAAAGGACATCCATGGTCATATCGGTCCTACATCTACCATCGACCACCAACGTTCCCTTCTTGCATGCTCGTCTCTCGTCGAGGGATGTCCGGTACATCGACCCTCCGGCGCTCGAGCTCAAGCTCGACCGGCGTCAAGCTCCTCAACCCCCCCGCCTACCTCCCGACCAAGGACCCCGGCTCGGCTCGACCTGCCCACCACGCCGATGGCAACCGGACCAAGTTTAGGTGCCGCCTCGGTCTCCCTTCAACGGCTGCGTGCGCTTGCGCCTCAGCTGACCTTGTCGTGCCTACTGCTCGATCAAAAGTAACCCCTGGCCCTCGTTTCGAGATGTTGGCACGCTTGAGCTACTCAAGGTCAGTCGCCCGCCCAGCTCCCCTCCCTTCTCCTCCCACAACTTCCCTTCTCGCCCGCCCTGTTGCTCTCTCCATGTCTGTTGGGCTGCCGGCCCTCGCGATGGCGTCTGACCTCTTCTTGTTCCGCCCTAGATGTTCCGCGACCAGTCGAAGGCTTCCCCTTTGCCGGCCCCCGACGAAATCAAGCGTCTCATCCCCGTCCGCACGCCCACTTGGGGCCGGGACTTCAAGGAGGCCGGGGGCGTCAAGGCAACCTGGCTCGGGTGGGTACCCTTCCCTTTCCTCTGTGTCGTACGTACCCGCTCACCTGCCTTCCTCCTTGCTTTCAGCCACGCGTGCTTCCTCATCGAGTTCCCAGCGCCCGACGGCGCGTCGCGCGGCCTGCGCGTGTTGACCGACCCCGTCCTGTCGAATCGCTGCTCGCCCAGCCAGTGGGCGGGACCAGCCAGGTACACTCCCGCGCCCTGTACGGCCGAGGAGATCCCCGACTTTGACGTGCTCGTACTCTCACACAACCACTACGATCACCTTGATTTGCCGACCCTCAGGCGCATCGCTCGCCGCCCGACCAGACCCCACATCTTCCTCCCACTCAACACGGCTCGCATTCTACGAGGGACCGGCTTCGAGAAGGCGGACATGACCGAGATGGACTGGTGGGAGGCCGCCGAGTTAGCAGTCAACCTCGAGGGGGCCGCCGAGCCAACCGTCCTGACCATCACGGGTACGCCGGCGCAGCACTTTACCAGCCGGACACCGTTCGACAAGTGCGTCGCCCGTCCTGCTCGACCTCACTTGGCGCGCTACACCACTGATCACCGCTGCGGTACACAGGGGTGCCTCGCTCTGGAACTCGTTTGCTCTGTCCATCAAGGCATCCGTTTCGTCAACCAGCCCCTCGCCATCCCTATTCTTTGCCGGAGACACTGGTTACTCGGCGCTACAGGCCGACGCCAATCCGCGCTCGCCGACGCCGGCCGAGTACTTGCCCGATCGCGCCGTCTGCCCAGCCTTCAAGGAGATCGGTGAGCACTTTGGAGGCTTCGACCTCGCCCTGGTCCCGATTGGCGCGTACAACCCGCGTGGTTTCATGTCGGCCGTCCACATGGACCCGTTCGATGCCGTCCAGTACTTTCGCGACATCGTGCGTCTCTTTCACTCATCATGTGCGGCCTTCACATCATGTCGGGCTGCTGACCGTGCGCTCCTCGTTCGCGCGCTCGGTCTCGCAGCGGGCAAAGCGCGCCATCGCAATGCATTGGGGCGTATGGCGCCTGACGACCGAGCCGATTGACGAGCCGTGCGTCCAATCCCCTCTTCTCTGCAACTGGCCTCCTATGCTAATTTTCTCTCTTCTACAGCCCGCGCCTGCTGGCCGAGGCCCGCAAGCAGTTCGGCGTGTCGGAGGATGAATTCCACACGCTCGAGATCGGAGAGACGAGGACTTACGCCTAGAGTTGGATTAGACGAGCGATAGGAGGGATAAGCACGCATATGCGTCGCTTGTTGATTGTGATGCCGATGCAAAGGTGCCATGGTACAAGCGGCGATACACAATGGGCCCCCCTCGGCGGCGCAGAGAGTGGGTCTGGCGATGGCAGCGAAGGGCGCAGAGGCGGTGCGCCGGGAGCTCTCGCTAGCGTGAGAGTGAACGAGTGAACCTCGTGCAACACCGATGGTAGGTGGGGGGCGGCAGCCAGAGAGCGCCGGCCTGGGTGAGGCAACAAGCGGGTGCAAGGCGCCTGTGTAGTGGCGGTGGCAGGGTCAAGGAGGTTGCCTTGATTTGCTTCCACGAGGGAATATGCGACCCCTTCATCGGTCGATGCGGTCCGCTACGACGACCTTGCGCTTTGCGCGCTCTGCCGGAGGCATGAGCGGCTGGGCGAAGTCTGACGGCGGCAACAGCTCCAGGATCTGATAGTCTGCGTTGCGCTTGAGCGACTTCATGCTGGTGATGAGAGGAGAGTGAACGCCAATGCGAAGCTCAGCAAGTGATTCTGCCCGCCGGGCGGGCGGCGGCGACGAGGGCAGGCGAGCAAGAGAACGTACTTGACGCGGAAGACCTTGAGGTGCGCACCCTCGACGGCAAACAGCTGCTTGATTCTCTTGCGCGTCGACCCCTTCTGCTTGCGGTCCTGTGCCGTCCGCTTTTGTGCGCTTTGCGTCCCCGCGGGTAGCTCGTACTCGGACGATGAGGACGAGGAGCAGGAAGGTGGTTCGTTTGCCTCGAGCGCTTTGTCGCGGATGGTCGAAGGCAGGGTCTTGCCTGGATCGAAAAGGAGCAGGTCTGACAAGTCGGCGTGGTCAGCTGGCGTCGATTGTTGAATCGACAATGATGGCAGCTGCTGTCGCCAGGGGGGTCCGGAGGCCGTGGGCAGCATCGTCGACGTTGACGTCGCTGCTCTGCCTGCCCGACGCAGACGACGCAGCTGATCCAGGCACGACTCGTCCGGAGTCAAGATTCGTCCGACAAGTCGGTCAACGAGCGAATCAGCTGTCGCTAGGTAACCCCTAGGGCGAAAACCCGATCGTCGAACCACGGCCCCCCCGCTCGGCCCCAACGACGCGCCAGGGTCTCGAGGCCCCAGATCCGTCAACCGTTGGATCCTCCGCTTCAACCCCGCCGAGAAATTTTAAATCAAAGATGACAGGTCCACATGTCCTCTGTCGGTAGGAAGGGACGCACTGGTCTCGCCGTTGAGGAGCGTCTCGACGCCGACAATCGTCCGGGAGTGGCCTTGGTGCTGGCAGGGTCACCCGAGCAGACCGATCAGGTCAGCGGTGGACAGCGCGAGGCAGAGGTTCGATTGTGAAAGAAGACGGACCTGCAGGATCAAGGGTAACTTGTCGCTCATACGGACAGTCGCACCCTGGGTCGCCATGAGGTTGCCGAACGCGGTGCCGTTGCTCTCTTTGGCGACGGCAGGCTTCTGCAAGAGAGGGGTCGTAGAGTCAGTAAGACGAGCGGGAATCGCGCAGATGTTGACGCCTTGTCGATCACAACGGCGTACAAAGTAGTCGACGACCCAGCGGATCAGAACCGAGTGAGTGTGGTTTGGCTGCGCCATCTCGGGAAAGTCGGCTGTGCGCGGCGAATAGGCAGAATGGGACAAGTCAGCCCCAGCCGCCACGCCCGCGGTGATCAGCCAGACGGAAGACCAGACAGACCCAGTCTTGACCGGACACCCTGGTAGCTAAGGCCGACCCAGATGTCTGCCGTCCCAATCCACTTGCTGCGTCCGACAAGACGACCTCCAAGCTGCTGCCGGCCGACCTCGTCGAACCCAGCCGACCATGCGCCCTCGATCCACGTTTGGAGATCAACCACGGCCGGCGGGTCGTTGATCGGAGGGGGCAAGTGAGGGCGGACGGTCGAGTAGACCATTTGGAAGTTGCGGTAGCCGCAGCTGCGCGCGAGCAGGTTCACGAGAGGGGGTTTAGCGACCAGCCGATCGGCCAGCAAGAGCGAGCACACGGGAGGATAGGGCGACGCACCCCCACGTGAGGTCAAACAGCGGTATCGAGGTTATGTAGAGCACTGAGGGGTCGCAGAGGACGGCGCTGCGTGTTGTCGAGCTCTTCTCCAGCAAGCTCTTGAGGATGGGTAGCACGCCTGGATCCGCAGCAAACGAAACGACCAAAGGGTAGGAACGATGGGGGGGAAACGAGTGGAAAGGTCAGCGAGCGAGCGAGCGCAACGTGTCACTGGAGCGCGAAGAGCAGCCGCACCTGGGGTGACGTTCTTGGGCGGCGTGCCGATGGACGACGCCGACCAGGTGACGTCCCTCGCCTGCCGCTTCCGCGCACCGGTCGACGACGGCGCTTGGACCAGCGCTCGAGCCTTCTTGCCGGCGGCCGGGCTGGGCTTGCTGGACGGTGGCGGCTTGGAGACCGGCTCTTCATCTGAGGGACAAGCCAAGGTCCCCGTCAGAGAGCGAAGCTCAGACGGATCGGCTCAGGGGGCAGGGGCGAGAGGGAAAGTAGGGCAACGGACCAAAGTGGAGGGTGACGTGGACCTCCTTGGCCCCAGAGTCCATGAATGACCACGAGAGACCACACAGCGGACAGGCGGGAACGACGACGCCGCTGTCCGAGTAAGTGAGATCAAGCATCAGCGACCATGGCCCGTCCGCTGCAAGTCGGTGACGGCTGGACAGAAAAGGCAGGACGCACGTCGAGCTCTGGCTCGCTCCGTAAGCTGCGACGAGCTCGCCCGTCTCGTCTGCCCAGAGTACCTCGTCTTGATCGTCCCCGTGCCCGTGATTCGACGTGTCAGAAGCCGAGGCCGACGCCTCGAAGTGGGCCGTGACGTGATGGCTGCTCGGAGAGGGTCCGTCAGCCTCGACCTCGGCTCCTGATCGAGAAGCTCGAGCAGGTGGAAGGCGAGGGACTGACTTGAAGGCGACCTCGTCGGCGTCTATGCTAGACAAGCAGACGGGGCAGTCAAACATGCGGACCGAGACGCCCAGCAGGGAGACCGTGTGAAGGGTTGGGTGTCGATGGGAGCGACGGTCGACAGACTCGGACTTGGGAGACGACTACGCAGAGGCGCAGCGGGCGGCGTCACGACTCTGACCGATCTCGTTTCCCTTTGACGGTCGATATGCAGCTGGTCGAACCTCCGGCCCATAGCTCCTCTGCCTGCACTCAATCCAAACTCGCGCTGACCTCGGTCTGACCTTCCTGACGCCCTTGCCCGTCGGGTTCTCCCTACACGCCTCCCGCTGGTCCGGATCCGTCCACCGTTTGCTCCACCGGTTCAACCCCCTCGAGAAATCTTGAAATCAAAGATGACAGGTCCACATGTCCTTTCGTCGAGCTGCGTCGCTCGACGCACGCCGCCGGTCGAGCGGGACGACCGTCCTCAGCGTCGTCCATTCCGTCGAAGCCGCAGCGGCGTGCGACCGCGTGCTAAGCCTCGCCGACAGCGGCGTGTCCGGCGCAAGAGGGGCAAGCATCGCCGAGGCTCGACTCGCCGGGCCGGCTGCTGGCGGACGACGAGTCGGCCTTCAGCGCACTAGGTGCGCAGCGCAGGGCCGTCGACCGCGAGGCGCTGCTGGCGCAGTGCGAGGCCCGTCGAGCGACTCTCCAGGCGACGCTCGAGCGGACCGGCGGCTGCTGAGCCAGGCGGGAAGGCTACTCTGCAGATGACAAGGGAAGTCGAGATCGTCCAGGAGATCGTCATCCATTGGTCGTCTGTCGGTCGTCAAAGTTCGTCTAGCTCTTGTCAAAGTCTCGATCCGGTGAAAGCGAAAGTGCGCACCCTGCAAAGCGCGCACTCTACCAAACAAGACACCTTGCACGTCCTTCGTTGTTCATCTCCCACCCTCAGAACCCACCACCACCACCACCGCCACCGCCAAACGACCTACCCGTTCCGCTCCGCCCCCGTCCATGGCCCGGGACGAAGACCTGCTGCTGCTGGTGGTGATAGTGCGGTCGTTGACCGGGCGGGACGTTCAGCGCCTGTCCTTCGGCCCTCGTAGGCGTGACGGCTGCTTCGCCCGCCATGGCCGACCGCGACCTCCCGAGCGCCAAAGGCCGCATGCCCGTCCCGGACGGGGTCGACACGGGCGGGGTGTGCAGCGCCGCCGCCGCCGCCGTCGTCGTCGGCGTCGGTGGCGGGCCGAGCTCGTCGGTCCCGTACCCGACGTAGGTCGACATCGAGGTGCCTGGCCGCTTGAGGTTGGACACGTGCAGGAGGGTGGCGCTGTTGATGGCCGAGGGAGCCGAGTCGCAGGAAAGGCAAAGGAGGGCCAAAGCCGAGTCGCAGGAAAGGACAACACAATCAGGGTGCGACTCGGAGAGGAAAAGGAACGAGGGAGTTGGAGGGGGGGGGGGCGGGGAGGAGGAACGCACCTCTCCATCGTCAACCGCGTCAGCTTGCCCAGCCCAACCTTGAGGTCCCTCCTAAACTCGCGCCGCTCGAGCTCAAACACCTGCCGGACGGTCCCGGCCACCTTCCTGACGCTCTGGAAGAAGGCGGTCGCGCAGTCGACGAGGCCGGCTCCGGCTGGTGTCGTTGCGTCGTGGGTCGTCGGCGGCGGCGGCGGCGGCGAGCGCAAGGTGGCGTAGAGGGTGCGGGTGTGGGTGCGGGCGAGAGCGACGAGGGCGAGGAGGTCGAGCATGGGCTTGGACAGAGTTGAGGCGGACGAGGGAGGCGGGCCAGCGCTCGTCGTCGTCGGCGGCGGTGGTGGCGAGTGAGTCGGTGGGCCCGCCATCGAGGCCGACGCTGTAGAGCAAGCAGGGGTGGCCGAGGTGGCAAGGTGCTCGCTGCGGTTTGAACGGGGATGGGGATGGGCCGTCGCGGACGGTCGGGAGGGCGAGTGGCCGTGGCTCGAGTCGGACGCGGTCTGCCGAGGCGCGCGCGGCACGGGACCGAAGAGGGGGGCAAGGGAGTCAGTCAGCTGGGACGAAGGAAAGGCCGGGTGGGAGCGCGAGGAGGAGGGGTCAAAGGGAGGGAGGGAGGGAGGGAGAGAGGGACCCACGCCGCCCGACCACTGCAAGTCGGCCTCCATCAGGTTCCAGACGGCAAACGCCGTTTGGACCGCCTCCTCGAGCAGCTGGCCCGCCAGGTCGGCCGTCTCTGGGCTCCCTGGGTCCGAGGGCTCGCCTGGCTGCTGCTGCTGCTGTTGCTGGGGGTAGGTGTAAGGGTAGCCACCACCACCACCACCACCGCCGCCGCTGCTGCCGAAACCGTTGGAAGAGAGCCGCCGTCGGTGGAGGTGATGGTGTTCGGAGGAGGACGCGGGAGGGGGAAGGAGGACTGAGTCGGCCTCGCCGGCCGTCACCCCCTCGGCCGTCGGAGGGAGCGAGGTCCCGAGGCTGCGACTGCTGCTGCTGCTCGTCGAGATGCCTCGCCTGTGCTGGTGGTGGTGGTGGTGGTGGTGGGGGTGGGGGTCGACCGAAGGGGCGGGTAAAGGTGGGGGTTGGTGGTGGTGGTGGGGGTGGTGGTGAGCAAAGGGGATCGACGAAGAGCCAGGGCTGGAACCCTCGGCGGCGGCGGCGGCGGGGGTCGACCACCCCCCTCCTTCGCCTTCGACAGAGGTCGACAGACTCCCCCCTCCGTTGGACGCTGACGACCCCTCGAGCCGTTCAGGAACGGGCGACATGGGTGGCCCTCCTTGACCGGCGGCGGCGCGGGCCGACGACGACGAAGCGGTGCTCAACAGCCTGTGCTGCCTGGGCTGGACCGGCCCTGCTCCACCACCTCCTCCTCCTCCTCCTCCCTGGCCCATCGTAGCCGCCGAGGCAAACGAGGGCGAGGAGGACGAGGTGTTGATGCTGCTGCTGCTGCTGGTCGTGGTGGTGTTGCTGGTGGTAGTCGTAAGAGGTGGCGGGGGCAAGCCCTCCTCAAGGTCGCGCAGCAACGGCTGAACGGCCGGCAACGCCGCCCGCATCGTCGTCCAGGCGTGCACGACCTCGCCCAGCGCGCCATACAGGTTGAGCAGCAACGTCCTGGTGAACCTGAGGTCCTCGTCGTGCTCGGCTCGGTGGGAGGCGCTCGCTGTCGTCGGAGGAGGAGGCAAGGTGTGCGAGGAGAGCCCGCCGTCGACGACCGCCGCCGACGACGACGACGACGACGAGGTGAACGGCCCTCCTCCTCCTCCTCCTCCGAGCTTGGAGGACGCCACCTTGAGCTGGATGATGAGCACCGCGACGACCTTGCCGTACGCCCCAACGTTAGCCTTGATCGCTTCGACGACGCCGCGGACGACGGTGCCCGTCGGCCGCCTCGCCCGGCGGCGCGAGGTCGAGTCGAACCGGTCGAGCGCGTTGATCAAGCCGTCGGTGGCGTGTGCGGCTGGGCCGAGGACGCGGGTGAGCACCCCGGCGAAGAACCTGTCGTCGCTGCTTTCGAGCGCTGCTGACGACGACGACGACGATGGCGTTGGCGGGGGGTGGCGGTGCAGGGTGGCTTGGATCTGGGCCAAGGCAAACAGCAGCCCTCGAGCGCCGTCGACCAGAGCCAGCAGCCCGACGGGCATCGAGGCGGGCATCGTCGACGGTGGGAGGGTCGACAGCCGTCGGAAGTAGGCGTCGCGCGAGCCTTCGATCGGCGAAAAGGTCGACGACGGACCTCCGGACCTCAGCTCGACAGCAGCACCGGCGGCGGGGGTTGCCGAGGGGTGTTGAGCCAGCCCGTTGGGGTTGGGTCCGTCGAACCGTGGCGGGTGGTGGTGGTGACCCGATCGACTCCCACTCCCCTCACCCCCTCGCTCCCCCCCGCCGCCGCCGCCGAGCCTCGAGGCGGAAGCGCTCGAAGGAAACGCCAAGCGACCGAGCGAGCCCGTCGACGCCTTGCTCTTCAACGGCCTGGTGTTGGCCAATCCTCCCATGCCCCCTCCTCCTCCTCTTCCTCCTTCTCCTCCTGACCCTGACCCTATCCCCCCTCCCCCTCCTCCTCCTCCTCCCCCACCAGCAGGTCCAAACGACGTCGAATGCGAGTGATGTCGACCGTGCCGCCCTCCTCCTCCCACCCGACCGCCGATCGACCCCAACCCCGACCCCGACCCCGACCCTCGGAGGCCAACAGGCGGCGACGGGAGGATCGCCGTCGACCCTTGCCTCGGCGAGATGCCGTACAAGCTCGAAGGGTCGGCGCTGGCCGCTCCCCCTCCTCCTCCTCCTCCTCCTCCTCTGGGCGGTCCATACGAGAGCGAAGGATCCAGCGCGCCCTCACCCTGTTGTCCCGCCGCCGAAGCCGTCGTCAAAGTCGCCTCCTCGAGCCCAGCCAGGCTCGGCCGTCGACCCTCGGGCGTCAGAGAGGGGGCCGCGAGGGAGAACTGGGCAAACTGGGCAAACGGGGTGGTCGACCTCGTGGGCGGTCCTCGTCGTCGTCCGTCGCCTTCGCCATCGCCCGAGTCGGTGTCCTCGTCCTCGTCCTCGCCGGCCGCGGTGGTGTTGGCCGACGATGGATCGCCGGCGAAGGGTGTCGAGGGGGGTTGGGGGGGTCGGAGCCCAGTCGAGGGGTGACTTCCCGGTCCCCCCGCGGGTGGTGGGTTGACATAGGGGACACCAAACGAGGACGAGGACGACGAGGACGACGACGACGACGACGAGATGGAGGTCGAGGGGTCGGCTCGTGACAGCATCGGCGCCGGCGGCGGGAGCGGGAGCGGTGGGGGTGGGGGTGGAGGTGGTGGTGGCTGGGACGAGAGCAAACCACGCTGCGTTGGTTCGTGATCCGGGGACGGAGACATATCGTCGGGTGGGCGTGCGTGTGTGACGAAGGAGGAAAGGGGACAAGAGAGAGACAAGGAGGAAGAAAGCAAGGAGGGGAGGGGTCAGTCCGCACGCTCCCGCGCGCGCGCTGGGTTCAAAGGGACAAGGGGCGGGGCCGGCAGAGCGTTTTGTGGGGAGAGACAGAGAAGGGCGGGCAAGCGAGGCGCACGCAAGGAAAGGGGAAGGAAGCGTGTGTGTGTGTGTGTGGGGAGGGGGTGGGGGGAGTTGTGGAAGAAGAGACATCGTACCTCGACATCCTGGTCTCGCTCCTCCTGCCCCTCGTCCTTTTCCTCCTCCTGCGCCTGCTCCTCCGTCTCCTCGTCTGAGCCCTCGCCGACCGCCCTCCTGACCCTCTCGATCCACCCCCTCTCCTCCTCGCCCCCAACGGGTCCCTCGTCGACCAGCCTTTGCAACCTCGGGTTCTCCCACGGGTTGCCTTCGAGCTTGAGCACCTTGAGCCCCTCGAACGCCGGCGCCGCCCCTTTGTTGGTGGGGGTGGGGCTCGTCGTCGTCGTCGTCCGGCCGAACGAGCGCGGGAGGCGCGTCAGTCGGTTGGACGAGAGGGAGAGGACGCGCAGGGTGATCAGGTGGCCTGGGGAGGAGGGGAACGAGGTTAGCTTGTTGCGCGAGAGGTCGAGGATCTCGAGGCTTGGCAGCGAGCATAGCTGGGGGTCGGGGTTTCGGGACGACGACGCCGACGAAGGAGGCAGGCAGGCAGGCAGGGAGGCAGGGAAGGTTTCCAAGTCAGTCAGGGTCCAGGGAAAGGACGGGTCGTCAAAGACGAGCGAGAGGGGGAGGGAAGGGGTGAACAGGCGTCGGGACCTTGCGCCACCCCTCATCCCCCTTACCTCGCTCTCTCGCTCCCTCCTCCTCCTCGTCCCTCTTTCGCCCACACCTCTTCCCACCGGGCTCTCTCGCCGTCCAAAACCAAACGTCCTGGATCCTGCGGCGACCCCCCCCCCCCCGGCCTGTCCCCCCCCCCGCCTGTCCTCTCGACCCCCCGCCCGACCTCCTCGCACACGCATCCCCTTCCCCGCCCCCCTCGACACACCCATCGCAGCCCCCCTCAAGCAGGAAACCCGTCAAGGCCTCCTTCTTGGGGTCGTTTCGTTGCTTTGCCTTGCTTTGCCCCTCGTGAGCTGACCGACTCGACCGACCCGACTCTGGCACGCGCGCTTGGGTTGGGGCTCAGCTCAAGCGCACGCTCCTCTCCCCTTTTCACCAGCAGCAGCAGCAGCAGCAGCAGCACACACACGCACAGCCCATCGCAAGCAGACGCGCGCGAGGGAGCAAGACAGGGAGGCCAGCCGAGAGACGACGACGACGAGGACGCACCGCGTCGGGCACCTCGCGCAGCTCGTTGCCCTTGAGGTTGAGGTAGCGCAGGCGGTGGAGGAGGTAAAAGTTGGAGGGGAGGGTGGTGAGGGCGTTGTGCGAGAGGGCGAGGCTGTGGCCCCCACAGGGAAGAGGAAGGGTCGGTCAGTCAGTCAGAGGGGGGGGAGGGTCAAGGTCAGCAGGCGAGGACGGACCGTCGGACGCCCTTGGCCTCCCTGCCTTGTTTGGCGAGGTGGTCGACGGCGTGGGTGTCGAGCTGGGTGAGGGCTTGGCGCGAGAGGTCGAGGGTGTCGGAGCCGTCTTGGGATCGGTCGATGGCTTGGCGGAGGAGGGCGGGGGTGAGGGACATGATGGGGGGTGAGGGGGGGGGGGGGAGTTGAGGGAGGGAGGGAGGGGAGAAGGACGCGCAGCCAACCAGAGACGCGTGTGTAAGCCCGGTTCGACAGGGTTGGGACCAAACAAGCGATCGAGCTCCACGTCGGATCTCTCTCTCTGCTCCCCCTTTCTCCCCCCCCCCCCCCCCCCCCCCCCCCCCCCCCCCCCCGTTCCCCCCCCCCCCCCCTCTCTTCTCTGCCACCACTGTCCCACCTTCGCGCGTCCTGTGCGAATCGATCCCCGGTCTGCGTCATGCACCTTTTCTAGCCCCCCTCTTAGATAGACACCATCCCCTTCCCCTCCCATCCTATGCCCCTTTCTCGCACTCGCCCGGCAGTCAGATCGCGAACCGCTCGCCCTACGTTCGTCGCATTAAGGCATCGTGCATCGGCAAAGAGGGTATAGCGAGACCACCAGGAGCGAGGCACCGCAAAGCCAGACGCTCAGAACTTGAGGCTCTGGCGGTACTTGCAGAACGCGATCAGGTTCTCGTACGCCTCGTCTGCGCGGGCGCGGAGCTCAGGCTCACGGCGCTTGTCGACCGCGCGCGTCTGCGCAGTAGGAAGAGAGGACATTTGTGGTCAGCAATCATCACAACGAGTAACAGCCGGGCAGGGCCGCAGGAGGGGAAGCGCGGGGCAAAAGGAAGAGGGAAGTGACGCACGATGCCCCGGACCTTGGTGACGCTGCCCTTGAGCGCGGGCAGGAAGTTGCCCTGGCGGAAGACGGGCGCGTCCCACGGGCTGTTCTCGTCGGCGTACGTGTCGAACAGGGCGTTGAGGACGACGACCATCGACTCGGCCGAGATGCCGGCTGGCGCCGTGAGGAGCTTCATCAGGTACGTGCCGATCGTCTGCGCACGCGAAAGGAAGTCCGGGGGGGGGGTCAGCGACAAATGGAAGACGCGCTCGGGAGGCGAGGCGGAGGGAGAGGCGGACCTTGTTGGTCTCGATCGTCTGAGCCGAGACGTTGACGTCGTTCTGCGCGAGCGAGCCGAGCGTGCTGAGCACGCGCGTCCGGAGGCTCTCACGGGCCGACCCCTGGTGGGCCGCGAGCAGCTGCTCGATCTGGCCGGGGGCGAGCGCGACTGACCCTCGGGTGATGGCGGCGACGCCCATCAGGCACGACATGGCGACGTCGAGCAGCTCCTTGCGGATCTCCTGGCCCTTGACGTCGAGCACGTCGGCAGCGGGCGCGATCGCCCCGGCGATGGCGAACAGCTGGCTCCAGACGGGCTGGAGGAGCGCGCGAGCCTGGACAAAGAACGACTGCCACTCGAGCGAGGCGAACGAGGGCGAGGTCGGGGCCGGGATGAAGAAGGTGGTCGAGACGAGCAGGTTGTTGAGCGCCTCGAGCGCGCGGAGGTGGATCGTCGACAGGAGCGCCGTTGTTGGCGGGTGCGGGGACGGCAGCGAGGCCGGCGGGTTGACGCTCAGGTTGAGCGGCAGGAAAGACAGCTGGGCCGGCGTCGACAGGGCCAGCAGGCGCAGCGGCAGGTTGAGCGTCGTCAGGAACGCCTCGAGCACCGGCGGTAGCGGCGACGAAGACGCGGCCGAAGCGCCCTCCTCCTGGTCACGGCCCTCGGCGATGAGCGCGTCCGGGTCGAGCGCGTCCTCGTCCTCGACCTCGGCCTCCATGTCGTCGTCGTCAGCGGGCATCTCCTCGTCCGCGGCGGCGTCTGTGCACGCGCAGGAGGAATACGAGGTGTGAGCAAGGGATGACACAGACGTGCGCGCAAAGGCTCGGAACGTACCGTCCTCGTCCTCGCCATCGAGCGGACCGTCCGGCACCTTGGAGCACAAGCCGAGCAGGACCTCGAGCCCGACCTGGAGCGTCGTCAAGCGGCTCTCGATCGCTTCCAGCGCCCGCTCAGCATCCGTCTTGTGGTCTGTCTGTGGGCTCTTGAGCTGGGCGGCGACGGCGGCGGCATCCGGCTGAGGCAAACATCGGGTCGACGGAGCGCGAGACAGTCAGCCAGAGTCGTCTCATTACGAGAGCAGGTCGAGGCCGGTGCGACTGACAAGCTCCTCTGACAAGCGCAGGACCTCGGCGTTGATCTGGTTGAGGTCGGTCCCGAGCGTCTGGTCAAGCAGCGGAATGATGAGGGTCGTGTCGAGGTCGAGCGCGGCGGCCGGCAGGAGTGGCGGCAAGGGCGAGATGTGGCGAATCGTTCCGGCGGCAAGGACGCGGAGGAGCATGTCCTTGCGCTCGGCCTCTTGCGGCTGCTCGATCTCCATGCCCTCAGCGACAGCCTTGCCCTTCCCCTTCCCCTTAGACCCAGACGGCTCGCCCGCCTTCTCCCAGCCCTCGCGCGCAACCTCGACGAGCGTGTTGATCCAGCCCGACTCGGACCGCAGGTGCTTGTACGCCGGCGGGTTGTCCTCGGTCAGGACGTAGAGGCACTGGGCCGCGGCGGTCGCGAGCTTGAGCGGCAGCGCGTTGCGCGACGACAGGAACGAGACGAGGAAGGGAACGAGCGTGAGGTTGTTGACGGCGAGCAGTGCCTTCTCAGACGTCTCACTGTGTCATGCAGTTGGGCGGGTGACACGTCAGCAGGAATCGCCAGGGCCGGGAAAGACATGCGCAGGGCAGGAAGACTCACGAGAGGCACCAAAGGATCGTGAGGACGTTCTCCGAGAGGTCGTACACAAGCTTTCGCTTGCGAATCTCGGCCAGGTCCTTCTTCTGATCGAGTGGGGCCGAAGTGAAGATGCCATTCAGCGTCGTCGTGATCTGCGGCGGGCGCCAGCGGGAGGCAGGGATGTCGGGCAGGGTCAGCTGGAGGAAGCTTGCGACGGGGAAAGGAGGGCAGCCAGCTCGGTCGCACTTGTGGGATCAGAGCCGCCAGCGGCGACAGGACGCCCTTGTTATAGAGCTCGGCGCACAGGTCGTAGCCGCCGTCAATGCAGAGGTTCCTGATGCAAGGATGTGCAGGGGGAAGGTTCAGCGACTCGAGGCGGCCAATGCAGCAGCAGCAACTGCAGCTAGGGACGACGGACCTGAGCGCGCCGCACGACTCGACGACGACATCCTCGACTGAGTCGGTCAGCCGAGCGATCAGAGCGCCAACGATGTTTCTGCCCTGCAGCAGCCGTCGCGTCGCCGGGTCGTTCTGGATGAGGTTGGTGATGGCCGCGCAGGCCCACACGCGGTCCTCGGCGTCGGGCGCGCCGAGCTGGAGGGGAAGGGCGGAGCAGAAAGACAGAGCAAGGTCGGCACATCAGCCACGGGCTCATCCAGCATGTACTCTGGGAGGCAAATATAGCGATCGACCGACTGACCTTGCTGATGATGGGCAGGATGGCGTCCTCTTTGGCCTTGTGGGTCGCGCCGGCGGGCGTGCCGTGCCCGAGGTGGGCGTCGGGCACACGGACGGGGTTGTGGCGGGCCGCCTTGCGGTCCTTTTTAGTCCTCTGCTGCTGCTTGCCCATGGCTAATGCTCAAGCGTGGATCAGGAAGAGGTAGAGAGTAGCTGGATGGGGGAAGGGAGGTCGAGACAGGGCCAGCTTGGGGAAGCAGGCAGGGCAAAGTGGGCGGCTGGACGAGGTCGCTGCGCAGGTGTCCGCCCGCCCGCCCAAAAATCGTCTGACGCGCCAGCCTCGGCGCCAGCCTCGAGTTCGCCTCCGGGCCCCGGCCAGCCCCTGTGCCGCTGCCACTGCTGCACGACCCCCTCGACCACTGCCACCATCTCGCTCCCCGCACTTCCCATCCACATCCCAAGGCGACTCAAGCACCCATCCAGAGCTCAACATCATGCGCCGCTCGCTTCGTGTCGTCCGTCATCTCGCCCAGCTTCTGCCGTCCGGACTTGAACAGCCTCCTGGCTAATCTCGCTTCCGCCTCCCTTGCCGTTGATCTCACGTTCAAGCACCAGCGCCAGCAGGCCAAGCTGCCGCTCGACATTCAGCTCCTCATCCTCGAGCAGGCAGCCCTCGCTCTTGAAGGACACCTGGGTCAGACTGGGCCCGCCTGGAGGAGCGGCGTGTCAACCCTCTGCCTCGTCTCCTCTGCCTCGTCTCGCATGCCTGGCGGGTGCGTCTGCTCACTGCCAGCCCATCTGTCTGCAGCGCCCTCGTTTTCACCTCTGCGGACGCTGACACATGCTCCAGCGTCGACCAGATCTCGCTAGACTTGCGGGACCTGCGTCTCTCCATCTCTCCTTCCTACAACCCCCGGCCCCTGCTTAACGCGGTCGGCCGATTCACCGAACTCCGGTCGCTGCACCTCCGGTGGTTCGGAACCAAGCCCTTGCTGCTCACCAAGGGCCTGGCGACCTTCCCATCGCTGCGACGGCTCGAGATCATGAAGCGAGATATCTCTTCCTTGCTCATGCCGGCGACCTCTCGCCTCTCGCTCGAAGAGGTCGGCATCAGCTATCATGCGACCGTCCCGCCCGGAGGCAACCTTCGTGCGGTCGCGGACGCCCTGACCGTCAGGCCGACGAGGTTGCCCGCCTCACGCCTCGTCGCCCTTCTCAACGTCGCTTTCCCGACCTTTACGTCTTAGGCACAGCTCTGCATCGATGAGCTCGGTCCTGTCCTTAGCGGGGCCGGCGTCGCCCTCCGATAAGAACTGCCACCGGTGGCAGGCGGCGGAAGATGTCTGATCAGGTACATTCCCTTCTCTTCGCTCTCAGATCTGAACCACACTTCCCACACTGATACTGGGTCCGAGACCTGACGACGAGTCCGAAGATCTCTCTCCCGCAGACAATCTGTCTTCCGCAGCAGGATCCGACCTCGTCCGATCCCCTCTGCCTCCCGGCCACAGCTCGTTCGCCCTCGTCATTCTGGGCCACTCGCTCTTTGACTCCTTCACGCCGTCCGCCGCAATCATCATCTCGCCCCTTGCCCGCTTAGTCTCTCGCCTTTGTAAGTCCGTCGCAGCCTCCAGCACGCCTCGTCGCTGACTCGAACCTTGAACTGACCGACGGGCCCCTGGCGGTCCTCGTCCCTTCGCGCCGACCAGCGTCACCTGCCTCGTCCCTCCCTCCAGCTTCCCACTTGCCGCAGTTCCCTCAAGTCCGCCTCCCATGCCTTCACCTTACGACCCCTCGATGACCTCTTGCATGAGCTCTCACCCCGCCCTGTCCCCTGTCGGTCCAAAATCGCACTCAATCTGCGCGTGCCCAACCGCTGGTGGGGTCGAGGGCGCGGGGTTGGCGTCTGGGGGCGCGCATGAACGCGCGCCGACGGCAGACGTCTTTCCGCGCTGCCCTCGCTCGGACGCCTTACGGAGCAGGTGATCGTCGTGGAGCTGCCGGTGCGAGCGCGTCCCGAGCGACGCCGTCTAAGAAGCAAGAATGACCAGCCGCAGTTTGCATGACATGCCTCTCCCATAACTCTGCGTCGCCCGATCGCCATCAGTGAGTGCCTTCCTCGGCACTTGACCCAGCGACGCCCCCTGCTGCTCGTACAGCGGCATCCGCCTTGTCGTCGTCTACGGCGACACCCTCGCCCGGCGTGACCTTTGCCCGAGTGACGTCGGGCGTCGGACTCTTGGATCTGACGAAGCGCTCTTCCTCCCCCTCGCCATGAGGGGCAGACATCTCGTCGTCCTCGGCCCGCGGCCGAACGCGCGTCGTAGAGGGTGGCGTCGTCGGGCCGCCTGCCGCGCTCGTCGTCGTTGTCGTCGAGGTGAAGGCTCTCGGGGTGGGAGCGAGCAGGTGCGCTTGCTGATTGGCACCCTCGCCTTCGTGCGCTCGCGGGGGAGGGACGACGACGTCGGTTGTTTGAGCCGATCCCGCGGAGGCCGACGAGGACGACAAAGGGGACGAGGAAGGGGACGCGGTAGATGGCGGTTGAGAGAGCGCAAGACCGCCGTCGAGCTCGTCGACGATGAGCGAGTCGGACGAGAGAGTGGTTGGTGGGCCCGTTGTCATCGTTGGGGGCGAAGAGCCTGGTGGGCCATGTTGAAGCGGGGCAGCGACGGACGGCAAAGGGGACGTCCGCGCGGCCTGGGGCGGAGGAGACGAGGCGATCGGCAAAGGGGAGCCAAGTGCCATGGGCGACATGGCGCTCTCGACGGGCCCGCCGTCGGTCGCGTCAACATGGTCGGCCTCGTCGCGCACGAGGAAAGGGATGGGGCTGAAGAGCGGCGTGCCGATGCTCCAAGCGCCGCCGCTAGCGCCGGGCACACTCGCCCTCACCGCCGCTGCGCTTTCGGCTGCCGCTGCGACACCTGGCCCATCGACCGCCGGCGCTGTCCATTCAGAGTGAACGTCGAGTACGCGGAGGAGCGCCCGGAGGTATTTGCCGAGCGAGGCGTGAGACTCGAAGGGGTCAGCCAACAGTTCAGCCAGGCGCTGGACTGTGAAGGGCGGATTGCTGTGGAAGCCGTGTGGCGTCGACATGCGAGACATGCATGCCAAGGTCAGTTCGCCAGCGATGACCATCGAGGGGCAGACGAAAAGATGCGCATGCAGGAAGGCGACGCACTTCTCAAACCCATCGAGTAGCGCTCTGACGCGGCCTTCGAGGACAGTCGCCTCATCGCGCTGGATGAAGGCCGGCAGCGTCCGTCCTCCGATCAGGCCGCCAGGCTCAAGTCGCGCCTCAGTCGTCTCGATCTCATCCTCTTTCGGTGCTGCTGGTCCGCCCTCTTTAACCGGCGAAGGGGGCCCGATGGGCGCAGCAGCGGGAGCAGCCTCACTGCCGCTGCTGCTGCCTTCCGAGATCATCGCGTCTCCCTCGACCTTTGAACCCCCCTCGATCACGTCACTCGACACCGTCACAGGCGGTGGCATCTCTCCAGACGGCTTGGGAGCGTGCGACGGCATCGCAAGGAACGCCTCGACGTTGGTCCGCAGCTTGAGCTTGAGCAGCGCGCGCAGGGTCGGCCAGGGGACGCTAAGGGCCAGCAGCAGTAGGGGTTTGAAGGGTAAGGAGTCAGGGACTGACCGAGATTTCGAGGGGTCAAGAAGCGACTCAAATTAAGTGCAAAGAGTGCGAGAGCACAGGAGACCGGACGCACGTGAAGGTGTTGGTCGAGACGAGTGACGACAAGACAGCGTCATGCTCTTCGAGTCGAGCGCAGGCGAGAGGAGGGGGAGGGGATCAAGTCAGCACCCCCTCTTTCAGAGACTTCATGGGACATCCAGTGAGGCCGAGGCTCGCTTCTCAATCAGGCGCCAGAGAGCAGTGAGGGCGATGGAAGGACTGTCGGCGAGCTCAAGCCAGATTCAAGGGACGACGAAGGGAGAGCAAGACGCACCAGGTGCCCACTCGCCGATGTCCTGCTCGGCGTCCACGTCCACCATCTCGGCCTCTGAGATATCCCCCTCCACCTTGCCGTCTGTCTTCTCTGACCGCGACGGCTCAGGGGCGGATGGGGTCGTGCTCGTGCCGGCGGAGGTAGGGTCCATCGCGAGCGAGCTTGAGGAAAGGGCGCGGTCGGCTGGCCGGGGGTATCGCGCCGATTTTGGGGGAAGGGGGTAGCTCGGGCTGGAGGACTGGCGTCTAGACAGAGGCAGAGAGGAGCGGCAGTCGCTGGGCAAGGGAGATCCGCGGGCGATGAGAGCGGGATCCGGCGTCTCTACGAAAGAGGCGGCGAGGGAAGGAAAGGATGGTGGCCGTCGCAGGGGGGCGGGGCAAGACGCGCCGGCAGCGGCGCAAGACTGTCAGATGCTGACGGCCACCACGGACGACGACGACTGTCCTCCCATTTCAGTACTCCAGTCAGAGCACGCAGGTCCACGATCCTCCCGTCGCCGTCGCGTACGATCTCTGTCAGCTCGACAATAGTCGTTGCGGTCGACAGAGGCTCCAGCTGTCGCACGTGCCGTCCCCTTCGGCCCGCAGCTCTCGACCATCCGACGACCCGACGCTCGCCATGGCCGCCAGCTCCTCCTCCTCTTCGTCTGACGTCCTGGCTTATCATCAGGCCTTGCTATCTCGCGTCGCTGCTCGGCGCGAACAACGTTCCTCGGTCGTCCCTCCCTCCTCGCGGTCGATTCCAACGGCGGCGGCCGTTGGCTCCCTGGCGTCCGCTAGCAGCAGCTCATCGTCGGCGCGCGCCGAACCGCCGGCCGAGGTCGTCGACCTGACCCACGTCCCGGCCCAGAAGCGTGCAAAGGTTGAGGCGCTCTACCCGTGCTACCGGTGGGACGAGGAGACGGTGCGCAACGATCTGCCTGCCCGCTACGCGATCACGGGCGAGTGGGGCGGCAACTTCATCGCCGGCGCCGACGAGAGCAAGCGGTTCGACGAGTACCCGAGGTGCGTGCGCCGTCCCTTGACCACCCTTCGAAGTCTTCCCCTCTGCTTTTCGCCCTCTCTCCGCCCAACCGTCGAAACTAAGATTCGGCGGCTCGTGATCACTGTCTCCCGACCAGGTCTAAGAAGCTCCTGCGGCTCAAGAAGGAGCTGCAGGCGCGCCATGCCCACCCGCCCCTGTTCCTCCCGCTCGCGTCGGCCAGCTCGTCTGCGTCACCTCCGCCGCCAACAGCCGCACCGGGCGCATCACCTTCAACACTCTCCTCGTCTTCTCTTCTGCCAGTAACCGGCCTCAAGTCGACGCCGCACTCTGACGTCCCGCCGTCCTTACGGCCGTTCAACTCCCACCTGCTCGCGGCGCTCGGCCAGACGCGCTTCGACTCGATCCTCATCACCCCGCCGCCGACTATGTCGTGGGAGGAGGTCGCAGCGCTACCCGTGCGCCAGATCAGCGCAGATCCAAGCTTTGTCTATCTGTGGGTTGGCGAGGGCGGCGAGGGCGGGCTCGAGAAGGGTCGTGAGGCGCTGGCCCGCTGGGGGTTCCGGAGGTGCGAGGAGATCGTCTGGGTCAAGACCAACAGGTCGTCAGTCCGCGGCCCGGGTGTGCGTCCAGTGTCTACCTCTTGCTCCCTTGCCCATGCCTTCACCAAGACAAAGCTGAAGACCCTCCCCTCTGCCTCGCTGCACACGCGCTCAATCCCTTCGCAGACGGACGTACCGACCGACTCGATCTTCCAGAACACGAAACAGCACTGTCTGATGGGCATTCGCGGGACAGTCCGGCGTGCGACCGACGGCTGGCTTGTGCACACCAACGTGAGGTCTTTCTCACGCGACCGTCCGCTGTTTGTCCGTGCCCACAAATGTCGGTCGGGGTGAGGCTGACCTGGGGCGCTCGTCGGCAGATCGATACGGACATCATCGTCTGGGAGGGCGACAAGGACGGTCAGTGCGCTGTCCCGCTCACTCTTCTTTTATCTTCCCGCTGCGAGCATGACTGATGTCTTTCATTGACTCACTTACCTTACAGAACCGCATGCTAAGCCGCCCGAGCTCTACTCGCTCGCCGAAAATTTCAGCATGGGCACGCGTCGGCTCGACCTCTTTGGTTCGCGGTCCAGGCCACGCAAGGGTTGGGTGACGGCTGGCTGGGACGCCGGCGCGTCTGCCGCATCAACGGGAGGTGAGACGACGGTCGACCGGCTCGAGGGGCTCGTCGAAGTCCGCAGCGAGGATGACCAGCCGGGCGTCTTTGACAAGGACGCGTATGAGACGCTCGCCCTCGTCCAGGGGCGATACTTCTACCCGACACCGCAAGGTCCGTCCTGATCCCTCCCATCATCCCTCCCTCCCCCTCGGAGGCAGCAGAACCTAATCCTTGTGCTGTCATCTCCCTCCCCTGTCCAGACATCGAGTCCCTCCGGCCAAAGTCGCCCGTCCGCAACGGCTCTGGTCCCTCGCGCCCCCATTCGTCGCAAAAGAATGGAACCAACAGCGGCAGCGGCGGTCCCGGCAACCGGCCGTACACACCCTCGGCAAGCACAGCGTTGACGTCCTCTGCCTACTCGACCTTGCCGCCGACGCCCTACACGCCTCAACCGCAGATGACGATGGGCATGCAGGGCATGATGGGCTACGGTGTTGGATACGGCATGGCTGTGCCGGCTTTCATGCAGCCGCAGATGGGCGTCTTCGGCATGGGCATGACCCAGGTCGGTCCTTGCTTTCAATTGCTCCTCCCCGTCCCGCCCTAAATAGTTGACGTTCTCGCTCGCCTGATGTCGAGCAGCCGAACGGCATGCAGGGCATGTTCCAGATGGGCCAGATGGGCACTTTCGGTGGAGGGATGCAGCAGCAGCAGCAGCAACAGTCGATCATGAGTACGTGCTTCCTTCCTTTCCCCTCTGACTCGTCCTCTGCGCGCGTGCTGACTTTCTTTCCCTCCATCACTGTCTCCTTAGCGGGCCAACTGCACTACACGCCGTACGGCGGTGTGGGCGGGCAACAGATGGCGCAGGGCAGCAACCAGCAAGGCGCGCCGTCTTCGAGCGGCAACGCGTACGGCGGCGGCAGTGGGCACGGCTGATCGGCGCGATGACCATGCCCCCTTCTCGACCCGCAGCGTGAACTTTTCGAGCGTGGAAGCGTCAAGCCTGCGACCATTCTGCGAGCGCTGCCTGCTGCCTTAAGCAAAGAGCCCATCAGACTGTCTGGATCGCTGCATTATGGAATTGCGCGGGACGGCATGCCGGTCTGTCGAGCGTGTTTGGCTGCGCCCGCTGGCTCGGCCCTCGAGACAGTGTCGAGACCGAGCACTCCTCGACTCTCCAATCCTCTTCCGCCGCCATACCCCTTATAGTCCGTCCTCTTCGCGTGGTCAGCAGCCAGCAAGACAGTCTTCGCTCATCACAGCTCTCGCTCCTGCCTCAGCCGCCTTGGTCACCAAGTTGCGGACGAGAGCCGGTGATCAAAAGGCATCCGCCCCCCCTCCTCCCGCGGTCGATCGAGGCCCTCCCCTCTCCCTCCCGCTCAGCTGTTTTCGGTGCTGCTCCGCCAGGCTGGCCGACAGGATGCCGGATTTCCTCGCTAGCGTTGAGAGCTGTCGGGCCGGCTTCGAGTATAGCAGCATCTCGACCTCGGGACAGGTCTCATCCCCGAGCGCAACCGAGGTCGACGCTGCCGCGCCCAAATCTAGCTCGACTATCCCGAGCAGCGACTCTGCGACGGACGGCGCCGACGGCTCGCGCAGGCCAAGCGGGGACCTGCTGTCAGGCCTGCTCGAGAGACAGGAGATTCGCAGCGTCAGCGCCTCGACCAAGGACTTGCCCGACTTTGCGGCGTGGCTCAACCTCTACGCTGCTGGCAAGTGGGACCCGTCCCGACCGTCGCCGTTTGGCGAGCAGGACCCATCCTCGTCTTCGTCCCCGAGCGCCTCGACTCGCAGCGAGCGGTCGACGTCGGTGGGCTCGTCAACCGAGGCGTCGTGCCCCGGGCCTGAGTTCTTGCGCTTCAAAAACGACGGCTGGCTTCCGCCTCCCAAGCCGCCGAACGAGGGCGCCCGCCGACGCGCCCTCTACCGTCACGCGATCGTGGCCGACGCGAACCCAGCCGGCGACTTCGACAAGTCGTTCCAGCGCATCACGCGCATGGCCCAGCGCGCGCTCGGTGTTGCCGCCTGCGTGATCCTCCTCGTTGAAAAGGATCATCTGCCGGTGCTCGCCTCGGTCGGCTTCGAGGCCAAGATCTACGAGCGCGAGTCGTCATTCTGCGGCCACACCACGCTCTTGGACCGGCCCCATGTCGTGCTCGACACCGGCAAGGACTGGCGCATCAACACGACACACCCCTATGTCCAGGGCGACACGCCAATTCGCTTCTACGCCGGCACGCAGCTCAAGACGCGCGATGGATTCAACCTCGGGACGCTATGCTGTATAGACACCAAACCGTGCGGCCCTCCACCCGCCCTCTTTTCTCTCATGGGTCGCAAGGCGAGTCCGCTGACCGCCCCTCCGCTGGACTCTCAGGCACGACTCCTTCACCGATGAGGAAACCGAGATGCTTCTCGAGTACGGCGAGCTCGCGATGAAGGAGATTGAGCTGCGCATGACCAAATCGCACCTGTCTCGGATCGACAAGACGTCGCAGGCGCTGCGGATGCTTACGCGCGAGGTCGCCGAGATGGGCAATTTGGCGGCCGCATCTGATCTGCCCCAGGTGCGCCGGATTTACCTCATCAGAGTGTCCCTCTGATGCCAAGGCTGACTCGACAACTTGCCACTTTCTCTGTGCCATTCAGGTCTACGAGAGCGCTGCGGACGCGGTCCGGCGGACGCTCGACATCGAGGGGTGCGCGATCCTCGACCTCAGCTCGTTTCAGCTCGTCAAGACGCAGGTGGCAAGCTCATCCGGCGCGCGCTCGAGCGACTATCGCTATGTACCCGTCGAGGCCGTCTTTTCCCCATCGGCCTCCAAGCCTGGCCCGGCCCAAACGCTCGCCGTCCTCTCCATGTCGGAACGAGATCCGCCGATAGCAGTGCATCCCAAATGTGGCGACGGCTACTTTGAGCCGATGCTCGACGGCGGCAAGCTCGCTCAGTTTCTCGGCGCCTACCCAGAGGGCAAGATGTTCGACTCGACGGAGAAGCCTCTTTGGACCGGCTACCCGTGTCCAACCAACGTCGCGTTCGTCTACCTCGTGCCGATCCTCATGCCGGACCAGAGCCCTATCGCGCTCGTGTGCGCGTATACATGCTCCAAGATGCAGGAGCTGCTGGACCCCGAGGTGCAGTTCATGCAGGCTGTCGGGGGCGTCGTGTTGTCGGCGTTACTGATGCGTCGCGTGCAGGAGGGCGACAAGGTTAAGGTGCGTTGCCTCCCCGCTTTACTTTGGTCCTGCGTGAGGGGATCGCGCTAAGCTCCTTTCGCCCTCCACGTCCATCCTCAAGGCACAATTCATCTCAAACATGTCTCGTGCGTTTTGGTTCTCTCATTGACGACTTGAACCGCCGTGCACATGCTGACCAAGGTCGACTCGACGGCCTTTTCCCTTCCGCCAGATGAGGTGCGCGCGGGTTTCTGCTACCCAGATTCCCGATCGCCGACCAGGACTGACGAGTACCTGATCTCCACTCTCAACAGCTCCGCACCCCTCTCCACGGGATCTGCGGCTCGACCGAAATCCTGGCCGACTCAGATCTGTCGCCGTCGCAGATGGTCAACCTGCGCGCCATCTCGACCTGTGCGTCGTCGCTGTCGTCGACGATTGAACACGTGCTCGCTTTCACCAAGACGACGGCGCAGTCGCTCAGTGGCCGGCGCGAGTCGTTCAAGTCGA
Source organism: Cystofilobasidium bisporidii (assembly GCA_014825535.1). Taxonomy (NCBI): domain Eukaryota; kingdom Fungi; phylum Basidiomycota; class Tremellomycetes; order Cystofilobasidiales; family Cystofilobasidiaceae; genus Cystofilobasidium; species Cystofilobasidium bisporidii. The sequence continues at coordinate 132,091 of MVAK01000003.1, read as the reverse complement.
TCGACTCGAAGGGCGTCAATCTGCTCGCCTTTCTTGAAGAGACCGTCGCAACCACCTACTTTGCTTTCCTCTACGGCGTCCGAAGGCACTCAGCCTACAGCGACATCGGCGACCTCTACAACGCCAACGTGGTGGACGAGGATGGCCCTGCGACGACGAATGGTTTCCGCTCGCCCGTGGGCCCTCAACAGCTGCAGTGCCTACTCGACCTGCAGGATCGCCCAGGCGTGCGTCTCATGCCCTTTGTTTGTTTTTACAGGCTCGCTACCTTGCTCCGCTCGTCACTGATGTGCTCCCGTCCTTTGTCCCCAGGGCTGGGACATCCTCGTCGACGTCATCGCCTTCCGGCGCATCATCATCAACCTTGTCGGCAACGCGTGGGTCACTTACCTCCTTTCGGCTGTGGAAGCCAGTCGTGTGCTGAAGATGTCGCTTTGACCTTCGCAGCCTCAAGTACACGGTGAAGGGCTATGTCAAGATCTCGCTGTCGAGCCCACCGAGCACGGCTGGCGACGATCGCGTGCCGGTGCAGATCAGCATCCTCGACACCGGCAAGGGCATGTCGGACGAGTTCCTCCATACGTTCTGCTTCCAGCCGTTTGCGCAAGAGGATACGATCTCGCCCGGCACCGGCCTTGGCCTCGCCATCACATCCAACCTAGTCCGCAGCCTTGGCGGTCGCATCTCGGTTTCGTCGATCCAAGGTCGCGGGAGTGAATTCACCGTCAACCTGAGCCTGCCACCCTCGGAAAAAGCTGCTACCCCCCGGCCGCCGCCGCCGTTTGTGAACAAGCTCTCGATTGCCTTCGTCGGCATCCCAAAATCAGACAAGACGCTGCAGCTGCAACGCAAGCTGCTGAAGCGGTCGCTCGACGCCTGGAAGGTCGGGATCCGGTCGGGCCCGCCAGAGGACGGCGACCTGCTGATCGTCGACGAGTCGGCCGCGCCGGGCACGCTGCTCCAGTATCCCAACCATCGCGTGCTTTGGATCACGTCGGATCGCCAGCTGTCCCCAGTCGACCCGCTCGTCCACGTCCTCCTCAAGCCGACGGGCCCGCTGCAGCTGGAGCAAGCGATCCGCAAGGTTCTGAGTGCGGAGCGGCCGGTTGCCGACCAGATTCAGGGCGACCGGCTGCGCGCGGAGCCCACTCCCGCGCCTCTGATCACGCTTCCCCGGCCCACGATCCTCTCGCCCGGGACGCCAGCGTCGCTGCCTCTGCCTTCGGAGCCGGCGGCAGGGGCGCCTTCTTCGCGGCATCGCATCCTGCACGTCGAGGACAATAGCGTGAACCGGTCGGTCTTGAGGGCCTTCTTCAAGAAGAAGGGCGTACCATTGGACGAAGCCGTGGACGGTCTAAAGGGGGCCGAGCTGTTCAAAGGCGCTCCCGCAGGCCATTATTCGAGTGGGTTCCGCGCCGCCGACTCCTGTCCGCCCGTAAGCCTCACGCGTGCTGATCACGCGGTCTCCTCCGATCCTGACGCATAGTTGTCCTAATGGACCTGTCGATGCCCGTTCTATCGGGCTTTCAAAGTGTCGAGCTTATACGCGCGTTCGAGGTGGCTCAGCGGGCGGTCGACCCTTCTTTCCCAAGGACCCCCATCTTTGCTCTAACTGTGTGTCCTCTCGTGCTGTCTCCTCTTCCTGCGATTCTTTTTGCGCCCCTTCTCTGGAGACCTCGTGGCTGATCCGTCTCCCGCTGCCTTCGCTCGCCGTCGCAGGGGTCATCAAGCTCCGAGGTGCAAGACCGCGCGCTCAGCAACGGCTTCGACCAATTCATCAGCAAGCCCGTGTCGCTCAAGGAGCTCTGGTTGATGCTTAAGGAGCTCGACTACGTCTGACCGCCCCCTTGCCCCTCTCATGCCCCTTCGATGACTACCGACCCACGAGCAGTCTTCTTCTCCCGCCTTCACGCCCGACCCTATCACGAAATCTCTCCCAATCGTTGTCTGCCTGTACCGCCCCCATCTCATGCTTGCCACTATTTCACGCTCTTGCCGCCTTCGCCTTTCCCACTACTTTACCGCTTGAGCTCTAGATACTGGCCCAGGTGGGAGCACAATCTGAGGCGGGTGATGAATGACACAGGCGGAGGAGATGATTCATATGACGCCCTCGCGCGCCCGCCCATCGCCCCCCTTTGTTTGCTCGAGCGCCTCGAGCAGCCGACCGACGAGCCGGCCCTGGCTCTCGATCACATCACGCAGGCCGTCAATCTGTGCGCTGAGCGCCTCCTGGTTGCGCGCGAGTTTGAGATTGGTCAAGTCGCCCGCCGCAGCGGCCTGCGTTGCGGCCGAGGACGACGAGCCGGCGCCAGTGGCCGTCCGGGCATTGGGCCGCTTGCGTGCCGTCGAAGCGACCGAGGCCGATCTCTGCTCGGGCGAGCCCATCGGAAGCGTTGACAGGCCCGTCGACTGTCCGCCGGCGACCGACGCGTAGCCGTTTGCCGAGGTCGGCAGCGGCGTCACGTCCATCGAGCCCCGGCCGCTGCCCACATCGCCGGTGCCTCGACCGCGCCCATCGGGATCCGTGCGACTGTCGGCGGACGACCGAGGCCAGGACCCGTCGGCGGCGTAGATTGTGTTGCTCCCACCATCCGCCAGCGAGACGTTGCGAAGGTGGTCCCACACAAGCGAGAAGTTACGGCCGAGGACGAACGACGGCAGCGCGATCAGCAATAGGCCGAACGCGAGCAGCGGGACGGTGCAAAGGCGGCCGAGCGTCGAGCCTGATTCGTAGGTGCAGAGATCGGCAGCCAGGTCTCGTCAGCGCGACTGTCTTCCCCAGAGGGCAAGCCGAACAAGACGAAACGAACGGGGCGTAAATTCTCCGTAGCCGGTCGTGCTGAGCGTCACCAGCACGAACCAGCTGGCGGCCGGGATCGAGGCAAAGTTGGACGGGTCCCCGTCGGCGTCAACGAAGACCTGAAGGGTGGCGTCCCAAGAACCACGCTCGGCAAAGTAGAGCAGCGTCGAGAAGACTATGACGACCTAGTGGTCGCCGAATCGATGAGAGAGGGGAAAGAGGGGAGTCAATTGTGATTGTGCGGAGCAGAGGGCTTGCATGCAGGACGGCCACGAGCCGCGGCTCACCATGAGGATGAAGAAGGCGAGCGCAAGCAGCGCGTCTTGTGAGAGCTTGATCGAAATGCGCATGACCTCAATCGTGCTGCAGAGGGTACATGTGTGGTTGCAGGCCAGTCAGCTTTCAAATGCCTCCAGGAGTGCGCGGAGAGAGAAGAAGGGTGGACGCAACAGGATGACTGTGTGTGAGTAGGTGAAGGCGCGGAACACGCGCAGCAGGCGGAATGTCCGCAGGATCGAGAAGCGAAACATGACGGACTGCAGAGGGGACAAGGAGGTCAGTGACGATCAGCAAGGCGCAGAAACCTAGCTGACCGCTGCGGAGGCTGCAGATGGGCGAGCATAAGCGTGGGACACGCCCGGCGTCGACACAATCGCCCGGGAGTCGACAACTTGTCCCAGACTAAAGCGAGCGAACGAACCGTGTCGGCGTGGATCATGAGCTCGATGTAATAGGGGCCAATCGAGAGCAGGTCGGTGATGCCAAAGAACGACAGCGCCCAGCCGTAGAGTTGCGGCCAGGAGTCCGAGTGCGCGAGGAGCTAGTCGACCCGTAGGCGTGGGCAGCGCAAGAGTCAGCCCGAGGGTTGGGACCGCTCAAGAACCGACGCAGAAGTACGAGCGCACCCGCAAGAGGTACTCGACCGTGAAGAGAACGACGACCGTGCTGTCCAAGCCGAACAAGACGCGCGTGAACGAGGCGTTGGTGTGCACGCCTGGCAGCGTCGAAAGGATGGTGAGAACCGCGCTGCAGACAGAGCCGCGTACGAGCTCGAGGTCAGCCAGTCATCGAGTGCGACGCGAGCATCAGGGGTAGAGAGCCGAGGGACCCACGAGAAGACGATGAGGAATGTGACGCCCCAGTGGACGGTCAGGGCGTCCGGCGACGAGGTCGGGGCCTCCATGAGCAGGAACAGCCTGCGCTTCCAGTTGCTTCGCATCGCCCGCGCGACGTCGAACGAATCGTCTTCCAGACCAAGACCGTTCAGGACGGCGCTCGCTCGCTGACCAATGCCTGCTTCCTCGCCATGATTGCCTTCCTCCTCGTCGTCCAGCTCATCCGCTGCCAGGGGTGAGATCAAAATGAGGGGCTCAGCTTCAGGAGCCAGCGCTCGCCCGCAGGTCGCAGACAACAGAGGGGTAGAGCTGCCAGACGGGACGCACCTGTGCGATGCCGAGCTCCTCCGGAAGCAGCCGGCTCGTCCTCCTGCGTGAAGTTAAGCGGCAGCGCGCGCCTGGCCGACGTCGGCGAGTGGAAGTGCTCAAACAGAAGGCTTGTCGGTTGGCGAGCTAGCTGGTGAATGGACAGCCCGCGCGTGCGCTCCTTCGGCGACCGACTGGACGTAAAATCGGCGAGGTTGGTCGTCGACTGTGATCCCAGCGCGCACGGGTCAGGTGCCGGGGGAGAGGCGAGCTCGTACTCCTCGGCCTCGTGGCCGCCAGCAGAGGGCGACAGGGTCGACGAGGCCGAGGTCGACCGGGGCAGGAAGCGTGCGGGCCGCGAGGTCGATGATGGCTGGCCCGGCTGCCGCTGGGGCCAGCTGGACGGATCGTCTACCATCGTAAAAGCAGGCAGACCGCAAGCTGGGCGAGATGAGACGGAAGAGGAGGGATTCAGGGCGACAGCAGAGGGGGGGAACCAGGTTGCGCAAGCGACGCGCCCGAAGGTACGTCGCTTCACCCCGGCGCACTCGGACGCGCGCGCCGGCAACGACGGCATTGACAGATCGAAACTTGTCGACGGCTTCTACCCCGTCTCCGTTCAACGCATCGTCAAGCAAACCCGCTGGAGAAGTCCCTTGTGCCCGTCGCTTTCGATCGGTACCGAGCTTGCCACGGCCGGAAATTTGGGGCGACAGAGCAGGATCGAGAGCAAGCGTACATGTATTGTGCAATCTAGATGCGCGCGCGGGGTCGTCAGTCGTCTGTCAGATCGATGACCTCGTCCTCCGCGCTCGCTGTCGCCGACCCAGCCCGCCGTGCCTTCGACCAAGGGTTGCTGCCCTTCCTCCCAATCACGCCCTTCTTCGTCTGCCCCTTGCCGCCGCCGCCTTCGCCCTCAGTCGTCGTCGACCTGTCGGAACGCGCACGTGCTTTGGGCATCGGAGGCGGACTCGAGCCGATCTCGATCACGTTTGACTTGTCGGACCCGGAAGGCACCGTTGTCGTAGTTGATGCAGGCTTCGGCTTGGTGGCAGGTGCGAGCAGATCGAGCCGTTTCAGGGGCGACGAGAGGAACGTCTGCGAGCCCGGCGGCTTTTGGGGCGACCAGTCCGAGGAGAGCGACCTGGTGGCCTCGGCGTCGTTGAGGGTCGCAGGAACCGCCTTTGAGCCACCCAAGGCGGCAGCACGGCGGGCCTTGTCGGCAGCGAACGGATCGGCCGGAAAATGTTCGTCGTCGGTGTCGTCGTCCGACGACAAGTCTGCGCGCGCTCGACGCGGAGGCGACTGCCGCTGATGCAATGTACGACTCTTGCGCGGCGACTTCTTGGGCGAGGGGTTGCCGCTGCCGCTGGTACTGGTACTGCCATCGCCGACGCAGACAGCCTCGTCGACAGATGCGGCAGCTGGGGGCGAATCGGATACGGCACGTCTGCGGGTCGGCTTCTTGACTGTTGCCGCAGCCTCCGGCGGGGCAATGGGTAGCGGCTTAGGAGTCACCACGGCGCCGCTCTTGCCAGGCTGGATATCCTCGTCCGAGTCGGAAAGCTCAACGTAGGCCGGCTTTGAGGGTGGTTTCTTGGACTTGGGCTTGGGTTGAGGCTTCAGAGTAACAGCAGGGGACAGGTCTGGGAACGAGGACGCCGAAGAGGCGGGCGAGACCGAGCGGCCTACGGGCTTCGACCGGGTCGCCAAGTTGTGCTTGAGCCGGGCTGCAAAGACACCGCTATCGTCTGACAGGTCGCTGTCTGTCGACAGGGCCCGCGCTTTGCCCTTGCCCTGTACTGGCGCCGTCCTTCTCGCGCCATCGGCAGGCTCCTTGGTGGACGACTTGCGCGGGCGCACGATGCCGTTGGCCCTGTCCTCGGCCCGCTGGAGCTTCTCCTGCTTCATGCGGAGCTTAGCCTCCTCGCGTGCGTTGAAGCCGGCAACTAGGTCCGGGTGCGACGCCTTGAGGACCTTGTAAGGGACCCAGAAGAGGCAAGGCTCGGAAGGATCTGCTGGCGTCCTTTTCTTGCCCGCCTGGGAGGAGGAAGGAATGAGACCCTCGGACCCGGAGCCATCGTTGGCGCCGCTGGCCGAGTCGGAGCCGGACGGGGAATCGTATGGTTTTGCGACGTCTTTGGCCAGCCCTGCAGATTGCACCTCCTGGACGAATGCGGCCGGGTCGATGGTCACACGGTATTCGAGCAGCTCGTCCGTTGAAGCGTGCTTGCGATAGCGCGACACGGCGGTGACAAGGGCGTGACAAGAGGCGAAGAGCGGCACAGAGGCGGGCACCGGGGTCGCTCTGACAGCGGTAGAAGATGACGGGCCGGGCTTGATCGACGACGACGCGTCCGCGGGCAGCCTCTTTGAGCCAGCAAAGAAGTCGGTGATACGCGCCGCCGACGTCGAGGCAGAGGGCCCCGACCCTGCAAGGACTGCGCCCAGATTGGGGTCGATCAGCTTGCCTCGACAGCGGAGGTCCCAGACGCCCGGCTGGACAAGCTCCTCCAGCAAGCTGCGCGAGAGCACGCCCTCCCAGACGGTCGACCGGAACCTGTTCAGGATGTCGCCCTCGTCCCACTCTTGCCAGGCCTGCATGAGCTGCGCCAGGCGGCTGACATCCGGCCGACCGACGACCGATGCGAAGCCGCCCCACTTGATGCAACGCGACGCCGATGTGAGCGGATTGACGTAGTAGTCGAGCACGTCTAAGTCCGGAAACGCGTCCGTGATCGAGTCGGCCAGCTTCATAAAGCGTTTGCCCAGGATGTTGTCTGGGTTGCGCCGGAGCGTGTCGGCGACCATCTCGCGGAACGCCGGCAGGAAATCGTCAACGAACTCGGCCCGCGGCTGCGTTTTGTAGGCCGAGACGAGCGTGCGACCGTGGCCGGCCTGACCAAGCGCGAATGATACCTTTGGTCCGCACCGCATCAGCCCGGTCTGGTTTGGAAGCGTCAGACGACGCAAAATCAGCCGGCAGTCCGAACAGGCTGCGGACAATATGGGCGAGGACGGACCTCGTCATAGTCGCCGCCGCTCATGAGCGCGACCAGGATGAGCGCCGACTCGTCGACCTCGAGCTTGGCCTCGATGTCGTCCTTGTAGAAGACTTTGAAACGTAAGCCGTCGCCCTTGGTCGACTCGAGCTTGCTGCGAGGAAGAGGCGCCAGGCCGGGACGACGGGCAACGTCAGATGCGCGTCGGTGCCGCGAAGCGAATAAAAGTGAAGGGTAGACGCACGTCCGCAACAGCAGTCGCTTGGCCCTGAATATCAGAGAATCCACGTCCTCAGAAATTACGAGATCGAGGCTGCCGATGTGGCTGAGGTAGCCCAGCTCTGCCTCTGCCTCGCCGGGCGCCTGCGCGGTCGGAAAGTCGGGCCAGGAGAGCGGGGAAGGAGCAGGTCAGCGCCAGCGTCGCAGCTCAGTCTGGCCCGGAGCTCATGCGTACCGTCCAGTGCTCGTACCCAAACGCCTCGATCATCTTGCGAAAGTTCCTCTCCTCGCCGATGGCGCGCGCGCCCGAGATGCGCTTGCCCCGCTTGAAGTTGGGCCGGTCCGCGCCGTCGAAGACGAATAGGAGTCGGACGGGCAGCGGCAGCAGCTTGGCCAGCTTGTGGAACAATATCTGGAGCGCGTGATGCGGATACTGCGGAAGCGCGACTGTAGCCGTCTGAACCTGTGGGAGGAGGTGCAGAAGAGAAGAGGAAAGCGCCAGATGGTCAGCTTGTCGGACTTGTTGAGGGAGCCACGGGCCGCGTCGGTCGAGGAGAGGGCCGAGCGCTTACAAGCCAGATGCTGGAAGACGGTCAAGACAGGTGGCGTCAGTCGAAAGCTAGCACACGTAGCAGGAGCAGTTCAGAGCTTTGTCCACCTACCTCGCGTCGACGCCGATCCGGAGCATCTTGTCGGGCCGTTTGGGGTTGTAGGTCGTCCAGGCCATGTTAGCGAGCGAGACGTCGCCCGAGCTGGCCTCGTCGAGACGCTCCCACAGGCCAGGCACGCCCTGCCGAAGTGGAGACTCCGTCAGCGTAAGCAGCAGGAGTATGAAACAGCCATATTTAAAATCCGCACCATCGCGAGCTTTGTAAGGGCGTCCCGGGCAGGGGAGGTCGAGTCGAAGGTGCGGGCAGGGGTGTCGGCTAGGGCAGGTGGCCGGCCAGCGCTGCGCGCCCAGGCGGACGGCCGGCCAAAGCGCCAGCGCGCCAGGCGGGCCCAAGCAGGTCGTCGAACTGCTCCCCTCGCTCGACCATCCACCACTGACCTTGCTCCCCCCCTCCCTTTCAGCCTCCATCCACGCCTCAGCTCGTTAGCAATGGCCGACCAGGACCAAGGTTCGTGCTCACTGCCTGCTGCCTCTGCAGTTTGACGCGACAGGGGTCGTCTCGGAAGAGGGGGGGGGGGGAGGAAAGGGAGCAAGCAGCACGAGAGGGAAGACTGACCCGCGTTTGCGTCCCCCTGTTCGCCGTGCTCCTGCCATTCTCGCAGACAACCTCGACCTTTACGGTCCTGACGATGTCAACGACGAGGCCCTCTGTGCGTGGCAATCAGAGGTCCCTTTTGAATGCCATCTCTCGGTCTTTTTGTTAACACCTCCTTGGTTGGTGGGATCACTTCCCCAGACGGCGAGGAGATCGACAACTCGCTCGACACCTACCAGCCCGAGGAGGCGGCACCGGCGACGGTGCCTGCCCCGGCTGCCCCGCCACCGACGACGACCAGCACCCTGCCGACTCACCCATCTCTGCCGCCTATCCCGCGCAAGTCAGCCCTCCCGCCCGCTCCGGCACCTAGCTCGACCTTCTCGAGTGGTATCGGCGGCGCCTCGTCAGGCTTCGTCCCCGGCCCCGGCCCGACGACGCGCAGCGACGTCGTCCGACCGAGCGACATGGAAGGCGAAGGGTCAGTTTTATTGCATCTCTTGTGTCCACTCCCGTCTCGCCGACAACTTGGCAGGCTTGTGCCTGGCTCGCCCTCCCGTCGCCGCGCGCGTTCGTCTTCCAGAGCGAGAGCGCCGTATGCTCCCTTCTCCCGCCCCTCTCTTCCCTACTCTTCTCCAGCGCTCTGTTCTTCTTTCGACTCTGAGCACCCGGCGCGTTGCAGTAGATCGTAGGATCGTCGCAGACCTCTCTGTCCTCCAACAAGCCGTTTTCCATCGCCTAGCCGTACGAGGCTTGCCCGTCTCCCCACGCTGCTGCAGCCCGCTTTCATGCCCGACCTGCCGCCTCCATCCCTCCATCCCCCCAGACTAGCAGGACTGATATCTTTGCTTTCTTGTCCCGCTAACTTGTCTCTCCGTAACCTGCTCTGTCGTCCATCGTCGAAACAAAACCCGTACGCTCGACTGCCTCCCTTGTGCGCATGCCATGGGTCTTGCACCCCAAACCTGCCTATCGCCCCCTTGCCCGTTTGATCGGACCTTTGACCACCACTTGCAGCAAGATGTTCGTGGGCGGCCTGAACTGGGAGACGACCGACGGTACTTCCGCTCTCTTCTTGCCTGGACTTCGCGGGCTCGACCCCCGTAGCAACGAGCGAGACCTGACGCTCACTGCCCGCCTCACGAACCCCGCGCCCCCTCTTCCTTCTCGTCCCTACCACAAGCCAAGCTCAAGGACTACTTCTCCCAATTTGGCGCTATCGACGCCTGTACCATCATGCGCGACGCGAATGGCCGCTCGCGCGGCTTTGCGTTCCTGACGTTCGTTGACGGTGCGTCCGTCGACAGGGTGCTCGCTCAGCTCCACACGGTTGACGGCAAGCCTGTGCGTCCCTCTCCTCCGCGCTTCACTTGCTCATCACACGCTAGGCCTCCGTCTCTTCCTCCATCCCAGTCGCTCACTGACTGGGCCTGTTTCGCGCTGTCCTTCCTTCTCCAGATCGACCCCAAGCGCGCAATCCCGCACGATGAGCACCGCAGGGCGGCCAAGATCTTTGTCGGCGGCCTGCATGCGTCGACGACGATCGAGACGTTGCGCGAGCACTTTTCGCAATTCGGCCAGGTCCTCGACGCCCAGGTCATGCTCGATCGCGAGTCATCCAGGAGCAAGGGCTTCGGCTTCGTCACCTTTGCCGACGAGGCTGCGTGCGAGCGGTGCCTCGCGCTCGGCATGATGGAGATCGAGGGCAAGCAGGTGCGGCTCCTATCTGACATCCCCCTTGCGTGTGCTCATCGGCTGACAGCCTCCCTCTGGCCCATCTTCTCTAGGTTGAGGTCAAGAAGGCCCAGCCGCGCGCGGGCCGTGACCGTGACGGACCCGGCGGCGGTGGCGACCGTCGCAGCGGCCCTGGACAGGGCGGCCCGCCTGGGCAGAGCGCGCCGGGCACCTACACCCCGATGCCCATGTATGGCGCCGGCGTATCAGTCGGTAACGGTATGGGCGCTGGCTTTGGCATGGGCGGCATGATGATGCCGGGCATGGGCGGCCCTGGCATGGGTGGTCCTGGCATGGGTAGCCCTGGAATGGGCGGTCCCGGCATGGCGGGCGGCGCCATGGGCGGGCCAGTCGACCCCAACCAGATGGCGAACTTTTACCGCATGATGAGGTGCGTTCGCTCCTCGCCTTCATCTTCGCCCGCATCCCGCAGCGCGCTGACCTGCAGTACCCTTGTCCCCCGAACATCGCAGCGCCGGCATGGGCGCCGGCATGCCCGGCATGAGCATGGGCCGCCCGGGCCAGCCGCCGATGATGAGGTACGCCCTCCTTTCCCTCTCTCCCTTCATTATCCCTCCTTATCTTAACTTTCCTTGACGGCTTGCTGACGACTGGGCTTCGCCTGCAGCCCCCAGTTCATGATGCCGGGCTTCAACCCAATGATGGGCGCGGGCTCGCCCATGGCCGGCTTGAACGGCATGCGCCCGCCGATGGGCATGCCGATGGGCATGATGGGCATGCGCCCTCCGATGGGCATGGGTATGGGCGGCATGATGGGCATGGGGTGCGTCTGGCTTCCTCCCCGTCCTTCCTTACTTGTCACTCTCCTCGTGTTTCGCACGACTGACCTCGGTTCGCTGGCCCCTTTTTTTTCGCTTGCAGCGGCATGCCGTTCATGGGCATGTCCGGTCAGCAGGTGCCTGGTCAGCTTCCGACAGGCGGTCAGGGTGCCAGCCCGAACGCGAGCATTTCCGCCACGCCAATGCGACAGACGGGCTCGCGCTCGCCCAACACGGCGACGACGGGTCCCGGCCAGCAGGGACCCGGGCCGGCAAGGAGCAACACGCGCGGGCAGAGCCACTTCAAGCCCTATTGAGCGCCGGTCCATCTTTCCTCCCACTTGTCTGTATACCCTTGTCTCATGAGAACTCGCACGGCTCTCGACTTGGTGGCTACTGCAAAAGCTCTGTATGCGCAGACGCGGCGCGCGTTCCGAGGGGTTCCTCAAGCGAAAAGGAGTCTCTTCTATTCAACTCTAGGAGGAAGGAGATACAAGTAATCAAAATCTGCCCCGGCGCTGTGCGCGCGACCTCTCACCTCCCTCTCCGCCTAAACACATCCCCCACCCTCCCGTCGAACAGCCTAGGCCTTAGCCTCCTTCTCCTCGTCGGCCGGGCGCGAGAAGCCCTCGATCTTTCGGTCGGCGCCGATCGCAATGTCGCGGCTCTCGTTCTTGTCCATGTCGCGGAAGAACTAAGCGCAAGGGAGCCAGGAGGGAGCGGAAGTGGTCAGCCAGGGCGCGTCTCGAGGCAGACCTCTGCAAAACTGGAGAGAAAGAGCGGCTAAAGTACGCACGAAGAGGACACAGAAGATGCTGACAAAGTTGGCGCAGCCGATACCGACGAACGGCCAGATGAGGTTGGGGTCGGCGATCGAGGGGCTGATGATGAGGATGATGGCCGAGCTGAGGGCCGTCATGAACCTGCGTTACCCGGCGAGCGCGAGCTGTCAGCGAGAAATCCATTGATGATGAAGAAGCCAAAGGAAGACAGAGGGCAGAGCATAACGCACAGGACGAGCGCAAAGATCAGACCCTTCATGCGCTGCGGCGCGCGCGAGATGGCAATCTCGTAAACAGTGACGTTGACGAAGATCTCTCCGATGGCGGGGAGCGAGAACAGGGGGATCTGGACCCAGAGCGAAATGTCGGTGACGGTGTCGCACGAGGTCGCGTAGTAGCCGCAGGGGCTACGGGCGTAGACGAGATGCTGAAGGATGGCGCCAAGGACCATGGTGACGGTGCCGAGGAACAGGCCGGTCGCGACGCGCTGGACGGGGCTGTAGTGGATGCCAAAGTGGCGGAGGGCGGGGTAGAGGCCGTAGTTGAAGAGGGGGATGACGACGATGATGGTCAGGGGGTTGAAATTCGAGAGTAGGTCGTTGGGTACCTTTGGTGTCGATGGTGGGGCGTTTGCGTCAGCGTGCGCTCATCGGGAGAGCAAGAGAAAGGAAGGAAGCAGAGCACTCACCCCTCCGGACTGCATCTGCGCGGCCATCGACGTGATCGCTGCGGGAGGGCACGAGTGCGAGGGTAGGGGGGCATGAGGGTCAGAAAGAGCTCGAAACGTAGAGGGGAGGGGAGGGGGAAGGAATGGGCGAAGGAGTACGCACCGGTGCTAAGGCCACCGTCGGCGAGGTTGAAGATGGGGAGGAAGAGGAACAGCTTGCAAGCCTTGAGCGTCCGCTTGACCTCGTCCACGAAGTCGTCGTCAAAGGTCCACTTGGACGGGACGGAACCGGTCGACTCCATCACGTGTGAGGGCTTAGCCGACTCCCAGTTTCGCTTGAGGGCCGCCGTCTTGAGGACTCTGTGAGAGATCGGGGAAGGGAGGTGGTCAGCTCGGGCCGCCGAAGGAAGGGGGCGCGGCGAAAGCGGCCGCGGTGGAACTCACCGGCCGGCGTCGATCAAGACGGTCCCCTGCGGCGGCAGCTTGACGATCCGCTTGTGCAAGTACAGGAGGATGATAGGCAGGAGCATGTATGGGATCATCGGAATGAAGTACCCGAGCCTGTTGGACGTTGAGAGATGAGGAAGGGGGAGAGCTCGGTCAGCATCAATTTCGGATCGACTGACGACAGAGAGGGAGACCCAACGACGCCGGCAACGACGGATTGCTTCGACGACAAAGGGGCCACTTCCAGACTCACCAGAAGCCTATCCTCTTCTCCACGTAAGTCGTGCCCAGCTGGAGGAAGGCTCCGACGTTGATACACCAGTAGAAGACGAGCAGCGCGCGCTGCAGAGTCAAACCCGGGTCATAGATGACTCGCTCGCCACTCTCCAACGTGTGCACTTCTTGACGACGGATAGGTGACTGGTCGGCCAGCAACGGGGCAACTGTGGGCTTGATCAGTCCGCTCCCGGCGGCAAGTACGAGCAGCGCGATGACGAAGGCCACGATGCCGTGGCCGCCAGTAATGACTGAAGGGATGGCAGCGATGACGAGAACAACGTGGCCAAAGACTGTAGAAATCGACTCGGAAGGTCGTCAGAGGGAGGCAAAGCAGCGAGGGCAAAGACAACACGCACAAGCAACAAAGATGCCGACCCAAAGCGTCTTGTAACGGCCAAGTTTGACGTCGCTCAGGATGCCGCCCGCGATGGGGATTGTGTAGCTGCAGGAGACCAAGAAATCAGCACCCCCCGCTCAGCTGCGGGCACGACCGCACAGGACTCACGCCAGGAACGAGAAGAGGGTCGTGAGAGCCGTTGCGGTCGTGATACCGAGCCCGAGGGCACCAGCGCTGCCCTCGGCGGTACCGGGGGCCTGAAGAGAGGGCGAGCGCAGCAGGTTAAGCACAGACGACGGTGGGACAAGATCAACAGAGGGCAGAGGGTCACTCACACCCCATCCGTTGCCGTCTGCTGGGAGTTCGCGCTGCACGAAGTTTGAGAAGAGTCTACGGTGGAAGTGAACGCGCAAGGCGAGGTAGGAGTCAGCGACTTGGCGGCAGAGCAGGACCGTGGGAAACCCGGGCGAGAGGACGGACCCAGTGCACTGCAAGCGACGAGTGTCGAGAATCGCAAGACAGTGCTGGTCAGCGAACCGTTCTCTTCTAGTATAAGGGTCAGAGAGGGCGCACGCCGTAGTCTGAGAAGAAGGGGTGACAAGATCAGCAGAGCGCTTTCACAACGCGCACGGGAAACGGACGTTCGACTCACAAGAAGCGCGCTCGGCGAACTCGATGAGACACAGGAGATACGCAGTCTTGGGCATGGCCGCGGGAACGAGACGCAGGGTCTGGAGCTCCTCGTCGGTCGGGAGGCGGCCATCTTCGTCCTCAGCTGTGCCGGCCGCCGACGAGACGCGCCAGGCGCCAGCCTTCTTCTCGTCGGTAATCGGGGACGGCTCCTCGTGCACGGGGCTCTCGGGGGCGAGGACGTGGCCCGGGTCAGGGGCGCCCGACGACTCGTAGGCGGTCGTAATGTTGGCTGCAGAGAAGGCGAAAGAGGAAAGATGGCCAGCGCGATCAGCAGAGGTCACTCGAGCTCGCGCACCTGCACTAGCGCAGAGGACAGGACTTACCCGACATCGCTGAGGGGCAGGGTCAGATGAGAGGGAGGGAGAGGAGATGAAAAGAGACCCTTCCCTACCCCGCCCGCACTGCAGCTCCCTTCTTGAGGCCCGCGCCAGTCCGTCCTTCGACCTTGCCCTCGGATCTGTCCCGACGACAGCAGCAGGCGATAAGGCGCATTCATAAGGGTGCCGCGTGCTCCCAAAAACCTATCTGCTCGGGTGGGGCGGTCAGCGACACAGCGTCATGGCCAACAATAAGCCCCGCTATAGCTAGGTAAACTGTCAAAGGGGAAGGCCGCGCCGCGAGCCGCCAAGGACCTGCAAAAAGCACCACGCTGATCGACAAAAGGGGTGGTGCAAGTGAAGACAGAGCAAGGTCAGTCATCGGTGGAGGTAGAGGACCCTTTGGCTCGTCAACTGCATTCAAAGGATGGCTCTGGCCGCACATCAGGTGCGCTCGGATAAAGAGAAGGGAGGCAGCTGCAGGCGCGCCTGTTAGGCTGCGGCCCTGTCAGTCCACGGAGAAGAGCGGCGGAGGAGCCGTGGCTGAACGGAGCGAATCGCGAAACCCTCTGCTGTTGGTTCGCCGAACGGCCGATAGGCTGCGGAAACGGGCGGAAAGGTCGACGAGCGGGAGGTCGATCTGCGGGCGGCTGTTGCGAGACGGTGGAGAGGCACCGGCGGGTGTGGGGCAGATTGTACGCGACGGGTGCGGCGGCCGGCAGCAGGAGGCCCCTCCATCAAACCTCCAGCAGAGCTACCGAATTCCGATACGTCAAGGCTATGCGCATATGGGGATGGCCAGTGTGGCCGAGTCGGTCGGGCCGGGCGAGCGGTGCGCGAGAGCCTACCCGAGCGGCAATTGTTGGTTCGAGAGAGGTCAGGTTGAACGCGTCGAAGAGGGCGCCGAGCTGCCCGAGCTGGCTGCAATCGTCGGCCAGCGCTGGTACTGGTTCGATCCTCCATGTGAGCAAGTCACTCAGCTTGCATGGGACAACCAATCAGTTTTGCGGAAAGGTGGGCGTCGAGGGAGGAGGACGACGAGAGCGACGACCGATCTCCTCGTCCGGACCTTGGCGGCGCGCATGCGCAGCTCAAGCCCTTCGAGCTGGAGTTGCAGCTCGACAACCTGGCGGACAGCAGCGTTTCTATGGGAGCAGACGAATCTCTTTGGCACTGCCGCCCTGACGTCCGTCTAACAGACAGGCTGTCCTTGTATCTAAAGGGGTGGGCCAGGAGAGGTCATCGAGGCAGGCGCCCAGCTGATCCCTGCTCGCGTCGGCGCTCGAGCCGTCTCAGCCGCCTCTTTGTCCGTCCCGCCCTCGCTATAACCCCCTCGCCCATCACCTGCATCTCGCCCTCTTGTCTCCCCCATCCGCGCCAGCATCCAGTCTACCTTTGCTCGATGTCGGCCTCCTCACCGCTAGGCGCCGCAACGACCTTCCGCAGTCTGACGTGGTCCGGCGCGGTTCCCCTCCAGGTCTCGCTCTCGGCCGACTCTGCTGCCGGCGCCGGCGAGAGCTACTTTGTGCGTTGACGTCTTCCCTTCTCACTACAACAGCTGGGGCCTGCTTGCTCTCTCGGTTGGTCTTCAGCTCGTCTAGAGCCGCAAGAGGCTGAATTTATATCCTCTACCGCTTGCCGTCGCCTGTTTGCTAGATTCAAGCGCCGCGAAACAGCTACCTACCGCAGTACCTGCAGGAGGTGCGCGAGGGGCTCGTCGAGCTCGCGCTGTCGGAGGAGCAGCTCGCTGCAAGTCGCCAAAGCGATTGGTGGTTCGAAGATACCAGTGGTGGCGGACGGGCCCGGTGGTATGTATGCGCAGGTCATCCGCCGAGGGCATTCAGAGGTCTGGCTGTGCCATGAAGGCAGGGGCGTGCTGAAGACGAACCCCCCTCACCCGACGGCGACCCGCAGGCATTGGCCGATAGGCCTCATCTACGATCACTCGGCCGTCAACAACCCTTCGCTGTCAACGTCGCTGCCGCCGAACAATCCGTGCGTCAACCATTGCTGCCTCCCCTTCTCCAGGTGCGAGACGACACGACCCTGTGGGTTGACAGTCTGTCGCGGCGTCGGCTGTGATACTGCCTCCAGGCCGCCATTACGGCTGACGCTGCACCTCGTGCCGCAGGAGCGTCCTGCGCTCGGGCTCGCGACCTCTAACTCGCTCGAGTCCTGCCGAATCGCCTACATGAGCGCGCTCAAGGAGGGCGATTTTGTTCGCTGGGGTAACACCAAGCGCGTCAACGGCCTGAAGCGAGGCGATCAGGACGCGCTCTGGAGCAGCCTGCTGTCGAGTGCGCATCCGCCGCCTTCCCCTCTTGACATCGGGCCTGTCTCAAGCTGACCCGAGACCCTCCCATGCTTGCGCTCTGCAGACGACTTTGACTCGCATCATCGGGTCCTGTCGAAGCTCCTGCCGTTGCCCAATCTCCCGCCCTCGGCACAGCCTGACACACCTGGCCTCGTTGCGCCCGGCTCGCGCCCGCCGAGCACTGAGCCAGGACAACAGGGCCAGTCGAGCATCGGCGTGTCGAGCGGTCGACCCGATTCGGCATACGCTGTCCGATCTGTGCCGATGAAGGTCATCCTCCCCGAGGGCGCCGGCGTTCTGCAGGAGGTCGTCCCGCCACTCTCAACGACCGGTGCGTTCACCTGCTGGAATCCCTTTACGCATCCATCTGTCGGTACACGCACCCCGAGAGACCATTACTGACAGGATGCTGTCCTTGTATATTATCATCTCGTCTCGTCTGGAAACTGGGAACAGGACAACCATTGACGCTGCTCGCAACGTTGCAGCAGCACGTTCCGCTGCTTTTCCCGCCGGGCGAGGTGTACCCACTCGCGTTTCCGCTGGTTCAGGGCGTCATCCCGCCGGCCGAGACCGAAGTCGCCTGGCTGGGCGCATGCTTTGCGGGCGCCGATGGCTGGGTCGGCGTGTGCGTATGTCTGCGGTGACAGCCGCTCGGTCGGTCGCCTCTCAAAGTGCCAGGGCGCACGCATCAAGGCCCCCGTACGACGCTGTGAGAATCGCATCTCGATGTGTACGAGTCATACGAATTGCGGTGTGTAGCAACAGGCGAATGCAAAAGGGGCAGTGATCAAGGGGGAACGCGTGCGAGATGCGCAAAAGCTGGCGCATCACTCCTCGATAGCGTCGACCGCGACGCCTGCCCCACGTTCGCCGCCTGCGGCGGTACCGAAGATGGAGAAGTCACTCCCGCGGCGCTCGGCCTCGCTGCTCCTGCGCTGCTGGGCCTCAAATCGGCTGGCGAGAGACCCCTCGCTCGCGCTCCAGAGCGTGCTGAGCCGGTGCTCGGCGAACAGCGAGGGGGGCATCGCGTTGCGGCGCACTGCAGGGGCCACGAAGTCGTCTTCTTCGTCGTCACTGTTGTCTGCGCTCGGGGCCACGTCTGGATGGTACGTCGGCGACAGCGACTTGGGGCGCGACATGCGCTTGGGGGTCGCGTCGTCCGCAGCCAGGCCCGAGTCAAGAGGGCCGCCTTCGAGCGGCGCGTCCGCCGTGAGCTTGTAGACGCGCGACGTGATGTGAGACGTCGCCGACGTCGGACGAGCGCCGCTGAGCGGGGGCGAGTTCAGAATGAGAACCTCGTTGTCGGCCGAGTCATCGTCGAGCGCAAGGATGCTGGGGACCGCCTTCCGACGCATGATGTCGGTGCTCGACCATCGCCGGTTAGAGCGCTCGTCAGGCTTGGCCGTCTCGGTCAAAACGGGGCTCACGAGTGGTCCGCCGCCGAGGTCGCTTCCAGTGAGGCTCTCAATCAAGCTGCTTCGGGCGAAGCTGTCGGCAGTGCTGAGTCGCGATTCCTCGCCGTCGTCCAAGCGCGTCAGGACGCTGATCACACTTGATCGCGTATTGGTCAACGGAGGTGGCAACGGAAAGTCGGGCGTCGTCCACGACGGCGAGATGCGCCAGTGCTCGAGCCTGTCGGTCGGCGACGACTCGGGCGTCGAGATGTCCTTTAGCGGCGAGGCGGCGACCGTTGGTTGCGAGGGCGACCGTATGATGACGAGCGGGCCCTCTGCCTCCTCATTCGAGGGGAAGCAAGCTCCGCTCAGATCAAGCGGGGCGGGCAGGGTCGACCGCAGGTAAGGCGACGCCTGGACGGTGCGTGGGCCAGTTGATGAAGCCAGCGTGCTGTCCAAGGGCCTCAACGTGCGCCCGTGCGCCGGATGAGAGTGCCTGTCGCGAGAGGCCAGGTCGGTGTTCTTGACGAGGGCCGAGAAGGCGGCAGCGCGCTGGGCCGCCTTGCGCGCAATCTGCAAGAGCTCGTCCCGTTCGCCCTTCCATCTATGCTCCTCGAGCTCGCGCTCGCGCTTCTCGCGCCGCTGATCGCGATCCTCTTCGGACCAGAGGGCGGGCGTAAAGTGATTGAAGACTTGTGTCGGGGGCGGCAGTGATGTTGGCGGCGGCTTCGGTTCGTGCGACGGCGGAATAAACGACAGCGACGATGACGTGGACCGATGGTGATTGCCGCTGTAGTAAGGAATTGTCGGCGACGACGGCAGACGGATCGGCTGCTCCTTTGCCTTTCGGCCGATTTTTACGTAGGCCAGCGCAAGCAGGGCCTGTGCGAACCAAGAGGGGAAACGCGACGTCAGCAATCGTCATCCTCATCGAACCATGACAAGCTGAAAAGCTGAGGGACGGGACGCACCAAGAGCAGGAAGCTACCCACGAGACGCGCGCAGAGCACGCCGACCCATCCACCCCACTGCCACCCATCGCAGACGGCACCGCGCCCCCAGCTGGCGTCCATGTTCCAGCCGCAGCGGCTCGCGAAGCCGGTCGGGGCCGGCACGTTCTCCCACGACTTGAAGACGGCCAGCTGCGACGCCGCCGTCAAGAGCGTGAGCAGCGCCGAGAACGTCAGGGCCAGCAGGTTGAATGGCACCGGCGCAAAGAAGAGTAACGGCAGAGCCAGGACCGCCAGAAGCGAGGTGATGAAGAAGGTGAGGTTGAGCGTGCGCGGCATCCCGGGGTCCATGACTGCATCGCGAGGGGACGCATGTCGACGATCAGCGTCGTCGACGCCCACGATCGGTGAGGTATGTCAAAGGACAAGGACAGCACTCACGGATGAAAGCCACAAGGTAGCGAACGGTGCAGTAGCCGACCCATCCCTCGAGCACGGTCGCGACAAGCCAGGCGACCCAGCGCCAGACGCGTCGATGGCGCTTGCCACGCCTCACGCGCTGCTCAGTCGCGGCCTCGAGCGCCATTTGCGAAAGCGTGTGCTCGGCCTGCTGCTGGCGCATGCGGAAGCTCGCGAGCGACGAAGATGACGACTGGGCCGGCTCAGAGTAGGGTTGCTGGTAGGGCTGATGCTTCGCCGACAAGTGTCGCTTGGCCTGCGTGGAGAGGCGCGGCGAGCGACTGTTGACCTGGGGAGAGGAATTATTGAGCGATACCATCGGCGAGACCTCTCGCGAGTGGCGCGAGAGCAAGTACGACGGGTATGGCGATGTTGCTGAGGACGGTGCCATCGTTGCTGCTGCTGCTGCTGGGCGAGCGGCTAGACTCGCTCCCACCACGTCGTCGGTCGGCCGTTGGCAGAGGTAGGGGCCAGAGAGGTGGTCCTTTGAGATGTCCGAAAACCGGATGAGAGGGTCGAGAGCTGTTCCTGGTGCGAGGTCGAATGAGCAACGTGGAGAGTTTGCTGATTTGGGGAAGGCAGAGCCGGACGAGGGAGAGCAAGGGCGGGGGCCGGTCCAAGCCGGCGGGCGGGTGGACTACAAGCGGACGAGGCAAAGGAAAAGACGGGTAGCGACGGGCTCTTCACAGCGCGTGGACTCGACCGAAGAGGAAGAAGAGGGGAATCGCTGGGAGGAGAGGGAGAGAAGGCACTGGACTAGTCGTGGCAAGGTCAAAGAGGCGGCGTTGGCGACCAGCTTCCCTCCCTGCTTCGACGTTGTGGCACTTTGGCGTGAGGGCGCGTGGCTGGCATAGCAAGCGCGATTGCCCTGCTGGTCAGCCGAGGCAGGCCAAAATGTCGGTCGTGAGCTATCCAACAGCAGGGACGGGATGGGCGTGAGGGAGGGCAAGGGAAGCAGCGGCGAGACAAGGCAGCGGAAGCGCGGGGAGGCAAGCGGGCCCCAGGCGGGCCGACGAGAGGGCCGACTGCGCGCCGCTCAGCGGCAACGGAAGCTGGCAGGCAGCAGCGCAGTATTACCGGCAGGACCCCTCTGATGAGCTCTTCGTTGGCCGACGCCCATCATCATCCGCTTTGTGCGTGCACCCTCCGAGTGACTGAGCGATCGCTCACTTTCGACGGCCGGCAGCAGCACGGCCCTGGCTGCTCTGACCGACGCTGATTTGTTCCGCACGACCGACGCCTCGCGTGTTCATCGGCCTCGTATCCGGTCGCGCTAGATCAAGGGGAAGAGGGATGACGGGACGTGGGGGACGAGCCGGCAGCCGCTCTCAACTCACATCCGGCACCCAGCTCGCTGTGGTCGACGCTCGCCTGTTGTAGGTCGTCCGCGCATGCTCAGAGGTCGAGCGCGGGGCTATCGAGGACGCTCGACGAATTGAAGGCGCGACTGGCCGTTTTGGCGACACTTTGACGACTTGCAACTGCTGTGTTGGTTGTGCTGTGGTTGGTGGAGGCCGACGCCCGGGGAATGAAGACCATCGTTCACTCGCCGTGAACACCTCCCACACTCACACCGACGCGCGCTCGTGAGGGACGCGCGCGCGGCCCATGACACCTAAGTAGCCCTCCCTCAGATCAAATGAATCCTTTCGAAGCGACTCAAAACAACGTGAGACTCTCGATTGGAAGGGACGTCTCCCTGCGTTCAGTGCCATCTGCAGATACAATTTGTATCTGCGCCAGCGGCGCCCAGCTCTCGCGACTTCCGAGGCGGATCGGCCGACGGCCGTCGAGAAGGCCCCCGAGTCGCCCACGGCCGGCCGTGCTGACCGAAATTCTCACTGCCCAGCTGCATGGCCCTCCCTGAAAGCATTTTTTTTTCAACGGAAAGAAACGAAGGAGACGCGGCTGACTTTGACTGCCCACCTGACCAACACAAGCCCTCCCTCCTTCTCCTCTCATGGCCCCGCCGCATCGGCTCCGCGCGCGGCAGACCGCAAGCAACTCGAGTCGCTCCGGCGACTCGACTAGTCATCTCGTTCTCGCCCAGACCGCCGACGAGCCCAACGCCGGCGGCGTCCAGGGGCGAAAAAGGCGTCGGGCCGGCCTGCCCATCGTTGAGCGGGGCGACGCTGTTGCCCGCCGAGAACTGGCCGGTCAACTTGCCCGGGAAGAAGTCGCTCGAGAGTTCCAAGGTACGTCGACCGCCCCGCCTGTTCTTTAGTCTGAGTCTTCTTGGTCTGACTGAGACTCTCCCACGGCCACGCGGCTCACATCCTTAGCAGGCGATCATCCTCTCATTCTCGGCCTCGCCCAGCACCAAGGCGCAGCCGACGACGCGTACGACTACGACGGCGGCATGGATGCGGCAGTCGGCGAGGCGCCGGACGACCGCCCCGCCGGACCTCTCGCCGACCACCCCTCAGCCGTTGGCGACTCATCGTCCGAGCTCGGGCCAGTCGAGCTAATTCAGCAGCTGTACGTACTAACGCTACTTAGTACTTGCCCGTTGAAGCTCGGCGCCCCCTGACTGATGTGCCGCGGCCGGCCTCCCACCCCTTCTCCATCAGGACCCGATCACGACAGTCACGGCTGCGGACTAGGCAAGGTCAGCCGGCACCTCGCTCTCGACGCGTCCGCCGGCACCGTCTTTGGACGGCTTGGTCGGTCGCGTTGCCTAAGGTCGTCGAGGCTTACCTGTCTTGGGACGGCCGCGGCCGGCCCAATGCCATCGCTTCGTCCTCAGGGCTTGGCGTCCGAACGCAAGCGCACAATCTGACCAGTGCGTCGCGGTCAACCCTATGACGCTGCGCGTGGAAACGTTGCCTGCTGACGACAGCATCTCGTGCACCCGGCCTCTCCCGCGCGGCGCGAGCACAGGCTCCCGGCTCATCGTAATCGAGCCGAACTCTGAGCACGGCCACGGGCAGTCCCCGGCGGTCGCCCTCGCGTCCAACGGCTTCATCGCCGCGTCCTCAAGGAAGGCGGCCCAGTCGTTCCACGTCTCCCTCCTGGAGCTCTTCCTTCGCCTGCAGGATGTATCGTCGTTATCAGCCTACGCGTTCTCTCAGGCGCTCGCCGCTACCTGGTCTATCAACCATTCGACCGCCCTCTACCATCAGCTTCTCGACGCCGTCTCCGTCTGGGTGCGCATGCGCGAGATCATCGAGGAGAAGGTGCGTGTTCTCCCTGTTAATGTGTTGTCGGGGCTCGATTACCGCTGCGGCTGACCCTCTCTACTTCCCTTGGCCCTGCTCATCTCTGCCTTCAGCTGAGGATCGCTCGAAGTCAAGACGGCGAGCACTGGAGGATCGCGCATGCCTGTCCGGCTTGCTTCAACAAGGTGCGTCCGCCCGCCTCTTGCCAGTGGGCTCCCAAGCTGACCATCGCGCTCCCGGGCCGCCTCTCGCTCGCGCAGCTCCCGACCGAGGACCAGACGGTCACCATGCAGAACATCCACGTCTGCGCGGACGCCAACTTCTCGCTCAAGCGTCTGGAGAAGGCCGGCCAGCAGGACTACCGCCTCCACCAGCGCAGGTACTTCATCGATGAGGATCGAGTCGACGACATGGCACGGGTCGTTGGAACCTCCGTGCGCGCTTCCCAATGTACATCCTCCCGCACCCGCGCTCAGGCTGACCCTCTGCCCTTCTTTCTCCTTCCAGACCGTTGGCGGCGACTGCGACGCCAACAATTGGGGAGCCGCTCGCGCTAACGCCGGAGAAGATCACGTCGGGCGTCGCACTTGGGACGCCTTCGACCGCAACGGTGCGTGCGCATCTCGCGTTTGCTCGACCCCTTGCCGAGCCCGTGGACTCACCGGCACTCACGCCACTCGCACAGGCATCGCTACTGTGAACTGTCAGCACGGCGTACCCTTGCTCGCGGCCGACATCATCAAGTCCGGCGAGCTGTTCGTGTGCTCTCCAACTGCCCTTCTGTGACGCCATCATCGCGCTGACCCCCCCCCTCCCTCCCCTCTTAACTTGTAGTGCAAAGTACCCCCTCGCGCTGCTTCGCGATTTCATGGATGCCGTCGAGGGGCCGATCGCCTTCGGCTACGACATCGCGTGCTCGTTCTCGCGCACAGTCGCCGCGAGCGGCGCGTTCTCTTCGGAGGAGAAACGTCGGCTGACCTTTGTCGTGCGTACGCTCGCCCTACCTCGCACCTGCCGTACGTCTGCATGCGCGCCAGGTCTGACCCCTTTTGCCTTCCTCCTTGCAGATCGGCGCATTTCACGCGCACGCGCACAACTGGTGGTGCCAGATCGACTACCATCCCCGCCGGGTGCCCTCCTTCGGCCTTTCTGACTTTGAAGCCGCCGAGCGGCTCTACTCCAACACCAACCACCTCGCGTCTTCCACAAGGTCGCTCCACCCCTCTCCTCCCCCCTGCTGTACTCTCACGATACGATTTTCATTCTCACACTCCTCGTTCGTGTGCGCGCTCTTAATCAGAACCGCGTCTCAGGCGACGCGCGAGATCAGGATCGAGAGGCGCTTCTCGCACATCGCGACGGAGAAGGTCGCCGCGCTCGGAACTTACTTGCTCAGCAACCTGAAGCAGGCGCAGACCACACTCGCAGAGGCTGCGGTCACGCTCTCTCGCTTTGATCTCGCAGATGTGCAGGAGTGGGAGACTGCAGAGAAGGCTTGGTTCCGAGCGAACCCGAAGTCATCCTTCGGTTCGAGAGAGGAGGATGACGAGGCGACGTACGTCAGCCTCCTACTGGAGCGGACGGCCCTGAAGGAAGAGCACCGGGTCCTTACCGACAGGTGGATCCCGTATCAGCCGAGCGCGCCCGGCCCGACGCCCGCCGAGCGCGCTCGATCGAAGCGCGTCGACATCGTCCTCGCCGAGCTAACGGGAGTCGAGAGCCGCCTCGTCAACCTTCGTTGGGTGCTCGGCCTCAGCGTCGACTGGTCGCCGACGGACGAGAAGTGGGTCGCCGCGCTGAAGAGGAAGGGGCGCGCGTCTGCACTGGCCGCCATGACTGAGCTCGAGAAACACGCACGGCTCCGAGCTTTTGAGATGGAGCGCGCCGGCCTCCCCTTTACCGGTACGTCAGAGTCAGACGCCGGGGGGGGGGGGTAGGCCTGAGTGGATCGCCTGACGAGTGACGTGACGGGAGAAACCGTCACTGACAACTACCTGCTCCTTCTCTCTTTCACGCGCTGCAGGCGTCAAGTTGAGGACCAAGATTGCGCTGGCAGTGAAATCGCGATCGGCTGCCTTCTATCGGGCTCTCGAGCGGTTCAACGCGCTAGCCCAGGCGTCGGGAGGCGAGCTCGCGGTGTTGTCGGCAGAGAGCGCAATGGACGAGTCGTCCTTTGCGTCCTCGGTGCTGTACCAGGGTCGCGTGTCCCAGGAGTGGGCGCAGCCCTCGGCAAGGGAGGCCGTCCGCGCCTGGCAGCATCAACAGTGCGCGGCCCTCGAGCTGCGGCGAGTTGCACAGGAAGCGAGCCGGGTAGAGGACTGGATCGAGAAGGAGTATGAGGGGCTGCGATCTCTCGTTCAGCGCTTTAAAGAGGTTAGTCCAACAGATCAGCCCCCTCTTCCCGGTCGCCCTAGATGCTGGTCTCTCTGACGCCGCCCTCTCTCCCCGCTGCGGCGCTTGCGACTTACAGTCTGGCGATCCTCTCTTGTCCGAGGCTGAGCGCCTGCTCGATGTACACGAGCTGATCGTAGGGCGCCTTGACGGGCCGCTCCACTCGCTTCGCTTGCACCTGTCGTCGGCCGACGCGGACGAGCCTGGAATTGGACGGCCCGCAGTGCCAGCGGCCTCAGCAGCGCAAACGGGGTCGACGCCGTCCACTTCCAGCGACGAGGACGAGGCGGCGGCGGGCTCCGGCGGCAGCGATGGCAGCTTCGACGGCGATGCCGAGGAGGGGGAGGAGGACGATCTGATCGCGCACGTTGCCGCGGCGCTGTCAATCTAGATGGCTGTTCCTGGGCCTATGTTCTGAGGTGCGAAATCCGGTCAGCTGGCATCCAGCGCCCTTGTCAGCAGGTCGGGAGCTCCGGGAGAGGGGACTGTCAGTAGGACGCCTCGAGCGAGTACTTGCTGGACGAGCGGGGGCGAAGGGGCCACGTGTACTCAACCTCGTTGCCGCGCGCGCCCCGACTCGCGACGCGACTGGACGCGCCGCGACTTTTCCTCGCCACCCTCCGACCGTCTCCCCCTTCGCCCTCCCTCCTCTGCACCTCCTCGACTCGATGTCCTACAGCAAGTGCAAGGCATCGGCAGCCTACAGAGCAGCCATCGACGAAGTCTTCTCGCTCGTTGAGGAGCGCTGCGCAGAGCTCGGTGCGCGCTTCGACATGCCGCCTGAAGCCGTCGAGAACGACGTGCTCAACAGCCGCCTTCGACGGTCGCACGTCAAGTGCGTCGCTCTTCCCCTGCCCGAGTTCCGCTGCAGCACAAGCTCGCGGCTGACGTTCGCGCTGCTGCTGCCGCTACAGGAGAAACCTGTACGCCTTCTGGCTCGGACGAGAGGGTCAGTCATTTTCGGCGTCACCGCCTCAGCCCGCGTCTACTGGCGCCGGGCTGAACAGACTTTGAGCTCTCCTTCCGCGCCCTTTGCCTGCTTGCTTCAGCCAAGGCTGCCGGAATGTCGGCCATCGAATACGGCCGGCTGAACAAAGGAGCCTGGGCCGACCTTAAGTGGCCAGGCGACGACGGACGCGAGAACGAGAACATGAGGGCGCTCAAGGTCGAGCACGAGTGCGTCCTCCAACTCCCCCGCTTGGTCCAGGCAGTCAGCTGCCTCTTCAGTCTCGGTCTGTGCGAGATTGACGCTAACGCCACTCTGGGCTGACCTGGCCGACGTGCTGCCCTTCCCCTCCAGAACGCACCTCAAGGAGCCGGGCCGTCTCGACGTCAAGGCCGACCGCAACCTGACGAGACGCCTCAAGGCCGACATGGACAACTTGGTGCGTCTCGCCGCTTGCGACCTCCGTTCTGGTCGACTCTACCTTACAGCCAAATCTTGGATCTGACTCTGAGTCGTGACCGTCGCTCTTACTTGACCCCGCCCGGTCGTCCTCAGCTCTCGGCCTACGTCGCTCACCACCAGCACGAGTTCCTCGTCGTCCTTTCGTCTCCCGCATCGCACGTCGACTACGAGTACTTCGCCTCTCCCGGCGCGCTCAAGTTCCTCGCTCTGCGCGTCCCGGGCTGGCAAGGAGACAAGACGGCCCGCGAGTTCCAGCTTTATGTCCAGCACGGGCCGGCGACCTGTACGTGCGCCTGGCTGCCTGCCGCGTGTCGCTCGCGCTGTCCTGACCTGGGCGCTCGTTCGCCTCGCTCCCGCGGCGCCGCGCGGATGCCCTTTTGACGAGCAACGACGGCAAAGACAAGCCCGTCACTCCGCAGTCGGCGATGAGGTCCTCAATCCTCGCCTCGATCCAGGCTGCCCTTGTCCCCTTTTTCCCCGACTCCACGCCTCCGTCCATGCGCTGGAGCGTCGGCATGCAGGAGTTTCTACGGGACCAGGGCGTGCTCGTTCATGGCTTCCCCCCCTCGCTCGAGCACACGCCTCTCTCTAAAATGAGCAAGGCGCAGCTCCTCACGTTCCAGAAAGGCACGTCCCGCCCGCCCTTACCTGCCGCCAACGACGGTCGCTGACCACCTATCGCCTGCTCAGCCTTTGAGAGACAGGGCGAGGAGCCTGCGAGCATGACGTTTTCGCGCGACCCAGCCTGGGCGCAAGATTTGTCAGGGCATCGAGCATCGTCTTCTCGGCGCCAGGGCGCCCGCAAGCGCAAGACCCCCCCGCTGCGCTTTGAGCCCGAGCTCGCCCATCCCGCCCCGGCAACAGCGAGGTCGTCTCCATTTGCGAACTACGACGAGAGCTTCTCGGTCGAGAGAGGGTTCGTTTTTGGCACAGCCGATGCCGAGGGCGAGACGGACGTTGAAGATTGATGACCATGGCCAGGAGTACGCGCGCGGCCCATCCCCGAGCTCTCGGCGCGCGCAGCACACGACCATCACTTGCACCTGCGCCGCGTCCTTGCCTTCAGCTCCCCTCTGCTGTCATTAAGGGTCGCGCGCGCCCGCCGCCGCTGGCAGGATGGTTGGCGATGGCATGGCATTGGGCAGAGGCGGCAGTGGAGAGGCAGGCTGAGGGAACGACCTGCGCGTCGGGGTAGAGCCAAGTGAGGTAGGCGAGGCGAGCGGGAGCGACTGGGCGGGGAGGGGACGTCGATATGTACATGGTAGAGCCTGGATCTGTCGAGGGAGGAGCCAAGGCGCGAGTCGATCGTGTCAGACCGAGTGCGGTTGAATAAGAGAGAGGGAGGGAGAGATTGGGGACGTGCGCTTGAGTTCAAAAGCCCCGCCGGCGCTGGGCGCGAGCCGCGCGCTCAATGGCCTGGGCCTGCTTCTCGTGCTGCGTGAGGTCGAGGGCGCGCTTCGAGACGGGGCAGTCGTCCTCATCCTCGTCGTCTTTGGTCTCGTCGTCCCCGTCGTCGTCGTGCGCGCGCGACGGCGTCTGCTGGCGCTGCTGCTGTGTATTGGCACGCTGCGACTGCGAGGCCGAGGGACCGGCGGCCGCGGCCGCACCAGCCTTTCCGACGGCTCTCATCCGGAGCAAGCCAGCCTGCTTGCCGGGGCAGGGGGAGAAAGGAGGGTCAGGCCTCGGGTCAAGGGGGTGGGGGGTCGGGCTGCAGGCAGCAGCCCGAGGGGATGAGCAGGCAGCACCTCTCCATCCCTGGCGCGCTGCTTGGCCTTTCCCGCCGCGGCATGGGCGCGACGGCGCTCGGCCTCACGCTCTTCTCTCGCGCGTCCTTTCTCCTTCTTGGCTGCATAGCTGCGACCCATGGCGGGGGGGGGGCTGGCGAACGGCTCGGCTGGCCAGTGGCAGGGGGCTGGCGGACGGCTCGGCTAGCGGGCGACTACGAGGTTTGGGCTGTTGACAGGGCAACGCATCAGGGAGGCAAGCGCAAGGGTCAGCAGTACTCGTGCTCGAGTCTCGAGAGGGACGGACACAGGGGAGAGGGTCAGTGGGAGAGGCCTCCCTGCCCCACGGCCTGCGGCAGGCGTCAAGCGCCGTCCTCAGCCATCTCCTGCGGTCACCGCGGGCGGTGTCCTCGGAGTGTGGGGCGCGGGAGGGGGGGAGGGGGAGAGAGAGGGACGCACCAAGAGAGCCCATACCCGGAGGAAGGGGGAGTAGCGGCAAGAAGGCGGGTCCTGTCGACAGCAGAGGCGGATGACCGGTCGGTGGGCTTGGGTGGGCCGCGGGCGGCAGGCTGGGCCTGGACTTGGCCAGCGCAGATGGCCCTCAGATCTGCAGATGGTGCGCTAAGGCAGGGCCGGCCCTTTGAAATCAGCCGTCTCACCTCCCAAAGGACCGTTTGCAAGGGTGTCATTTGATCTGAGGGGAGGCTACTTAGGTGCCCATGAGGGCCCATGCTCAAACGTCGTCCAGATGTGAACGGCCGCTCCGACGCAGCAACGACAGCAGGGTCTCTGCCCCGAACAACAGAAACCCTCTCGTCTTCCGCGACCTTTCTACGGCACGAAGATGGACAGGCCAGCAGCAGCTCTCGTCGAGCGAGTTGCGCGGGCGCTCCTGTTTCCGCGCGATTCCCTCGCGGTTTTGCAGGCGTGCGCAAACACGCACTGGCTGCGCAGCAGGGCTTACTACGGAGCCGGCCGTCGCTAGCGGAGGAAAAGCCTCGGCCCTGGGTCGATTGCTTTTGGCTGGCGGAGAAAAAAATAGGAAAGGTGCTGGAGAGAGGCGTTGGGCGCAAGCTCGGAATGCAAGCCGCCGCGGACGAACGACAGCAAGCACCGGCGAGGGAACGTCAGCCAGCCAGCCAGCCAGCCACCTCTCCCAACCCTCTTCTCTCTCTTTCCAAGCAGCAGCAGCAGGGCGTTCGGCTCTCATCTCCAGCCCTCTCGGTCGTAGCCTCGTAGACGGAATCTCGCCTTCAGCCCGCCCTCGTCGATCCCGTGCCGGCCTCCTGCCCGAGCTACCCCCATCCTCCTGTCCCTCCGACAAGGCGAGCAAGCGCCCAGTCCAAGACATTTGCCCTCCCACCCACGCCAGCCCACTTCCAGTCTTTCTCGGCCGCTGCTCTTGGCCGTCCACAGCCCCTCCTCGCCTCTCGCCCCGAGCAGTCTTCTGCGTCTCGCGCTCGCTAAAGCGCGATCCTCGAAAGTCGCCCGCTGCCGCCTCCCGCCCCAGCCCTTCGAGCTTCGATCGGCCAACCGGGCCCCCTTCACAGCTCCCTTTCGACTGGCTCAGCAGCTCCTCGCCGCCGCCATGTCGTCGCCCCCTTCCTCGATCTACAATGGTGCGTTCCCGCTCCTCTTACAAACCTACCTGGCCTCGCACGCGCCCCGCCTCGATCTTTGCGGGCTGACCGCTAGCGCTGCTCTCCCGACCCGCCTAAAAAAACAACCTCTGTGGACCTGCTCCCGTCGACACACCTCGCTGCGGCCCGACCCTTCTTCGCTCCCTTGGCTCGTCTTGGCCGATCGGCTGCTGCCTCGTCGTGCGCACCGCCGTCCTGACAGACAATCAGGCGCTGTCCGAGTTCTATTCGGATCGCTTCATGCCCTGGACGGCCAACCCGGGCATCACTGTCGCCTCGATCCTCGTCTCCGTGCTAGGGTCATATGCCACGCTTCTGATCCTCGGCAAGCGCACGAGCAATCGCGGCTTCATCAATTGGCTTCTGCTCTTCCTCTCGGCCGGCGCCTTCACTGTCGTCGCCGTCTGGAGTATGCACTTCGTGCGTATCGGCCTTCCATTGAGTTGTGCTGTGTGCCCCGGCGTTGCGCTGGCTCTGCCGGAGCTCCCTTGAGGTCATGAGGCGCTCGCTGACCCACAGCTGCCCCTCATCTGCCCTGGTCATTCTTGCCGTTGCTCACTCATCGCGCTTCCAGGTCTCGATGCTGGGTCTCCGTCTGCAACCGTCTCCAACGCAGTCATGGTACATCCAATTCTCGGCCGGTTTCACCGTGCTGTCGCTCTTCGTCCCGCTCGTCGCCTTCGCGCTCGCCTTCGTCTTCTGCGGCGGGCAGGGCGACTTTCAGTTCTGGCGAAGCGCAGTCGCAGGCGTTCTTGTTGGCGGCACCATTGCGCTGATGCACGTACGTTTCGCCGCACTTGCCTGTAATGCGCCTGGCCTCTCCACGGATCTGACCATTTCGCTCCTCCTTCTCCTCCTCCTCCTCCTCCTGCACCTCCTCTGCCCTTTTCTTCGAAATAGTATTCTGCCAGCTTCAACATGCCGCTGTTCGACATCGACTACCGAGCGTACACTGTCGTCATCTCGATTCTCGAGGCCTCAGTCGCGGCAACGGCCGCGCTCTCAGTCTTTTTCAAGTTCCGCTCGCTCTGGCAGGACTCGTTCCCCAAGCGATGCGGCTGTGCCGTCTTGCTCGCCGCCGCCGTCTGCGGCATGCACTATATCGCGCTCGCTGGCACCCGCTGGAAGTTCAAGGGCGGAGCCGACTGGCGCCAGATTGGCCAGGGCCAGGCGCAGAGCGTGCGCCTCACGATCGGTGCGTCCTCATGCGGCTGTCGTCTTGCCCGAGCATAGGAGTCCGCGGCTGAATTGTTGCTCACTCGCCGTCCACTCAATTGTTCCAGCCATCTCGGTCATGTGCCTTGTCATCATCCTGCTCTCGCTCGCTCTTGCCCTGTACGACTTTCTCAACGCGCGCAAGGTCTCGACCGATGCTCGACAGATCGTGCTCGCCTCGGCCGCGTTCGACAAGCTAGGTCGGATGCTGGTGAAGATGGACGGCACGCTCCCACTCGTCGTCATCGAGACGGACGCTGTGCTCAAGGTGCGCAGAGCACGTATGTTTATCACGCTTCCAGCGCTCGCCAGACTGACAATCGCCCTGTCGCTCTGCAGGACATCATCTCCGAGCTCAACCCGCACAAGCCGACGTTCCAGTGGCTGTTCTCCCTGTCGTTCAATTGGCAGATCCTCGTGCCGTTCCATTCGCAGATCGCTGCGGCGATCCAGTCTCGGCGCGCCGGCAAGAAGCCCTTCTCGACGTCGACCTCGAACCCGACCGCCTTTTATGGCCGCAACGGCTCCCGCGCGGCGGCGGCGCGGGCTAGCCACAAGAAGGCCAAAGAGTTGGCGCTGTTCCGCTCGCGTTTCGTCGAGGCCGCGTTCGAGCTTAGTGGCGAGACCAACATCCGACTCGAGGACGTTGGCGTTCTGTTCGACAAGGTCCTCGTCACGGGCACTCTTGGTCTCGGCGGCATCACCGGTGAAACCAAGGAGCGGGCCGGCCAGGCTGAGCAGAAGGACGCTGAGGCCGTCGAGGCCGACCTGCAGCAGCAAGCGCTTGCGGCGTTTAAAGACGCGGCCGACAACGAGGGTCTCATGATGGTCGTCGTGCGCGAGCTCGACCCGACGACGCTCGACTCCTACATGGCCCACGGCTACCGACTGGCCGAGATCAAGCACTTCTCGCACGTCTTCTCGTCGCGAATCGGCGTGCCCAAGGTTGACCTCGAGACGTTCCTCGCAACGTGCAAGACGTTTGCCAAGCGCGGCACGCGACCCGTCGTCCAACCTGCGGGCGCCTACGTCGGCCTGTTTGGCGTCCGCGCCGGCGGCGAGGTCGATGGCGGTGACAAGGGCGTCGAAGTCCTGACGTACGGTTTTGCCAAGCACCAGGCACGCCCACTCCTACCCTTCCTGCGATCGTCGCGCCATCAAACCGTGACGCCTCTCTCCTCTCCCTTCCTGCACTGACGCTGACCGCTCCTTGTTCCTCTCGCAGATTCCCGCCTATCGTCTGCCCGACGTCTCGTGCCCCATCATCCCCGAGGCCCGCAACTGGCTTCGCACGATCTCGGGTATGACCATTTCCGAGGTCCTCTACCAGTGTGACGAGGAGATCTCCAAGCCTGTCTCGCCGCACCGTCGGCGGACGTCGATCTCGTCGCAGCACTCTGGCAACAAGTGGTCGGACTCGGAGGACGACTACGACGACGACGAGGAGTCGACGCCGCTGCTCGACTTCCAGATCGCGCTGTCGATTGCGGTCGAGGCGCTGGGCCAGGCCATGGTCGGCCCCTGGCCCGACATCAACGACATCGCGCGCCTGTCACCCGAGATCCTGACGGTGCCGTCGTCGCTCGACGGCACGACCGAGCCAGCCCAGATGATCGTGCTTGAGGCCGTGCTGCCGTCGGTCATGGTCGGCGATGGCGGACCCATGTTCCGCGAGAAGTCTCCCCAGTCGCCCGTGGCCGACTCGGACACGCAGGCCAACCGGATGGCGGCCATCCGCCCGTTCAGCGTCGCCGACAAGCCGCCGGCGCCCTTCACCTTCACGCCGTTCCCGCTCTTCTCAAGCGCCCAGACGATGCTCATCAAGGGCCGCGGTGCCAAGGAATTCGCGCGAGAGGTGCGTTGACCCTGCCCGATCGATCTCCCCTCTTGACAGACGCTGACTGACCCTTCCTGCCTTCTCGCCCCGTGCAGGTGACGGACCAGCTCGGTCCGCACTATGGCGTCAAGCACATCGCCATCTCAGACCCGATCCCGGTCTCGTCGCCGTCCCAGCCGGACCCGCCGTCGACGTTCACTGGTCCGCCGATGCCGCCGCCTAGCGGCGCGCTGCCACCGTTGCCGACCGGCGCCAGTCCGGTCGCGCCGCCGCTGGGCGTCTCGCACGCTGCCCATTCGTCAGTTTCTGGACAGCCCAGCCGGCTTCCGACGAGCGGCTCGCGCAACTTCT
Organism: Cystofilobasidium bisporidii; assembly: GCA_014825535.1. Taxonomy (NCBI): domain Eukaryota; kingdom Fungi; phylum Basidiomycota; class Tremellomycetes; order Cystofilobasidiales; family Cystofilobasidiaceae; genus Cystofilobasidium; species Cystofilobasidium bisporidii. Next base: position 98,562 of record MVAK01000003.1, on the reverse strand, counting down.
CCAAGCCGCTCACTCCGGCCTCTAAGGACCCTCTGAGCGCCAACGACTCATTTACTCATCTGCCCCACGGTGTGAGCACGGCAAAGACTCCGATGAAGCGCGGAGACAGCGACACGTCGTTGTCGAGCTTTGGCGTCGGCCCCGGCGCCCTCAAGGAGGATGTCATTGGCGGTCGAATCGCAGTCGGCGGCACGGACGGGTGAGTCCTGCCAATCGTCCCGGCCTTCCTCTGTTCTTGGTCCACGACAAGTGCTGACTTGTCGGCTTTGGTTGCTCGCGCCTCCCAGCTGGCATCTCCGGGCGATGCGCGACCTCGAGCTGACGCCGCAGGGCCAGCAGGGTCTGGTTGGGCTCGAGTGGTAGAGAGCCCCTCCTTTCGTCTCATCTTCCTCCATGATCGTCACTTCTCGTCTGCCCCTCCATCCCCTGCATCTTTTTCTTCGGCATCCCCTCTTGTCCCGCGAGCGCGCGGCTCGCCCTCACAATCATCGTATCCCTTTTTATCTCCCTCCTGGCCCCTTCGACCTCACTGTTATGTGTTGTGCAGTCGCCCGTGCGCGTCGTCCTCTCTCCCTCTCTCCTTCTCGGCCCTTTGTTCTGGCATGGGGTTTCCAGCTGCGTTACTGCAGGAGTGGAGCGAGCTCGGCTGCGGCCGTGTCTCTTTCGTCGTCGTGCGCGGTCGTTCACGCCAGGTCGACCCACCCGCGGCATCGTCATATCTGCCCCCGCGTTTCGATTTTCGTGGAGTCGGGCGGGCGTCGGACGCCTGTCGCCTCGGCAGAGACACCCCGACTCACGGCCGCTCCTTGCTGCTCTCCAGCACCCTCCTCAACGCCCTCTACCTCTGTCAGACCTGAATTTTAATCATTAGGCGGTCTCTAGCTTGCTGTTGTCCTTGTGAGTGGTTCAACTACGCTCCATCCCTCGAGTCGAGGGAGCCTGCAGACGCTGACGTGAGGGGACGTGCGCCGCGCAGGCCGACCCGCCAACTTCAGCCCTCGCCCCAGCGCCCTTCACCCTCTCACCCTCCCAACCCCCTTTGTCGACCTCCTCCCTCTCGCCAATCTTCCAAGCAGGGCGGCAACGACCTACCCACAGCCGTTCACTCCCCTTTTCCCTCCACCCCCCACCCCAATCGCCCCTCTCTTGCCTGAGTCGAGCGCGCTCGATGCCCGCCACCCTGTCGCCGCCCAGTCGCCGCGTCGGCGGCCTCGGCTCCAAGCTCGTCCTTGTGCTCCTGGGCGCGCTCGCCTGCCTGCCGTCGGGCACGTATGCGGTCGCGCGGACAGCGAGCGAGCAGGAGAAGATTGGCAACAACATATGTGCGTCCCACGCCTCCTTCTGCCCGCAGAGTCCTAGCGCGCTGGAGGTCGAGCGAGCTCCCTGATGAGCTCAACAGGCCCTAGCGGCGCTGACGATCCGATCGGACGGCTCCCCCTTACCTCGACTTGGCCCTGCCTCTCTCGCCGCAGATACGTCCTCTGTCACGTACTGTGCGCCACCGACGGGCATCCTCGTCAGCTCGTTCTCATTCTCGTACTTTGAGAAAAATGAGGTGCGTCGGATTCTCTGCTCTCTTGGTGCTCTAGCCCAGCATGCGGTCGCTGCGCCCCCCCCCCTCCCAAGCCCCCCAACAAGCCGGCCACGCAGCTGAAATCCCTTTCCTCGCCTCAACTTCAGTCGGCCTTGTTTGAATTGTCGGCTGCGACCGTTTCGGATGACCTGAACCCAGAGGCCGTCATCTCGCTCGACATTTACGGCAGCACGCCGAGCAATTGGACCATCAACGTCTGCTCGTACCTGGATGGCCTTTTGTGCCCGCTGCCCCAGATCAACTTCACCGGTGCGTTGTTACCTCATCTTTGCGCTCAACTGCCTTGCGCACTGAGTTCGATTCGCTGAGGCCTTGCCATCTCACGCCGTGCGACCATCCTTCCACAGGTGGCTCGGCCCTGCCCGTGCCCTCTTCGATCGTCAGCGACATCCCGAGCATCGCCTACACGGTCCCGGACCTCGAGGCCTACGTCACGGTCATCTTCAACGACGTCGTTTCCGGGGAGCAGATAGCGTGTCTGCAGGCATCGCTCTCCAACGGCTGGTCGACCCGGCAACCGGGCGTCCTGTGGGGGACTAGCATGTTCGCCCTGCTCGCCGTCATCGTCGCTTGGCTGCACACGGCGTGGAACTACTCGCGCCTCGACCCGCTCACGCTCACGCGGGGCGATGCTGCTGCGGCTGGACCGACCGAAGCCGAGCTCGCTGCCGGCGGCCTCGTCACGGGCGACTCGAGCCCGGCCCAGTGGCGCGTTGTCGACATCGTCTACCTTTTCCAGACGATCGCGAGCTGTGGCTTGCTCACCATCGACTACCCGTCTGTCTTTGCGGCGTTCGTCCTCAATTTCCGCTGGTCGCTTGGCATCTTCCTGACGCCGAGCGTCCAGAGCGCCATCGTCAGCGCGCGCGACAGGACCGGGGGAAAGATGTCTGAGTACGTCGGCATTCGCTGCCTGGCTTGATCGCGCTTTTCGAATTACAGCTTGAAAGCGTGCTGAGTATCTCCACCGCTTTTTGCGTCTTCCGTTCACCGCAGCGAGGCGTACCCCGAGATCGCCTTCATCAACAAGAAGACAGCCTACTCATCGGCGGTCGGCGGCACATCCAGCACGACCTCGACCGCCTTCTCGGTCTTCAACAGCGTGTCGGACCTGCTGACGTCAGGGCTGCGAGCGTCGCCCAGTATGGGCCCTGTCAAGCGCGCTGCAGTTGACTCATCAACTTCGACGTCCGACGCCGCAGGAATTCTTAATGGCGTCCCGGTCTACGTCGAATCGCTCGGCATCCCGACGGCCAACGCCTTCATGACCGTCTTCTTTTCGTGGCTCATGATCATCGCCGTCTTCTTGGCGATCCACCTGCTCGGCTGGCTCGTCCTGCTGGTTGTCGATCGGATGCGGAGCCGACACCGGGCAAAGCGCGCGTCGGGCACCGACCGCGGCTGGTGGATCGGCCGCCTGCGCAGCAATTACAAGTTTGTCGTGCTTGCCAACGCCCTCCGCGTCGTGCGTCCTGCCGCCCTTGTTGCGATTCCTTGCCCGTTCCCGCTCGTCGCGACGCGCATACTGATCTGGAACTCACCTTTGTTCTCCCACCCCAGGCCCTCATGACGTTCTTCCCGATCTGCATCTTCTCGCTCTACCAGTTCACGCTTGACGACGCGTGGCTCCCGATCTTTCTCGCGGCCATCACGCTCTTCATCACGATCGCCGGCCTGCTGCTTGCCGAGGGCTCGATCCTGCTCGCCGCACGCCGAGCTCGCCGTGCCGCCGCCAATCCGCACGCCGACGCTGCTGCTGAGCAGGAGCGACGCACCTCGACCTCTGACGGATCCAGCGCATCCTCCCCCGCGCCGGTCGAGCGCGAGAGCTCGTCAGCGACGCTCAACAATCCCGCGCTCGAGCGCAGGTCCGCTGCCGGTATTCGGGCCGTCCCGCGGTCGCTCTGGTCGCCGTTCCCAAACCTGCGACCGCACTGCTCGGCCCTTTACCAGCAGTATCGCCGCCCACTGCACGCCTTCTGGCTGCTGCCGCTGCTGTTTGCGGCCTTCGCCAAGGCGTGCTTCATCGCATTCGCACAGGACCACGGCCTCGTCCAGATCATTGCCCTCATCGTCATCGAGGGTCTGACTTTCATCGCTATCGTCGCCGTCCGGCCGCACACCAACAAGAAGGGCGACTGGCTCAGCGCCGTCCTCGCGCTTTTCCGGCTCATCGGCACTGGCCTCATGCTCGCCTTTTTCTCGCGCCTGCAAGCGACCGGCATCATCAAGACGGTTCTCGGCCTTGTGTGCGTCGCCGTTTGGGGCTTTGCCGTCATCTTGCTCCTTATCGGCCTCTTTGTCAACGCCTGTGAGTCGGCCCTGCACTCCATTCTTCTTTCGCTCAGACTCGGTCGCTGACGACAGTCGTCGGATTACTTTTGCCGCAGTCTGGGGCATCCTTTGGAAGCGGCACACGCCGTCCTCGCCGATCGACGACGAGGCGGCCGCCGACATCCATGTCGCCGAGGAGCCGCAGCCAGTCATGATGGAGAAAGAGGGCGTCCAGCAGCGCGATTCGCTGCTGGGCGGCCCGCGCTCGCCTCCCGCCGACCGCGAGTCGATCCCGACTTTTGGCGACCGCTTCTCGTCTGACGAGCCCGCTTACGGACGGCGGTCGTCCACCCACAACGACTATGCCGCGCCCGAGCCGGTCGAGTACGCCCCCGTCACGGACGAGCCCGGTTCGGTCGCTGGACACTCGCAGCGGCCGATGAGCGGCGCGTCATTCATGACAGCCGACAGCCATCATTCGGCGAGCCACGCAGGCCACCATGACGAGGGCCCCAACGGCGCCGCGCCGCTCTACACGCCTGCGACGCACAAGTCTGCCTACTGGGACGCGCGCGAGACGCCAGGCGACGCGACGCCCCAGCCGGGCCTTAGAGAGAAGGACCCTGGCGGGTACTTCCGTTCGACGTAGCGCTGCCACCCTGTCTCGTCCACGCCCTTCACTTCCAACTTCAGCCCTGATCGCGTCCCTCGACGCTTGCTCGCTCGCCATCTCTCCACAACTCGCTCACGCTTTCTTAGACGTAACCACTCCTCCTGAAGAGATCTCTCTCCCTGTATCTGTCCCACTCCCATACCCTCTGCCGCTTCTTTCGCAAGCGCTCTCCTTCGCTCGCTTTCCTTCGCCTCAAGGACACTGTACGCACGCAACCCAACGATAGACCGTTTTCCATTTCCAGCCTAAGCCAGCCTGCCGTGAGATGAACATGGACCTGCGCTGAGACGCCTCGCCGTATACTCTGATGCGATCCTTACGCCCTCCCTTGCGTCTGTCTACAGCGCACCGTGCCGTGACCGCTCGGCGAGGAGCGCGGCCCGCTCGTCCATCCGACCGGACTGGGAGGCGAGGTAGATGGCCTCGTCATAGGCGGCCGAGGCTCTCTCGTAGTCGCCTGCGCAGGTCGTTGCCGGTCGAAGCAGGCAAGCGGCAGTGTCAGTGCGACGAAAGAGGTGCGGGAGGGACGGTCGGGGTCAGAAAAGGGAGGATTGGACGCACCCGTCTCGGCGTGCAGTCCGGCGAGGAAGCCGAGCTCCTCGCTCGTGTGTCCCTGCAGCGGGTGTTGCTGCTCGAGCGAGTCGATCAGAATCTGCTTCGCGCTCGACTTGTCGACCTGCGCCTTGGCCTGCGCGAGCAGGATGCCGATGCTCGCTTGCAGAGGCCGTGCGTTCGACGGCAGCCCGCCGTCGTCGTCCCCCTTTTTCCAGATATCGCCCGATAGCTTCCATGACGCCTCGAGCTCGCGGATGCCCTCCTCGCGCGCCGAGTCTTCCTCGCCTGGAGGGATGCACAGATAGCCGACGGGAAGTCAGATCAGGCCCTGAGGCGCTTGGCAAAGTGAAGGGGATGGCAGGCGACGCACTCGAGACGGTCAAAATGTAGCCCCTGCCCGATCGACGACCGAAAGGCGCGGTCAGCCCGGTGCATTGTGAAGGAATAGGTTAGAGAAAGGAAGCGCAGCTGCGGGACGAACCAGAGACAGCGAGGCCACGGGTCGCCGAGGACGCCGCGGTCCACGCTCTGTGCGACGTGATTAGAGGCACGGATCGGCTCGCCGAGACTGCAGACGGGCCGAGTAGTGGAGTTGTCAGTCATTCGGAGCAGCGCCTGGTCAAGCAAGAGACTCGAGCACACCTCAGCCACGCAAAGCCGGCCAAAAGGTTCGGCAGATCAGGCAGCTCGGGCAGGGGAGTGTCGGGCATCGTTCGGCTGGGATGGGGCGAGTATGTCGTCTTCGACACGCGCGAGCTCTGTGGCTGCTCTGCGTCTGGGTGATTGGCCGACTGAGACGCAGCCTCGGCATCGCGCGTCGCGGCCGAGATGCGGCCGTTGAACGAGTGGATCTGCGACCGGACGGCGCAAGCGATCGAGTCCCTGCCGTCGCGTGCGAGCGCAAGCTCGACGGAGCGCATCGCGTCCGGATGGTTGCGGAGCTCGAGGTGGACGACGGAGAGCAAGTGGTGAATCGGGAGTGTTGGCGACAGCGTCAGCGCCAGCTGCAGGTCGGCCAGCGCGCCGGCGAGGTTGCGCAGGCGCCAGCGCAGGATGCCGCGTCGGACGAGGATGCCGCAGTCCTCCTCGCCCTTCTGCCAGTCGAGGACGGTCGACAGCTTGTCGAGCTGATCGACGACGTCGAGGAACGAGAAGCCCTCGTCGTAGCCCTTGACAGCCGATGCGAGATAGGCCGCTCGGCGCTCGAAACACTCGCTCTGTCGCTCTGGATACCGCGCAAAGATCGCTTTGCGAAGCTGCAACACACTATGCAGCCGGCAGATGCCGTCGTCAATAGCGTGTCAGAGGAAAGCGCGATGAAGGAGAGGGCAAAAGAGAGAACTCACTCGCCCAGAACCTGCAGTGGCTGACCAGGACGGTACGGATGCTCCGGGCGGTGGCCAATGATTGAAAAGCGGTCGTGTCTGTGGTGGCACATAGGTTGTGGACCGTTAGACAGCGGGGGCGACAGGGACCGAAGGGACGGCGAGACGTACATGCAGCCATCATCCGCGAGGACTGGGTCAATCAGCTCGAGCTTAGTGATGGGGTCGACGGGTTGGAAGTAGATGCCGCCGTCGTCGAGCGGCGCCTTCTTGTCGTCGGGCCAATTTTCGGCCGCCTTCGCCACCTGTGCAAGCGACTGGGCAGGTACATAGTTGATGCCGCCGACGCCTGGGCTCGAACCGACGTTGTACGACAGCTCCGTCTCGCTCTGCAGCGAACGGAGCGAGGCCTGGTCGGCGTCCTGTGACCGGTAGCCCTGGGGGTTGAGGATACGCTGCTCGGCCGCGAGTCGCTGCTCCTTCTCGGCCTGCGACAGGCGGAGCGCCTCAAGGGCGTCAAGCAGGCTTTGGATGGCTGGGAGAGGGCAATTGAGATCAGGTCAGCGATCGCTTGGACAGCCATGCGCACCTGCGAGAGCAAGGCGAGGGCGACACGCACTCTTCTCAGCTGCAAAGCGAGCAGATGAGGGCAAAGTCAGCGGCAAAGCGGAAAAGGCGGGAACTTTGAGGAAGCGCACCCTCTCCACCGCCGTAGCCTGTCTGTGTTCCGTTGATGGGCTTGAGCGCGTCCTCTTCGACGCGCAGGCGGTTGATGGTCGCGTCGATCTCGGCCGAATTTGCCTGTCTGTAGAACAAGGCGGTCGAGAGGCAGCTTCAGTCAAAGAGCCTTCCAAATCGAAATCAAACTGGTCAGAGAACGCACGCCATGATGCGTTTGATCATGCCGGGCAGGTCAGAGACAAGTCCATCGAGACCGTCGAGCTGGCGTGAGATCTGCAGCGATAGCTGGCGCGTGTCCTGTACCGCCTCGTACAGCGCAACTGCGAGCTTTGAGGTGAATGCTGGTGAGTGTTTAAGAGGGATATGAGAAGATTTGACGTCAATTCTAGTCGACGGCGAACAAACTGGAGGGCACTGTACTCAACGCACCCTTGGTCAAACGCTCGTCCATCTCTCGCAGTGCCTTGACGGTCCGATCCGGCGGCCAGTTGAACGCGATGTCCCTGAGCAGATACGCGAGAGAAAGGGTCAATCACTCCGACTAGTTGATTGACCGTTGAAGCAAGCTCCGACTCACTGCTGGTGCTCCTGCATCCACGCCGCCGCCTTGTCAAAATCGCGTGCGATGCTCGCCAGCGCCCGATTTTCCTGTCCCGTGAGCTCCATCTCGCGGGCGATCAGGCGCTGCGTATGGCCCATCAGGTTTGAGGCAAAGATGTCGACCGTGCGCTGCGAACGGCAGGAGCAGAAGAGTGAGAAAGTCCAACGCCGCTCGATCTGACAGGGCTAGGCGGTGCACAAAACTCACGATCAGGTACTGGTCCGTCGACGACCGCCGGAAGAGGATGTGTCGGACGTTGCGAACGAGGCCGATGAGCGACTCTGCACTCCGCTTTGCCGATGCGACGGGAGCCTCTCCACTCGCAGCGCCCCCGACCGCGCGCTGCACCCCAAACTCACCGATCGTCGACGGCCCGGCCACGGCGTTGGTGTGCGGTCCGCTGCCGTACGTCGACGGCGCGTACCCTGACGTCGGCGGGTTCGACATCGAGTCACCCGGCGCAACCGAGGCCCAAGTGTTGCGCCGAGAGTCCTGATCGCTCGCATAGGTCGACGACGGCGGCGGCGCAGGCTGTTGCTGCGCGAGGGGCGCCTGCGGCAGGTGGCCATAGGGGTCGTGCGAGTGGCCGACGCCTCCACCTGGCTGCTGGCGGTGAACGGGCGGCGGCGGCAACGGCGTCTCCTTGATGACTGGAGGAGGCCGGGGCGACTGGGGAGAGAAGGTAGGAACGGGAGGGTCGACGTTGTACGCTGCCGACAGGGGCAGGCTGCCTTGCGATGCCGAGTGGGTCATCGCAGCGCTAGGGGCTTGCATGAGCGCAGACCGCGGAGGGCCAGAACCGCTCAGCGGTCGACCTCCAGGCGCCGCATGCCGAACAGCCGCGTGCGGGTCGATGTTGGAAGGGGGCGGGGGCACTCCGTAAGGCGCCTGAGGCGAGACCGGCCGACCGTATCCGTTGGCGGCAGGGGCGCTTAGGTTTGTCCTCGACAGACCTAGACCAGGGTTGGTGTACAGTCCGCCCTGCTGCTGCTGCTGTTGCGGTAGCTGCGGCGCCGGCTGATAAGGTGGGTGCTGATACTGCTGCTGATGCGGAGGGTGTGCAGACGAGTAATGTGACGAGACCGAGCTGCCGCCGCCGAACGACGGGGCCGGGCTTGAGCTGCCGTGCTGCAGCTGTTGGTAAGGGGCGGCCGACTGGTGCGAGCCGACCGAGCTCGGCGGGAGGGGGACGGCCTGGGCAGCTTTGCGAGCTGTCTCACGGGCGGCTTCTGCTTCGGCCTGAGCTGCAGCAGCGGCTCGTGCGGCCTGAAGACGAGCTCGGGCTGCCGGGTCCTTGCGACTGGTCGACTGAGGGACCGACATCTCTGCTAGGGATGTGGGCGGGGGAAAGGCGGCTCCTGCCGAGGGATGTCTGAGGCGCCGCAACGTCAGCACGGATTTGGACGAAGCGCGCACCATCCAGAGGCAGCACAGCTCCACCAACCTTGGTCTGATTCTGAAGGAAAGCCTGGGACGACGGACTGACCGCGAAGATTGTGGAGGGAGGATGGGGACAGAGAGAGGGAGGGCGATATCCTCCGACCCAGCTCATCAGCTCGACACGAGCGAGCAAGAGGCGCAGCTATCGACGCCCCTCCCCGCCAAGTCCGACCTGCCCGACACCTCTGCCTCAAGCCCGACTGAAACACATTCAGGAGTCCACCTGGCACGTTGAGCAGCGAATTCGCTGACTGGCCTCACTGCCACCTCGTCGAGGATCTGACGAGAGGAGGCCCGTTGTTTCCCTGTTGGTGACCCGCCGGCGCGCAGCAGCGCCGTCTCCACAGGGGGCGCCATGCTGCCTCTTCCTGCGGGTTGACCCAAGCTGATTGTCCCTTGACGGTCGTGTGCTCAACCGACCACGACCTTCTCCCCTTAGGTGCATGCGCTACTCGCTCGGCGCTCGATGGTCGCGCTGCCTGCTTCTCGTCGGCCCCGTCAGCCTTGCAGGCCTGCTCCTCGCGTGGTCGCTGTCCTTCGGCGGCAGCAGCTCAGTCGCCCCCTCGGCGCCTCGCCTGCCCACCAATGACCTCTTTCCTGATCAACCCCGGCTCGTCGTCGACCGGTCGCTCCCGTCAGACCTGTACCACCAATTCAAGACGCCGCTGCCTCATACCCGACGTGCCCCGGAAGATGCTGTGCTGCCCGTGCCGATAGTTGAGCGTCGCTGCCTCGACCGCTGGATCGCTCGGGGCGTGCTCGAGGAAGGCTGCCGGGTCGATGGCAACTCCCAAGTCGAGTTCGTCTGGACCTGGTGCGTGTCTGTGTCGAGCTTGGTCTGAGCTGTGGGCTGCCGAGCATGCTGACTGACCCTCCTCTTGATTTTGTGATCCACACAGGGTCAACGGCAGCGATGTTCGTACTCGTTCCCACGCGTCCCTTTCTTACCTTCCCCGGATCCAGACTTGTGTGTGTCCACTGACGCCGCATCTCCATTCTCCTTCGCCGGCATCCAGCCTCGATGGTCTGCACACAACAAGCGCTTCTCGACGCCGAGAGAGATCGGCAACCGTCAGGCACCCCCAGCCCGACACTACCGCGGACACGGCGAGCTCGAGCACTCGCTGCGCTCCGTTGCGGGATCGATGGGCAGCGCCGCCGGTGGATTCTGGCTGGTGGTTGGCGACTGGGAGGAGGACGGCAGGCGGGTCGGGCAGCTTCCGAGCTGGCTCACGAAAGACGGCGGCGGCAAGATCAGCGTCGTCCATCACTCGCAGGTCTGGCAGGACCACACCGACTATGCGCGCCTACCAGAGCCGGGCAGGTGGGAGGAGCGGCGGCGGACTCTAAACGCCTCGCTACCGACATTCAACAGGTGCGCTGAGTTCGCGCTTCAGGCCGACCGTTGAGCGGTGCGAAGGGAAGCGAGGAGGCTGATCCCCCTCTTGTCTGAGGCTTCTCCAGTTTCGCCATCGAGGCAAACATGTTCAACCTCGTCTTGCCATCGCCCGCGCACGTCCAGATGCAGGACGACTTCTTTCTCGTCGCTCCTCACGCGCCGTCCGACTTCTACTCGGCCCTCTACGGACCGGTCTTGCCGCTGTCGGTCTCTGAAAGCGAGTCGCGCCCGCTAACGGACAAGGCTATGCGGCCGGACCCGGACCGCTGGAACCTGTGGCGTCTCGAGCAAGGGCTCGCCGGCGCCAACCCGAACGGCGTCCTCAGCTGCGACCACGAGTGGGAGGCGCTGGAGCGCTCCAACTGGCTGCTCAGTGCGTCATTATTCTCGCCTTATCATGGTCGTCCTGCTCGGACCAGAGCGCTTACGTATCATAAGATTCCCCCCCCCCCCTCTTGGACCGCAGGCCAGCGCTTTGGGCTCAAGCCGCGCCCGAACTCGCTACACATCCCCAAGCCGCTCTTGCTCCCGCTCCTTGATGAAGTTGCAACCATCTGGGGCTCGTCGTACTTTGAGCGCTCGGTCCAGCGCCGGTTCCGCGAGGACGCGCGCCGCCGGCCGGGCGACCTGCACGCGATCTGGCTCGGCCAGGCGCTGCTGCTGGAGCGGTCGAGGGAGGCTCTGTTGTGGACCTGGCTTGTAGCGCGCCTGGGAGATGGCGCAGAGACGCAGGGGTTGCTCGGCGACAAGGAACAGAGGGAGCTGAGAGCCTTCTGGATCATTGACGAGCGTGAAAAGGTCCGTGTGTGCCTCACCCGTTGGCCTTGCATCTTTGTCGATGCTCCTCGATGCTCCTCGATGCTCCTCCATACTCCTCGATGCTCGACGACTGACTTGTGCGCCTCTGACGACCTACAGGATCTGCGAGACGCTCAGAAGAGTGTCCCCTACACCCTTCTCGAGAAGGTCCTCGGTCGCAAGCCCGCGACCCTCGAGGAGCTCGTCGTCCCGCAGACGACGTCGGACCATCGGCAGACGCTTCAGACCGATCGCGTCCTGGCGTCGTTCGACCGACTGTCGGAACCATCTCCGAAAGCCAACGTCTACGGCTGGTGTGCGCACCGCTCGCTCGCCAATCTCAGGATCCTCGTTTGAATGCACGACTGACGACTGCTGTCGCCCTATCCCTTGCTCAGCATCCTTCGATGGGCCTGCACCCCCGTACGGCAGTACGTTACGCAATTGCTCGATTAACCTCAAAGAATGCTTCGGTACCTTCTGGACCTCGCGCTCTCCCAAGACGCCGTCAGTCGACTTGTTCAAGTGGGTCGCGTTCGAGCGGCCGTACTGCGGCGACTGCAGTACGTCGCCCGCTCTTCTCCGTCGTCGGATCACATCGTTCGCATGCGGTGTCGCTAATCTTCCGCGTTGCAGTCCTCTCTGCCCTCCTTCAAGGCTCGGGGCCGGTGGGCCTCGAAGCGCTGCTTCCACCTCCCGACCGTCTCGTCCGCTTCGACCCCCTGGCTCAGCCTCTGCCTCGCCATCAGCGGGGCGGCCAGGCGCACTTGCCTCTAACGGCCGACTTCAAGGCGACTGACTTCTCCATCGAGGCCGTCATCGGGTCGGGCAAGTGGGGTAGCGAGCTCAACTTGCGGGCCTGGTGCGAGGAGTAAGTCTTGTGGCGCCTGTCCTCCTCATCTTGCGGCGGCTGACCCTTCTCGCCTTCTTCTGCAGGCTCATCGCGCGATACACATGGACAGTCTTGGGTGCGTCTTCTCTCACCCGGTCCGCGCTTTCAAGCGGCCGCGCGCCTTAGCTGACCAGCGACCCTTCACAGCCAACTCGACGGCTCGATTCACCATGGTCCGCGGAGCCGCCTCGGTCGAAGAGGTCACGGCACACGTCGCTAGTCCAGCCCCCCCTTCCGTTCTCGGTCTCAACGACGACATCCCGGTCGGGTTCTCGGCCGAGATTATTCGCAAGGCGCAGGAAGCGTCTGACAAGCTGACGTCCTTCCTCGAGCGGCAGTGGCCCGTCAAGGCCGACTGGGAGCGCTGAGATGTCGAATCTCTCTTCTCACACATTGTACTTCCGAGATATAGACGATCATCCGGCAGAAACGCAGGACCATTGTCATCGGGAGAAGGGCCAGAGCGACCACTTGCGGGAAGGGGGTGGAGTCGTTGCGCTAGCTGCCGAAGGCTCCTCGGACAGCCGCTGGCGCTTGGTCGTCGTTGATTCATTGGCGTCCGCGCTCGCCTCGACTTGCGGCGCGGGGTGCGAGTCGTCGCCGACGGGTCTAGCCTCCATCGACGCGTCGCTGGCTGGCTCGGCGAGACTCTCTCCCGCGTCGTCCGCCTCGGACCTCTTGCGCTTACGGGGCGACGCCGCGGATTCGCTATCCATGTCGTTCGATGCAGACTCCTCGGCCGCGTCGACGGAGCCGGCCGTGACCGAGTCCATCGAGGTTTGCGACACTGGGCGAGCTGCAACGCGCTCGAGGAAGAAGCAATGACCCTCCTTGACCATGTCGATACCGACCTGCCGGGCAACGCACGAGCGCAGCGTCAGAATCCAAGGTGGGGCGACGACAGGCAGGACAGAAGATCCGAGCGACTCACGATGCGGGTAAGGGCCTGGTCAAGGGCCTCGTCCAGTTCGATGGCGTCGTTGCCGACGAGCGGCTGCTGGCGCTCAGTGTCGTCCGGGCTCGCGACGCCGTGAACCTCGGCGTCCTCGTTCTTGATCGCCTCGACGTTGGCTAAGCTGCAGTACGGCACAGCAAAGCGGGTGCGGTGTTGCGGACCCGGCCCGGGCACCTCGAGCACGTGGTAGGCGCACTGCGACCGCGTGACGGGGCTGTGGACGGTAGGGGAGGTTGCGCGAGAGTATTGAACGGGAGACGTTGTCGAGCGCTTGCGAGGGGACGGCGTGCCGGCGAAGGGGGCCGAGACGACAGCTCGCGGCACTCGAGCAGGACCGCCCGACGAGGACGACGAGCCGTGGTGATGGTAAGAGAGCGTGCGAGTGCCGGCGCGTGACGACGACGGCGAGGGTCTGTCTGGCGCGGGCTCAGCCGCCGGGGGTGTCGGCAGCTCCTCGGGTGCCTCGGTGAAGACGTCCGACGCGAGGAAGCGCTCAGGCAGGTCGCGCGGCGGGGACGGGCGCACTTCTTTTTGCGAGCTTGACTCGCTCATTCGGCGCGACTCGATGAAGACCATGCCGTCGTCGTCTGACTCGTCCTCGTCGTCCTCGGCCTGGTCTGAGCCGCCGTCGGTCTCGTCGCCGTCATCCTCGCCCGACTTGGTCTCGACGACGACTGTGCTGGCTGAGATGCCCGACGAGGTTGGGCCAAGGGGCTCGGCGACGGAAGCGGCAGTCTCCTCTACAGGCGCTGCAGCGGTGGAGATCACGTCGGTCTCAGCTTCGGCCATCTCGCTAGGCGCCTTTCCTGCCCGGACCGAGAAGGCCAACCGACTCTCGCCGTCTTCGCTGCGGAGGCTGGGAGAGGGCTCGAGGTTCGGCTCGACGTGAGGTTGGGGCCGGTCGGTGGCCGGCGGGGGCAGGAGCGGGTCCGGAAGCGGCTCGTGCGGGGGAAGCGGCTCAGACGGCTGGTCAACGACCTCTGGCGTTGTTGGTCGCGTGTCTCCCGGGTCTGCGACGGCGCTTCCCTCGAGCTCGGACGCGTGCGGGACCGGAGGAGTAATGAGGGTCGTCGGCGCCGGTTCCGCTCTCGCGTCGGGCAAGTCGGGCTCGGCGGCGGGCTCGACGTAGCCGGGAAGTGAAAGCTCTCCAGGCTCGTGCAGAGGTGTGGCGAGCGGCAGGATGGGGCCGTCGTCCGTCTGCAGTCGGATCACGAGTGGGGGGTGGGGGGCACTTGAGGTCAGAAAGACGTGAAGGCGCAGACGGCTGGAAGATGCGGGAGTCACGTACCGGTTGTCCGGTCGAGGCGTCCGAGCCAGAGCCGTTGTTGTCCGGCGCAGCCTCGTCGTGCTCGATGTCGGAGACGACAACCTTCGCCGGTGGCTGCATCGCTGCGTCATGCTCACGCTCAAACTCGTCGAGCGAGTGCTGGGCTGCGACCGTCAGGTCCTCGGTGTGGTCCTCGGCAGCCTCGACCTCGGCATCAAGAACGGCGGCCGGCAACGGCTGCATGGCGGCCTCGTGCTCCTGCTCAAATTCGTCGGCGGCGGGCGTCCCGATGCCCGAGGCAGCGTCCTCTGAGACCGGCGCGTTGTCGATGTCCATGGCCGCTTCAGGGGGCGTTGAAGGCATGAGCGGGGAGGAGAAGCCGTTGGAAGAGGTCAGGAGAGGAAGGCTCCGCTCATCGGCAGGCGGTGTCAGGAGAAGCGGGGAGGCGGTCGGCAAGGGCGAGGCGGGCAGCAGCGGTTCCTGTTGCGTACAAGTCAAAGGACAGGGTTAGTGATCGTCCGGAGTCGGGTTTGACAGCGGCGCGGCGACAAGGGAAAGAGGGGCAGAGGCGCACGTCAACATCAGCCATGTCCTCCGACGGCATCGCAGGCGCTGCGGCGACGGCAGGCTCTTCCGAGATGGTAATGTTGGGTGTCGTGTCGACTGGTGACGGTTCAGCGACCGTTTCGGCAGGCGGCGTGGGCGGCGGTGGTTCTCGTGTGGGGACAGGAGAGTGCTCCTCGACAACAGCGGCCGGATGGTCCGGCTGCACCGCCGCCTCGTGCTCAATCTCAAACGCGTCCGGAAGCTCGCGCGTTTGCGGGACGGGCGTGGACTCGCCGTCGACCTCGCGCTCGCCGTCCGTGTCGCTCTGTGCCGAGCCAGCGCCCTCGTCCTCGGACGACATGCCCTCGATCGAGAGCGCGTCGAATGGGTTGGCCTGCGCGTGCGTCGCCGCAACTTGCGAGGTGTTCTTGAGTTGGAGTGGGAGGGGCAGCCGCGATCCGGCAGGCCTGGCAGGCGCGAAGGGTTGCGCCGGCTGCTCGGCCACTTCCTCCTGGGCAGCGCCTGGGGCTTCGTCTTCGGAAGTATCTATGTCGGACTCGGACGACGGTTCTTCCGACGAGAACGACTGGTCTCCGGACGGCGGCTCAATAATCTCGATCCCGCTCGAGCCATCGCTGCCCTCCAGCTCGTCCTCGTCCTCGGCGGCAGCGGTAGCGACGGCAGGAGCAGGGGGCGCCGCCGGAGAGGCTGGCAACGGCGTTGGTTCGACCTCCTGCATCTCGTCGACGTCCTCGGCTGCGATTGCTGGCGGCACGTCCGACAAGGGCTGAGCGATCTCGGTCGATAGCGAGGTCGGCGGAGAGGCTGCCTGCCGTGGGGTCGCGGCGGCCTCGTCGTTCGCGAGCATGTCCTTGTCCTCGTCGTCGGCAGTCGTGGCCGTCTCCGGCAGCTCCGCGCTAGACAACTCAGGCGTGAAGCCCGTGTGCAGCACGGCCTCTTGGAACTCGATCTCGGTGTCGGACGCCACAGCGGCCGGCGAGTTGACTGCCGAGTGGTCGGAGAAGCCGGTGGGGCTCGGGCCAGAGGAGTCGACAACTAGTGCCGCAGCATCGAGCGACGCGTGCGGCTGCGATTGAAGCGCAGGAGAGGTGGCGAGTGGCTCTGCACCGACGGGCAAGGCGTCTGCCGGAATGAGGGCCTCGTCCGCAGGCGGCGGCGACGAGGGCGAGAGCCGGGGCTCGTCTGCCTTGGGCTGCTGAAGCGATTGCACCTCGGCAGCCACGGCAAAGGGCTCACCACCCGTGATGGCGACGAGGTCCGCGACTGCCTGGGCGGGCAAGGCCGACATGTCGAGCGGCGCGGGTGGGAAGTCGGGCTCGACCAGCGACGGGTCGACCTCGAACGTCGCCTGCGAGGCCGCGAACGGGGACGACTGGACGGCGGGCTGGTCGACTGACTGGTAAAGGACGTCGATCTCGTCCTCGGCCAACCCCGAGTACAGGTCGGGTTGGGTCGAGTAGTCGAGCGAGTCCTGCGTGGCCTGTGCGTACGCCTGGAACGGCGGGAGCTGGTCGAACGCGGGCTCGGGGAAGGCCGGCTGCGGAACGTGCGACGACGAGGGCGGGAACTCAGCCTCGCCCTCGTGCTCGTCCAGCTCCTCGCCGCTCTCGCTCTCCTCGAGCTCGTCCTCCTCGTCGCCGACCTCTGTCCTGGGGTAGGCCTCAGATGCGTTCTGCAGGTCGACGTCCGAATCGTCGTTCTCCTCGTCCGACTCGTCTTCCTCGTCTTCGTCCTCGTCCTCCTCGGAACGCTCCATCGACTCCTCCGCGTCTGAGCTAGCTGACGGGACGGCCATCGGGGCCGCCTGCGAGGACTCGGCCATCTGCTCGTCCCCCTCGTCCGAGTCGCTCAGCTCAAACACCTCCACCTCTTGCGCAACCTTGGGCGGCGGTGGTGGCGAAGGCAGTGACGAATGCGGAGCAGGAGCAGTGACGGGGGCTGGGCTTGGTGCCAAAGGCGGAGCTGTGACTACTGGAGGTGAAGGCGCAGTCGCCGCCGGCGCGGGCACCGGGGAAGGGTGTCGGAGGGGCAGGCTGAGGGCCGAGACAAACCCGCCCGGCTCGGCAGCGTTGTACATCTCGTCTGGCGGAGGAGCGAGCGCTGCCGAGGGCGATGATGAGGAGCGCTCGGCGAGCGGCGGCAGCACGTCGGCGTCGTCCTCGAACATGTCGTCGTCGGCCTCGTCGTCGTGGTCGGCGCTGGCGTCACTGTCGGCGTCCTGGACAGCTTCCAGGTCGAGCAGGGACTTGACCGGGCGGGGGATGACGTCGCCGTCTGAGTCGTAATCTGAGAAACCCCCACATTGGAAGCAGGGAGCGTCAGTTGAGTAGGCTGCCGAGGAAGCAAGGCGATGATGGTCCAACTCGGCGAGGGGGCGAGACGGACCTGCTTCCTCGTCCGAGCTCTCCTCTTCCTCTTCCTCCTGTTCTTCTTCTTCCTCCTCCTCTTCGGAAGATGAAGACAGCTCAACCTGCTCCTTTTGCAGAGACAATCCGTCCTCCTCGTCGCTCTCAGACGAACCCTCGGCGTCGGTGTCTTCGTCTGACAGGACGACCGGCTCAGGCGCGTCGGGGTGCCCCATGTCCCTGCCGTCGTCCCTGCGCTTGCCCTTGTCGACGCTCGTCAACGCAGGGACGAGCGGGTAGCCAATCTCTCCCGTCACTGCCTCCTCGTCAGAACAGGACGGAGAAGTGGACCCATCGGCAGCGGCGGCGGGGGGTACCGGAGATGGGGAGGCTGTGGGCGGCGCCGCCGCCGGGAGGTCCGAGCTCGAGCTCCGAGGGAGGACGTAGACGGGTTCGGGGTCCGGGAACAGCTTCTGCCTGGGCGGGTGGAGCGCGAGGAGGATCTTGGCCTCGAGCCCGGCGACCTGTGGAGCGTTGTAGAGGAACAGAAGGAAACCCGGGGTCAGTGACCCGGAGCAAGGGAAGGGAGAGGCCAGCCTAGGGCTGAGAACGGCACGAGAGGGAAGGGAGGGGGGGGGGGGACAAGACAGACCCATTCGTCAAAGACCTCGGGCGGCTCGTCGTACGGGTTGGGTCTCCACGACATGAGCTCCCTTCTGGCCGGTCGTCTTGACTTGAGAGCCGATGGGTATGGAGAGGGGGGGAGGGAGTCGATGGTGTAGAGGCGAGTGATGGACGGGAAGCCAACGGCGGCGGGCCCGCGCGCGCGACGAGGCGCCGCCGCCAACTCGTTGCGTCACGAAACCCCCACCACTGACCAGGCTCTCACGGCAACAGCGGACTTGTCAAGGGCAAGGCTGATGGGGATGGAAGGCTCGTTCTCTGTCCCCTTCGTCGCACTGCGCCGCTCAAGAGAAAAAGAGGCGCGCGAGTCTCCCATAGGCGCGAGGCGCGCGCATGCGCAGACGCCTCTCGCTATCCCTTTCCGTCCCCTGCGTCCTCGTCCCCCTTTCACATCGTCGCTCGAGCGGCCGCGGAAGCTAGCCGGGTACAACGACGGGGGATTGCTCGATTGTGTGGCATGCGACATCATCACTCGCCGTCCTCGGCCTCGTCCGGCCGGCCCTCCTTGGCCGCCTTTTCCTTCGCCTCTCTCCGTCTGTGTGTGCGCGCGCAAGACCGTCAGCGTCCAGTAAAGTAGACGAGAATGAAAGAGAGATGAGAGGAGAAGGGGAGGGGGGGGTGGAGAGGGGAAAAGACACACCGCTTGACATCGTAGTTGTACACCCTGGCCAGGTTGACGTCCATGATGGTCGCCTGCTCGCGGATGAACTCGACGTCCTCCGAGACGTTTGCGAGCGTCTGTTCGGCGGCCTGGAGCTTGCCCTGGAGCAGCTCGAGGGCCTCAGCCAGCGGGTACGAAAGCATCACGTTGGCCTGTTGGAATGCGGATGTCCAAGGAGGTCAGCCCGGGAGGTAGGAGAAAGAGAGGATGGACAAAGGGAGGGAGGCAGGTAGGGAGGACCGACACCGAGCCACAGGTTGACCGTCCCTGTCTCCTCCACCTCCGCCTCGGCGAACAGCGTGTCGTTGAGCTCAAAGAGCGTCTTGATCGGCTTCTGGCCGTCCTCGGCGTCCTCCTCGTCGAGATCGTCGTCGTCGTCGTCTGCGGGACCGGCAGCGGTCTGGCGCGACGAGGGAGAAGGAAGGACCAGAGGAGGGGAAGGGTCAGCTCGAGAAAGCGACAGAGGCGCGAGCGGCCCATGGTCAGCAGCCAAGCCCTCTGAGAAGAGGGAAAAGGCCAAGAGCGACCCTCTCCTCCCTCACGCTAGAGCAAGAGCAGGCGATGAGGTGGCCAGGCAGGAAGGACGGGAAGTGACGCACCTTCTGCCGGCTCAGCAGATGCTCGACCACGCCGACCGTCTTGCGGATGTCTGGAATCTTGACCTCGAGCCCCTTCCGCCGCTGCGCCAAGTTGAGCTCCATGTACCTGTACTTCCTACGCTCGTCCCCGCACGCCCCGACAGCAAGGTCCGTCAGCGCGCGTGCCCGCCGAGCGGAGGTGCGAGGTGGAAAGGCAAGGAAGGCGGGGGGACGCAACGCGCTCATCTCTTGGAACTTTCGCAGGGCAGACTCGCAGTCTCCAGCCGGGCCGCCAATGTGCTCCTCGACGTTGGCCTGGTGTACCGTCTCCAAGTCGATCAGCCTGTGCAACGAGAGAAGGAGGCAGGGGAGGTCGAGGGGGAGGGGGACGAAACGATGAACGGCGCGGCGGGGATCCCGCGCGGGTTGGACGGGATGTCGTCCGTCTTTGAGGTGGCAGAAGGGTAGAGAGCTGCTCCTCCTCCTCCTGCCTTTGCTGGTGGTGCTGACGGGTGGGACATGTTTGGGACTGAGAGGGTGAGGCAGGGAGAGGGAGAAAGAGGGGCGGTGATGGTCGGCGGCCAGTGGTGGCACCGCGCGTGAGCTCGTTCGAGCTCCTCTGGCCCGTCGCAACAGGTCGCGAGCGAAAACGGCCCTCGGCGAGCGAAGGGGGCTTCTCTCGACAGGCGCGTTGCAATCGGCAGCTCGCAGAGGGTGGGTAGGTCTAGCGATGGATCTTTATCGTCGGCTTTGCTTCGACGGCTCGAGAGGGGGAGGGGGGGGCGACAGGTGCCCTTGGCCGTCGTCGATGGGCCAGGCGCATCTCGCTGAACCCTCTACCTTGCCCGCCCCCCTTCGACAGTCCGTCCATCGTCGGGCAAGAAGGAGACGAAGGGGTCAAACGGCATGTTCGCAGCCCCTCCTCCTACGAGAAAACCCTTTCTGTCGTCGAGGAGGGTCGCCCCACCCTATCTACACTCATAACTCCCGGGTTTGCCTCCTCGGGTCGGCGAGATCAACCAAAGGAGGGTTCGGCAGCGCGTCTGTTGTCGAGAAGGGAGGTGAGGTCAGCATGTCCGCACGCTGCAGACGAACAGGAACCACACGAGGGGCAAGGGCAGCGTACCTTCTCTCTTTCTCTCTCTCTAGTGGTGGCCAGTCGGCGCCGGCAGGGGCGCCTTCATCTCCTCAAACAGCTCGTCCAACGAGCGCTCCTCGACCACCTCCTCGCCAGCCTTGCCCACCCGCGCCTCCTTGGGGGCGAGGTCGACCGCGGTCGACTCGTAGGTCGCGAGGTCCGAGGCGAGGTTGGACGAGAGCGAGGCCGGGGCGGTCGGAGGGGTAGGAGGGGTGAAGGTCTTGACGGCCGAGAGGGCGGCAGACTTGTCCTGTTGCGAAGCGAGCAGGCCGAGCACGAGGGGGATTCAGCGAGAGGGGTGAGGGAGAAAGGAGCGGAGGGAGGACAGACAGCCTCGGGAGCCTTGTACGCCTTGAGCTCCTTGATGTAGAGCTCCTGGACGAGGTCTGTGTGGGCCGGGCGAGATGCGGACGACGGCAGCAGCAGCAAGCAGCACGAGGGAAAGCAGGAAGGCGAGGAGAGTGTCAGCTGATGCAGGCTGGAGGAGAGGCCGAGACAGCAGGCATGGGCGGGCGCACCCTTGCGGACGACCGAGGTCGAGAGGGTGCGGAGCGAGGCGGGGGTGGCAGCGACGCGGGTCTGGGCGAGGAGGGAAAGAGAAAGAGGGAAGCGGGCGGCAGGGCAAGTGAGGGGGGGGGGGGTCAGCCTGGGCGGTCTCGGTCCGACGAGCCGGTAAAGGCTATGGCAGACGGTGCAGGACGCAGCTAGAGAGAGAGAGAGAGAGAGTGGATGGACGCACAGAGAGACGGGCAAACATGGCTGGTGAGTCGAGGGAGAGAGGTGAGTGAGGGCAGGTGGGAGCGCAGAGGGGCGGGCGGCTGACGGCCAAGGCAGGAGGAGCAGGGCGGATGAGGGTGCGGAGTTTGAAACGACGGTCGGTCGGCCGCCCCGCTCCGGTCTCCATCTCTCTCTCGCTCGTCACCCCGCCTGCCTGCAGCCTCAGCCATGCGTCCAACCGCCCTCAGGCTGCTCAAGCAGTCGACCTTTCTCACAGGTCTTGTCGTCCATACCAACCCTCTCCCAGCCCTCTCCGCCATCTACACCGCCACCCTCACCTCCCTCGCCCACCTGCCCACTTCCTTCCCTTACCGCCTCGCGACCGAGGCTCTCACCTCGCACCGCCTCGCCGTCGTCCAAGACGCCATGACCAAGCACGGCGTGACGGCCGACAGGCCAGAGGGAGCGCACGCAGGCCAAGGCGATGAGGCGGTAAAGCTGGTCGAGCAGGCGATCGACGAGGGCAAGCTGCAGGTTGAGCAGCTGCTCGACGTGGCCCGGGCAGAGCAGGCGCTCGTCGGTCGGATGGTTGACTGGAAGGCGTGAGTCTTCCCTGCCTCCCTTCCTGACCTCCTCTCCCTTTGCTGGCGTGCTGGTTCGCTGGATGGTCAAGCTGACCCGCCTCGTCGCCCGTCGCATCGTCTTCCCGCGCAGCTGGGAGCCCCTCGCCCACCCCCCGCCGGAAGGCCAGTGGCAGGCGTTCAAGAGCGAGGACTGAAGGACCCCGTCAGCCTGCTCTCCTCTCCTCGGCCTCAGTCCGACGGACCTACGTCGCGCTTGCCGCTCCAGGCGTCGATTTTCCGGTCCCCTATCCTGTCTCCCTGCCTCCCCACTGTTTCCGTCTCTCGTTCGGCCCGCCGTCGCGTCCGGCCCGGCTACTATCACATATTCACGACCCTCGCTCTGGCGCCTTTTTTTTCCTTGCCCGATGAGATGCTGTTTCGGGCACCTCTCGGACCTGTCTCAGCGTCTACTCGTCGTCTGTCGGATGGGCATGTCTGCCCGCCCGTTATGTCGGGGGGGGGGGGCATGAGGTCCGACTGACTGCGCGCGCGCATGCTCGCACACGCCCTCGCGCTTGGCTCTCTCTTGCAAACCCAACGATTGTCAGCGACGAAAGACGATCCGTCAAGTCGGATCAAAGAGCTCACTCAGTTGAGAGGGCTAAGTGGCGTCAGAGGGGTCTCGAAAGGGTGAAAGGGATCGGTTGTAGGCCAGCAGAGGGTGCTAATAGAGGGTGGGGGTGGGGCGCTCGAGCCCCTTTTCCCTGGCGCGGCCGGGCTTGAGCGCTCGCTCCCCTTGTTGCCTTTGCCTCGTCCCACGTCCTTCACCTTTCATCAACTCCCTCCCTCATCCTCGCAAGCCGTCCCATACGCCTTCTCTGACATCCTCCAGAGAGAGGATCGCACTGTCATACTCTCCGAGCGCCGGTTCGAGAGGGTGCGTCTCTTGCCTCTGGCTCAAGAGAGAGGGCAAGAGGGGGTCCCGGCGGAGGGCTGTTCACAGCACACCCCTCCTCAGCGTGCCCTAGATCCTCTGCCTCGCTTCCTGCCCTTCCTCCTCCATCTCCTCAGTCAGCAAGCCCTGACGTCCTGAACTCCGTCACCTGCTTTGTTCAGCCTTATCACCTACACGCCCAACTTCGACCTCCTTTCTCGGTTCCGGTACTGTCTTTCGAGATGGACGCGCCCGCCTCGACGTTGACCGGGACGGTTGGCGCGCTCGACCCTCTTTCCTCCCCTCCTCCTCCTGGCAGCCCGTCCGGCCGAGCCTCCCCATCAGCGCCAACGTCTAACCGGCCTCCTGCGGGACCCCAGGCGTCCAGAGTCAGCTTGGAAGGCTGCACGCTGCCGGTCGAGCAGGAGACGAGGTCGACGGTCGACCCTCCTCTGCCCCAGCCGACGACGGCGACGAGCCTCACCCTCCCAACCTCATCCATCCACCAACCCCCACCTCGACCCCAGTCTGGCCCGGCCGAGCCCGCCTCGCGAGTCGCACACGCCAGCGCCGTCGTTGGTCTAGGCTTGACCGATGGCCTCCCGTCGACCTCGAACACCCCGTCGAGCGCTCTCGCCGAGCTCTCAGCCCTCGGCTCCGGTCCACCTCCTCCTCCTGCGCCTCCCCGCCCTCAACCCCCTTCAAGGTCGGCATCCGCCATCCCGACCTTTGCCCTCGGCCGCGCATCCTCGACCAGCCACCCGACCTCGGGCCTGTTTGTCAGCCGGACGAAGGTCTGGAACGCAGCTGAGCATGTGGGAGGGGGAGGAGGGGAGGGGGTGTGGAGGGTCAGTGTGGCTGCGGATGAAGGGGCCGGGACGAGGGGCAAGGGCAAGGGAAAGGTGTGCGTCTACGCTCAGTGTGCGTTCGACCCTCTCTCCCTCCCTCCCTCTCTCTTCTCCCTTCCGCCTTTGCCCTTGGTTGGCAAGTCATGCCGAGTAGTGGCTGGCTTTGTGGGAGCCTCCTAGCAGGCCAAGGGGTTGCGACATAGCTGACCCGAACCCTCCCTTTTTCCTTCCCCCCTTGCCCTCGTAAAGCGGCGACGCACAACTATACGCTGCTTCGGACCGTCAAAGAAGTTAGGGAGACGTACGACAAGGTGCATTTCTCCCTTCTCATCCATGTGATCGGCTACTCGATGGGACGACGAGCGTTGACCCCCAACCCTCCCCTTTCAACGTCTACTTCGCCCTCGCCCCCAGCTCGCATCAACCCACGCCTCATCCTCCCTCCCGCCCTTTCCTCCAGCCTCTCTGTCGCTGCTTGGGTTGACATCACCCAACTCATACCTTGCCCAACCCCCGGCGGGGAGGAGGTCGAGCATCCGACGGGCGTTTTCCCGCCTGCGAGACGGCTCGCGCGAGCGATCTTCGACGTCGTCGTCTGTCACGCTGTCGACGACCTTCGGCTCGTCCTCGTCAGCAACGGGGGCGACGGCGGCAGCGGGAACGGCGTTGTTGAGTCCGCCGAGGAGCCCGATCCCGGTCGCCGGTCGGCTTGATAAGGTAGGGACGCCGACGATTGAAGAAGAGGACCCGATGGCGGCGGGTACGACGAACGGCGGCAACAGTGACGGAGGAGGAGGACCGGGCCCACTGCCGCCGATCCCGACGATCTCGCCGCTGCTGACGGCGGATGAGCACGGTTTGCTCGGCCAGTCAGGCACCGAGCGGTCGACGACGCCTTCCACTTCGTCCGTCGACGTCGAAGGCGCGGTCGATGGATCATCCTCCTCCGGCGGCCGCAAGGCTGATGGCGATGCGCCGGCAGCTGGAGCGGCGACCAAGGAACAGGCGTCGCCAATGGCGAGCTTGTCGGCGCTGTTGACGACGCTCGCCAACGACCGGGCCGTGCGCGAGAGTAGGGCGTGGCGGCGGTTCGTGCGCGTTCGAGGGGACGACATGTCGTCGGTTCGAGTGCGTCTCTCTCTCTCCCCCCCCCCCCCCCGGTTCCGCTCTGCTCGGAAGTGTTTTCTTGAAATTCTTCCGACTGACTGACGATCTGTGTCCGTCCTCGGCTACCGCCTCTCCCTCTCCACGCGCCAGGTCGAACGGAAGATCGTCCGCACCCACTCTGTCCAGGGCCTACACCAGTCGGCAAGCTTGTCATCCTCGATCAAAGGGCTCGGCCGGTCGCTCCGGCCCTCTCGACCAACGGCGGACGGTAGCTCGTCGACTGACGATCTGGCCGATGACGGCGTGCTCGTCGAAAAGGACGAAGGAGGGGCCGAGCTCCCGCACGAGAACAACGTCGAGCCAGCGGGTCGGGCGGGCGGCAGCTCGCCGTTTGGCAAGCGACGGCGCGCAGGCGCTGACAGCGACGGCGACAAGGCGGTCGCGGGCAAGGTGTCGCCCTTGCTCGCGCCCATACAGCTGCTGGCAAAAGGGGAGGACCCGTTCGCGCCGACGCCTCGCGCACCGGTCGCGCCATTGACGACACGGGACGCTCCGACCTCTCCGCCGCCGCCTCCTGCGCCCATCGACAATTCTTCGGCTCAGCCGGTGTCGGGCGCTCCCTCGCTGACGCCCTCGACACCACTCGCCGCCAGCGTAGACGACGCTGCCGCCTACTCACCGCCTTTCCCGGAAGACGACGGCCGACCACCAAGCACGACCGTCGCCTCCCCCTTGCCACCTCGGCCGTCGTTGGACGATCCCGACGTCTCGCACCACAAGGTGCTTGCCTCGCGGGAGGCCGCCCGTCACCAGGCCATGCTGGACGCCGCGTATGGCCGCGCCGACGAGGCCGACCAGGCAGCAGCAGCAGAAGGAGGCAAAGGGGACGGTCCGCGCAAGCGCGTGCGCATCGCCGGCCGGCGCAAGGTCGGCATCGACGACTTTGAGCTGATCCGCGTGCTCGGCAAAGGGTGTGCGGGCAAGGTGCTGCTCGTCCGCAAGAAGGATCGCGACGGGGGCTCGGGCGGCCCTCTCCTGGCGCTCGTAGGTCCCCTCCTCCCCTTCCTCTTCTCAATCCTCTCCCGACGGTCCGCACAAGGACCGGGTGCGAACGCTGATCAACTCCCTTCTGTCCGTCTCTGTCGCAGAAATCGATCGTCAAACGCCACGTCCTCGCCCACCAAGAACTGCAGCACACGCTGACCGAGCAGGCCGTCCTGCGCCGCATGTCGCGCGACGTCAAGAGTGCGTCTCCTCGAGGCTCTCAGCTTCTCTTCCTTCCTTTCCTTTGCATCCCAGTCAGTCTAGGGCTGACAATAGATCGCGGCCCTTTGCACACAGATCCCTTTGTCGTGCACCTGCACTACTCATTCCACGACAAGGATAACCTCTTTCTCGTCATGGACTTCCATCCGGGTTTGTCTCCGACCAGCCCGGTCTGCCCTGTCTACGTCAACCTGCCTGGCTGATTGAGAACCTGCATCTTGCTTGCAGGTGGAGACCTCGCAACGCAGCTCGCCCGCTGGGGAAAGTTCGGGCGCGACCGCGCTCGCTTCTATGCCGCCGAGATCGTCAGTCGCGTCGATGAGCCAGACTTTTACAAGCGGGCCGCTGACCCTTTCTCTACCCTTGCTCGCAGGTCGAGGGCGTGCAAGGCCTCCACGCTGCAGGTTCGCTGCCCCTCCTCGGGTTCAATCTGCCGTCCCGCACGACTGATGCTGACAGCCGGTATTAATCCCTCTGTAAAAGGTGTCATCTACCGCGACCTCAAACCCGAAAACATCCTGCTGGACGCTGCGGGCCACCTCATTTTGACCGACTTTGGCCTCTCGAAAGGTTTGTCGTCCGCTGACTCCCGACTCGACGTGGACGGACTCTGACGACCAGACCCCTCTCTTCCTCGCCCGCAGAATTCCCACGGCAAGCCTTGTCCTCACCCCCCGTCGCGCTCTCCAACGGCGATGTCGCCGGATTTGATCTCGAGCCCGAGGCGGCCGCCCTGCCGCGGTACATGCAGCCGGTCGACGACGGACTGACGGACCAGCAGCGGCTTGACTGGGCGCCGTCGGGAGACCGGTTGGCGGACCAGACGGGCACATTCTGTGGAACGGCAGAGTACCTCGCGCCCGAGGTCATCCAGGGCCTGCCGTACTCGTGCGTCTGCCCGCTCTTGCCCATACCTGCCTCCCTCACTCCCCAATCCATATCTGACCCCCGTTCCCGCGCTACAACAGGTATCCCGTTGACTGGTGGAGCTTTGGCACGCTGCTTTTCGAGATGCTCGTCGGCATGACGCCCTTCTGGGCGCAGAACCACGTGCGTACCGCAGGACGATGTGCGTAACCAGACTCTCGTCGCTCGCTGACGGGCCCCCTTGTTTCCCTTCCTCTTGCAGAGCGACATGTACCTTCGCGTGCTGCACGACGAGCTCGTCTTCCCGGACGAGCGACCGATCGACCAGGACACGAAGAGCCTGCTTCGGGGCCTGCTGCAGCGCAACCCGGCCCTCCGCCTGGGCGAGCCGCGTATCAAGAAGCACCCTTATTTCCAGATGATCAGCTGGGATCACATCTACCACAAGAGGTCCGTGTTGCCTCAAGCAGCCTCGTCGCGCCTCACAGAGGCGCTCCGGTTCATGCTGCTGACCCACGCCCCTAAAACCTTTCCGTCTTTCTTTGCGCAGATACATCCCGCCCTACACGCCGCCGACTGACCCCGAGAACGCGATGGACACGCAGAATTTTGACGAAGCCTTCCTCGACATGGATCCGACGATCGAGGGCGACGCGGGCGGCGACGGTCTCGCAGCCGAGCCCTCGGCCATCAACGCTGCGGCCGCGGCTGAGATGGAGGACCGCGCGAGCCTTTGGGGAGGCTACTCTTACCGCGAGCGCGATGCGGCAAGCATCTTCACGCTCGCGAGCGAGCAGGACGGCTCCTGGGGGCGCAAGAGCAGCGAGATCCTCCGGACGAGCATCGACTCGGGCCGACTCGTCCGCGGCGCTCTGATCGAGCAGGAGGCCACCCCGCCGACTCCCGAAGACGACCAGAAGGCTCCCGTCGCCGACTCAACCACTCACCAGCAAGAGCCGTCCAAGAGCGACTCGGTTGACTCGGTCGATCGGCCGCCACCGGAGGCGTCGACTTCGGGGTCATCCCTTGACGAGTCGCTCCCGGACCCGCCGCTGTCGCCCGTCTCGGTCCATGCGCACATCGGTCGAACCGGCATCGCCGCCGTCGACCGCGACCGCGTGTCCGACTCGGAAGCCGAGCCGGCTCTGGATGGCGAGTCGGACGACGATGACGACGAGTGGGACGTCATCGAGAAGCCGCGCGCTGGTCTGCAGGACCAGAACGGCTCCAAAGGCGCTACCTTCTTTGCACGCGGCGTCGTCGACCGCTATCGCTTTGGTCAGATCAAGAAGAAGGAGTCTAAGGCATTGCTCAGCCGCCAGCAGCAGCATGCGCCGCAGACCCCGAGCGTCAGCCCGCCGACGCCGACAGAGACCCCGACGCCGCCATCGACGGTCTCGTCGCGGCGGGGCCTGACGTTCAAGGGCGGCCGCTTCCGTCGCAAGGAGCCCTCAGAGTCGCAGCGGCTCGGCGAGCTCCGGACGGCGCCGTCGACGCTCATCAAGAACTCAAAGTCGACGCCGTCGTCACTCAGTCGGTCGCCTTTCGGTGCACCCACGGCGTCGCCATCGCTGCCATCGGGCCTCGGCACGCCGGCGACCAATGGATCATCGCCCGCGTCGTCCCCGCATCGCCAGCTCTCGTCGCGCTCGTCCTCGCTTTCGCCGACCAAGGCCTCGAGCCGCATGGCCAGCACCGCCGCCAGCGAGGACGAAGGCGCGGGTAGCAGCGGCTCGCGCTTCTCGAGCGGCGAAAAGCTGAAGCTGTTCGGCCGCAGCGGGCAAGAGAAAGTCCTCAACCTGTTCAAAGCTTAGAGTGCGTTCCTCTCCCCGTCCCCCCTCGCGCCGTCGCACGCCCATCGCCTTGTGCACCGTCGCTGACGTCGCCGTTCCGCCTCGCCCCAACCTCCCGCAGTATGCCTCCCCCTTCTTTTCAGTTTTCACCATCTCCCCCCTAATGCCGCTACGTCTCTCACCTACTTTCACTTTACTTCACAACCTTCCACGGCTCTCGCTTCACGTTCCTGCCCTCCCGCACCTCACCACAACCACGCATCGGTCTCGCCCTCTGCCTGCCTGTCGCTCCTTGCCCTTGACCTCGCAGCTGATCTCACAGTACAGCTCCTCTCCGCGCGCTACCTCACTCATGCTCCTCCCCTCTTTGTATGCGCCGCGCGGCGGCTGCCATCCCTTTATGACCTTTCCCACCCGCTTCTATCGAGCCACCCCTCGTCGCACAACCCCAGCTCAAGATCGAGACCGATCAGACGCTGATGATGAAGACGCATTCTTGCTGACACAGATGCCGAGGGACGCAGGAGGGGAGGTTGCACAACGCGCGAAGAGGGAAAGGGAAGCTAGGCCAATTGAGGATGCTTGCGGTGGGTGCGTGAGTGTGGATGGTGTCCGATCTAAGGGTGCGAGCGTTGCGTCGAGGCGGTCGGTGAGGAGAGACAAAGTTGAATACCGGCGATGAATAGCTCATGTAGATGTCCCGCGAGATAGATCGCTGGGGTCGTATGGAAGAAAAAGGGGTAGCCGGCGTGAGAGAGGGCGGAAGGTAGGGTCAGACTGAGTAGGGACGAATGCCGCTGCAGCATGCGAGAACGACGCGCGCACCTGTAGGCTGCTTCCATGCACGTCTTGAGGTCGCGGTACGAGACGACGAGGCAGCTCTGCTCATCGCGCGACATGAGCATGACCTTCTCGTCCGATCCGGCATCGAGCTGCGCAGGCGGTAGAGGAGGGCGCAAGTAAGGCCAGATCAGTCGCAAGCTGCGTAGATGCGGGTACAAAGCCGATGCTTTGGAAAGGGCGAGAGTCAAGCGAAGAGGCGAGCGACGCACCTTGTTGAGGCACGTCAGGACGTGGCTCAGGTCGAGCACCGGCTGATTCGCCTCGTCGACCTGGTGGAAGACGAAGTCGCGGAACAGCTTGATGATGTAGCGGTCGCCTGACTCAGACCAGCGCGGATCGTGGTCGAACCTGTGAGGAGGGGGGACGTTGTTAGTCGCAGACATGGGAGACGCACGGAGCAACGAAGCGACGCACTCGGGCCGTTCGTTGATGAAGCCAAACTTGGTCAGCAGCCGCACAAGTCTGCCGTTTTCGAGCTCCTTGGCCATGTCGCTCTCGAGCAGGTCGTTACAGTCGTGCGCGGCGTTGAGGTCGGCCAGAATGTGGGGGCCGAGCAGCTGAAGCACGTCCTCGATCGTCTTACCCATGCCCGGAGGTGGGTTGCCGAGCAGGAACAGGATGAAGTTCTTCAGCTCCTCCGAGTACGACCGGGCGAGTACATCAAGCGCCTTGGGCAGATTCTGAATCGCCTGCGTCGAGATGTTGGTCAACGCGAGCAAGAGCTTGCCGAGTGACAAGATGTCCTCCTGCTGGTAGACCGAGACGTTCGGGCCCGAGCCGTGCGTGACGACGTCGAGCAGCGCGCAGCAGTTGAGGCGAAGGCTGCAAAGGCGAGATGCAGCCGTAGATTTGTTCAGCGAGCCGTAGCTGAGCATAGAGCCACGATAGACACAGTCGAAGAGACCCACCGGTTGCGACCCGTGACGAGAATTTTGCTGGCGTCGACAACGCGTGCGGCGAGACCCTCGTCGTGAATGCGTTTGAGCGCGCTGGCGAGCTGGACGGCGTAGCTCCAGATGAGGCGCTCGGGCACATGCATGTCCTGCGGCTGGAAACGACCATTGCGACCGAGCGTCGGCGGGCGCGGGACAAAGTGCTCCTGATACAGCGTGTGCGACGCCGGATGGTAGTCGTAAGCAAAGACGACGGCTGAGCAAGCGTTCGGAAGTGATTCTGGTCAGAGATGTTCAGGCAGGGGGATCAGAGTCGACGATCAGGGACGCACAAGAGTCGCCAAAGGCGCGCGTCGTGAAAGCCTCGCGCACGCCGACGACGCCCGGGTGTACGATGCGCCGCCAGCTCTCAATGGAGCTAAAGGCCTGGTCGTGGACAATTTTGAACCCTTCGACCCGCCGCAGGCAGTAGAGGTTGCCGTCGGCCATGCTGCTCGCGCGGAACGCCTCGGTCCGCAGGCCGCCCATCACTCCGGGCTCGAGCGGTCGACCCTCGGCCGCCGCCGCGCCGCCGGGCTCAAGCGGAAACAGCGAGTGGTAGACGTGCAGAGTCCGGGGGAGATTGGGGATTCGCACCGGTGTCGTCTCGATCGCGGCATGCGTGCGCGCGAGCAGTGCCTGGTGCGTCGCCGGAGCGAGGAAAAAGGTGTGGATATTGGCGGACGACGAATGCGACGACGAGGAGGCGTGCAGCGTTTGCACGTGCGGCAGTGGCGTCACGTAGAGGTGGTAGTCGAGCTGATGTGCAGAGTCGAGTCAGATGCAGGTCGCGCGAGGAGCAGGGGCGAGCGTCAGTTGGTCCCGCAGTCTGGGAGACCGGGAAGGAGGAACGAGGGGGGGGGGGGGGGGGACGAACAGGCTGCCGAATAACTGCTGCCATCTCAGGGTAGAATCCAACGCTACCATCGGCGTAGTGCACGTCGACCTCCTCCATCGTCTGAACGTCGGCGAGATCGCTAGCGCTCTGTCTCGACGAGCCGGACGGTGCAAACGGCGCGGCGCTCTGCGAGGATGCGATCGTGGGGGGTCAGCGGCCGACCCGGACATAAGCGCGCTTCTCCTCTCCAAGATGGCGGGTGAAAGCGTACCAGTGAGAGCGTGGTGTAGGCGTCGGCAAGGCCGTTGGCTGCAGGCAGCTCGGAAGGCGTGCGCGCAGGCGACGAGGCTCCCGCGAGCGTGAAGGCCGGCGAGAGGGCAGACAGGACAGGTGTCGACCTGTGAGCAGGAAGGAGAGTCGCAAAGATGTCAACTTTCGCATCGCCTGGTCTGATATTGTGATCAGAGCTCTGGCAGACGCACTTGGTCGAGCTCGGCACTTCGTCCGTCGGAGCAGAGGGTGCTTCGCTCGCCGAGAACGCAGGGACGGCGGCCGACAACGCCCGCGGCACGAAGCTCGGGGCGTTGACCACGTGCTGGACGGAGAACGAAGGGACGCCCTTGGGCGTTGTAGCAGACGTGCTGGGAGAGCTGCAATGACGAAGCGAGCGAAGGTCAGCCCGAGCGGCCGCGAGAGAGAGAGAGAGAGAGAGCGGCAGCTGCCAGATGCTCGAGCAATCGTCCGGGCCGCACCCGGGTGTGCTCTGAGCCTGGGTTGTTTGAGCATGTTTCTTCGAGAGATACGGAGCAGCAGTCAGCTCCAGGGCATGCAGAGTACCCTCTCCGACAAAGCGAGGTCGAACGCACCGAAGGATGATGGAATGGGCAGCCCTCGTCCTCGTACTTGCACGAGCTGAGCGCGGGGCGTCACAGGGCCGCGTCAGCAGCTGATCGGCGAGCAGAGCCTACCGTCGCCCGCGAGACGCACCCATGGATGAGCTCGTTGCGGCACATCTTCAGGCCTGTGAGCGCATATCGGGAAGGGAGAAGCCGTCAGTCGTTCAGCGAGCCCCGTCGCTGCCTTACGAAGGGCCGGCAAGGGAACAGCGGCACAACGAGACGCACCTGGCTGGCCGCCGCTCTTGAGCTCGGCGTTGGGGCCCCCTGCCGGCGAGCCTGGCGGGTCGGGCGGCGGCGCTTTGATCTGGATCGCAGCGCTCATGAGATGCCTTGCTGCTGTTACTGCTGCTACTGGTGCTTGCGGGGGTGGAGGAAAGGGTCTAGAGGGGAGGTCAGGGAAGGGGGTCGTCGTCGCAGGCGACGCGGTCGCGCGTTGGTCTTGCTCCTCTTCGCCCCCTGAACCGTCATCTCAGGACTGACTCGCGATGCCCTTCCTCGACGTGCCCTCGGTCTCGCAGACGCCGCCATCTTTTCTTCTTGACGGGAACAAGCTCGCAGGGCAGGCACCCCAGGAGCTGGCGGAGGCGAACCTCGCGATGCCTGGCGGCGGCGTCCGACGAGCCGACGAAGGTGCCTCAGGCTCCGGAGGGTGCGTCCTGCTCGCCTCGCCCAGTCTCCGTCCCACCACCTTCTCGAGAGCCCGAGGACTGACGGAGCGAGTCTGATGGGTGCCCTGATCTGACTAAGTCTGCAAAGCGAGATCCTGACGCCGCTGGTAAGTCCGCCTGCCTCGCCAACCCCAGCGCATTCGCCGCCTGTGCCTGCAGCACACGCTGACGTCTCCTCCCTCCTCCGACGCGCCCGTATCCGCCGCCTCTGCAGCCCGGCTTCGTCCTCAAGTCGTCCCTCGACGAGCCGGCTTCCGTATTTGTCCCTTCGGAGTCCTCTTCTGTCAGTGCTTCTGTTGCTAGTACCCCTTCGCGGCAGGCTCCATGCCCTCCCGCTGACCTTGCGTCGCCTCTCGCCTCGCAGCCGTCTTTCGCCAAGGCGACTAAACTGTTCGTCAACGTCGCCCACCACGCGCTCGTGCCCAACCCTCCGGGGCCACCGCCAGGTGAAGGCGCTGCGCCTCTCGAAGATCTGTGGATCCCGGCCGTCATCAGCGAAATGGGCGTCACGGTCGACAAGGGTGCGACGCCTCATCCTCTCTTGCGCTGCCCGCATCATCTGCCTTCGCGAGTGCCGACCGGCTGACCGTTCCGCGCGCGTCCATGGTCTCCACATCACAGCGGGAAAGACTTCGCTGGTCCTTGACGCCGTCTTTCACTCGTCGGTCACGGAGCGCGCCAAGCGGGATGCGCAGTACAAGCTGTTTCTGATTCAGGTCGTGCTCGAAAAGGTCGAGGAGAAGTTTGACATTGAGCTGTCGCGCGGTGCGTCCAGGCACCGCTACCGCTTGCGTCCCATCCTCTCCCCGCGCTCGCGCTGATGCATACATCGACGCCCCCCCCCCTCGTCACAGACTACGCCACGCCGAAGACGCTCTCGAGCAAGGGCCCGCTCCTGCCGCGGACGGTCGTCCTTCCGTCCAGGTCTGCGAAGCCGCTCATCTCGCCGTCGGCGTCGCCTCCTATCCCCGAAGCGCCCATACCCACCACCGCATATCCTACGGCTCCTCCCGCACCGAAAGCGACCTCGCAAGCGCCGGCCGTCAAACACGCGCTGACGTATCCGACGCCGACGACGTTCGTCCTCACCCTCACCATCCCCTCGTCGATTCCCCAACCGATCGAGAGCGCGCCGCCTCCGCCGCCGACTACTCTTCAACTTCTCCCTCCACGAACCATCGCGCTGGTACACGCGCAGTTGGGCAGTGAATTCAGGGTCGAGGTCGAGGGTCAGGGAGCTGAGCGCGTCGACCCGCAAGGACTGGGCGCAGAGTGGGTTGTCGCTGAGAGCGTCATCAGGGTGACAGGGCGTGTGATCTCATGAGGAGGTTGTCTGAGACTCTCGACGTGTCCGTGGCAGCTCTTGTGGATCGTCGAGTCGTCGAATTTGGTGGGTCGGTCGTCCAGGTTTAAGGCAGTGCGAAACGTATATAAACATCAACGCAAAATGACCCTCAACAAATCTTGGGTGGTCCAATGGTTAAGATGTTCGCCTGTCATTGAGCACGCGGGAGACCCGGGTTCGATTCCCGGCTCGAGAGATCACATTTTTTTGTCATGCGTTCTAGAACTTTGCTCGCTTCCCCGCCCATTTCCACAGCGACACATGGCATCCGCTTTGCTCATGATATCTGTCCGTGTAGCCCGATGTCTGTATGAGCCGCCCGAGGGGAGGCTTTTGAAGCAGACTGGCGCGTGCTGGCCAGCTGTTGTTGATGCCTAAACGGCCGACGCTGCATGAGCATTGCCTCAATTGTCTCGCGCTCTTCCTTCCCTTTCACTCCCACCTGCCCTTCGACCCCGACCTCGACACGCCGTTCCTTCAACCTCAGCTCACTTCAGCTGTCTCCAGCCCCGCCACACACACACACGCCGCACCCACCGTCGATCCCTATCGCTTCTCTCCTGGCTCCATCTTCCCCCTCGACATGTCGCTCGCCTCGTCCACCGTCCGCCGAATCGCCAAGGAGCTCGCGCAGCTGCGCTCGTCCCCGCCCGAGGGCTGCCGCGTTGGCGACAGCCTCGACGACGACGACATCACGCAGTTCATGGCGTGGGTAGCTGGGCCGTGCGTGTCTCCTTCTCTCTCTCTTGTGGCTGCTGTCTGCCTCATAGGCGACGAGGTTGAAGCTGACCAGGGAGCGCTGTCTTTTCCGCCTGCTCGCGTGCCCCCGTCTTGATGTGTGCGACGCGAATCACAGTGGTCAGTCTTCTTTCCCTCCTTCGACCGGTCTGCAGACGCTGCTGGGTCATTGCGCACAGCATACGCCGTCTCGCTTCTCTTGCCTCGCTGAGAGAGGCAGGTCTTGTTGTGGGTGGGTCGAGGGGTGGCCAATGTCAGGCAGGCCAGTCATTCAACAGACGGCTCGGCGCGTCGGCCGCCTGCGCACCCCCGCCTCACGTCGCACAGCTTCGACCGCACGCCCTCTCTCCCCACATGTCTTGACACTGACCGCCCCTGCCCTCGGTATCACCTCACGCTCGATATAGAGGGAACGCCCTACGCTGGGGGCTACTTCAAGATCCGATTCGCGTTCGGCGAGACGTACCCATCGCAGCCGCCAAAGTGTGCGTGGTCCCCGTCTCCATGACTCTTTCCATTCCCTTGCATGATGCGGTTTCAGATAGAGGCTAAGACGCGAATGCAACCTCTGACTACAGGCACAATGGTCACCAAGATCTTTCACCCCAACGTCTCGAAGCAGGGCGAGATCTGCGTCGACACGCTCAAGAAGGGCTGGACGCCAGAGACGGGCATAAGGTGCGCAGTCCCTCCCTCTGAACCTTGAGGCCGCCGTCGACTGCCGGCACTGACCCCTCTATCCCTTGCTTGCCTCCTGTCGCTCATTCAGTCACATCCTGAGCGTGAGTCTGAGCGTTTTGTGTAAGACTTCTCGACCGTGCTCGCTCGCGGTCCCTTGCTGAAGGGACTGCGCGTTCCTCCCGCCCTTGACTTGACCTTCGCAGGTCGTCCGTTGCCTCCTCATCTACCCCAACCCTGAGTCGGCGCTCGACGAGGAGGCCGGTAAGCTGCTGCTGGAGGCGTACGAAGACTAGTGCGCGACGTTTTCCCATCACCTGCGCACTCACGATGTGCTCCGGTCGCTGACCCCACCTTTCGCGCGCAGCTGCAAGCACGCCCGTCTCTTCACCTCAATCCACGCCACCCCGAGGGTCCGTCGAATTTGCCTTCCTTCCCCTCTTGTTTGTCGACCCTGACCCTGACCTCGGCTCCTCCTCTCCCACTGCAGACTCCTCCAGCAGAGTTCGCGTCCGCCGAGCCGCTGCTGCCGTCCGCAAGCCAGACGCCATCGCCCGTCCTACCGCTTGGGTCCAATCACACGCAGCAGCCTTCGTCCAACACACCTCCTCAAGCTTCCGGTGATCCGCAGGCCAAAGCACCCGCCCGCCAGCCGACCGCCGAGAAGCCCAAGCCGGCGGCCAAGGCAGGCGCGAAACGCGGGCTCAAGCGGCTTTGAGGGCACACACGCGTGCGCACTATATTCGGACCACCTCACCTCGCAGACGAGACAATATACCCTGCCCCTCTCCCTTGATGAGACGCTACCCCTCTTGTCCCCCTTAATCATGAGCTTTGTCGCCTCGTGTCGTCCCTTTGTCGAGCCACCGCTGCAGTGCGTGTAGTCATGACGCGGGTTGGGGCAAAAAAGAAAAAAAGGAAGATTGAAATCCGAGGCCCTTTGTCTGGCTGCGCGCCCGCCTGCCTGCCTTTGGCGTCGCGTCCCCTCGAGCTCATTTCCCGTTCGTCGACCAGCCCCCTCCCTCCCTTTCCTTCTTCCGCCCACGACCCGCCTCCCTACCCAGCACCTCCTCGTCCCCCTCTTCTCCCTTTCTTGGTTCGCTCGCTCGCTCGCAGGTCGTCGCGTTCTTCTTGCTCCCCTCCATCACTATTTCCTTGCCTTCGCTCGCCCGTTATGTCCTCCATCCGGCTCGCGCTCTCGGCCCTCGCCGCCCTGTCGGCCGCCCAGGCTCACATGCAGCTCGCCTCGCCCTACCCTTACAACTCGCCCCTCAATCCGAATTGCCCTGAGACCGACAAGGACTACTCGATGACGTCCCCGCTACTCGCGGATGGCATTTACCCTTGCAAGGCGCGTCTCATGCTCTTCCCGCTGGCTCTGCGCGCAACTTCTGACGCCCTCGACCCTCTTGCCTTTGGCCAACAGGGGTTCATCGGAACGGCCGATCAGGGCCCGCGTCCGAGCTGGACTGCCGGCGAGACCGTCAGCGTCACCCTTGCCGGCACAGCCGTGCACGGGGGAGGATGTACGTCTACTCTTGCTTGCTGCCTCTCGACGGGCGCGCGCCATGTTGGTTGAGGACCGGGCGACGGGGTCAAATCCGGTGCCTCGGACCCTGTCAGCGAGCGACCCGCCTCCTACTGAAGGCAGCCGTTCCCTTCGTGCATCCGCTCGGTCGCTGACAATCCTTCTCGATTCTGCCCCTCCGCAGCCTGCCAGTTTGGCCTCTCGTACGACAACGGCGCCAACTTCTACGTCATCAAGTCGTACATGGGCGGCTGCCCGTCCGTCACGACGTCGTTTGACGTCGAGATCCCGTCGGACGCGCCGACCGGCGACGGCGTCATGTGCGTCCTTTCCCGGCCTCCTTTCGTTCGCTTTAGATTGTGCCCTCTCACGCTGCGGGATCTGACGCTTGTGCCCAACAGCTTCTCCTGGAGCTGGTTCAACAAGGTCGGCAACCGCGAGATGTACATGAACTGCCTGGCGGCCGGTGCGTCCCTGCCATCTCTCTGGCTGTATCGCATCGTCGCGTGCTGGATCCTGACCTTGCTCAACTTTTCTCACAGACATCACCGGCACGTCGTCGACGGCGCTGTCGGGTCCAACGATCATGGTCGCCAACGCCGACGTCAACTCTTGCTCGACGACGGAGGGCACGGCCGTCGTGTTCGGGTCGCCCGGATCTAACGTCGTCTACATGGGCGAATACGAGGGCCTCAGCATCGGTAACGGTCTCACCAGCGGCGCCGGCGTCGTCGGCTCGAACTGCTACGCGCCTGATAGTGTCGGCGCCGGCAGCGGCTCGGCGGTCACGACCACCAAAGCTGCCACATCGACGACGAGCAAGGCGGTCACCAGCACGAAGGCCGCGTCAACGTCCTCGGCCGCGGCGGCTGCGACGACGTCGAAGACCGCGTCTGGCTTTGTGTCGTCCGTGTCTTCCAAGACGGCCACCAACGGCAACCTTGCCGTGCACACGGGCGGCACGACGCGCACCGGCCAGGCCACCTTCACGTCCCTCGCGCCTGTCGCCTCGACGACGACAACGACCGCAGCCAGCTCGGCCGCAACTGGCGCGTGCACGACGGGCGAGTGGATGTGCAACGGCTCTATTCTGACGCAGTGCGCGCAGAGCACCTGGCAGGCCATCACCGACTGCAACCTCCAGTCCGGCACCGTCTGCTCGGCCTCGGACCCGATCGGCTGCGTCTGGCCCTACCAGGTCTCGAGCCGAAAGCGCGGCGTGGCCGAGCACAGGGCCAAGCGGCGTCTGCTGCCTGTCTTTGGCTCGCACTAGGCGCGTCGTCCGTCCGATCTCGGCACGGCCAGGTAGAAAATCAAAAGTCACGGCTCTCGGCGCACAGACGGCCTCACTCGAACGACCCTCACGACCCTCAAAGCCCTCCCCCTCCTCCACTCAATGATTGTGCGCGCGCTCGCACGTCCCTCTGGAAGGGATGCTCGTCTGGCCCGCCCCGGGGGCGGTAGCATCGGACAACCGCAACGCACACTCGAAGCACTCCCGCCCTGTCCCTCTCGTCTGGCACGTGAGGCGGCGGTGGACCCTGCTGCCCTCCCCCCACTGTAAATCTACCTGGCCAGCAAGCGGGCGACCGGGGCTACCCTTGTCCTTCGGTGTCCGTCAACCCAACACCTTTTCTTCCTCTCATCGTAATGACCTCAGCAAACTGTCTGCTTAGCAGACTTCTGTATCATCTGCGGGATCTTTGTTCCTCGAGCTGGCCAGTGGCCGGATTCGGCGTCGTCGATTTTTGCCCTCTCGGTGCCGCCCAATGATATAAATGCACTCCCGCTCGATGCGCTTTGATCCCGCGAGCGTTGTTCATGTTGCACAGGGCGCGTTGAGCTAGTCTGGCCGACCGACGTGCACAACCACACGTCGGGGGAGGAGTCATCAGCTTGCGCGACGACCGCGAGCGGCAACCGCCATTGGTCCTTTTCGCGCGCGATAACCGTCCGTTCCTCTCCTTTCGACGTCCATCTTGCTCCCTCCTCCTCTCGCCCTTGCTCCCCTTTGTTCTTCAAGTCAGCTTGCTCTTGCCTGCGATGCTGTCCCTCTCTGCCTCGCGTCGTGTGTCGTCCATCGTCGCTAGGTCGTACTCGGTCTCGCCGGCGTCGTCTTCCGCCGCCTCGTCCTCGTCCGCCGTCCTGCCGTCCAAGCCCCCAGCGCTGCTGTCGCTCGGCGACCTGACGCCGCTGCAGATCACCAAGATCATCAACAAGTCGGCCAAGCTCAAGGCCGAGTGCCGCTACCCTGCGACTGGCGCGAGCCGCATCAACAAGAGCCTGACAGACAAGACGGTTGCGCTCCTCTTCTCGAAGCGAAGCACGCGTACGCGGGTCGCGAGCGAGACGAGCATCAAGCTGCTCGGCGGCCACCCCATGTTCCTCGGCAGCTCGGACGTCCAGCTCGGCGTCAACGAGAGTCTCAAGGATACGTCCAAGTGAGCCCTTGTCTCCCTCGGTCTCCTCTCCCTCCCCTCCATCGCCTCCTGGCTGCCAGACTAGGCGGCGCGGACGTCGGCGCTTGTCGACTGGCGCCTGTCGCCCGCCTTGCGCCGTCCGCCCCGAACCGGGCAGGCCGGCTACTCCGTCGCCCGAAGACTTCTCGTCTTCCCTGTTTTCGCGCCAGCACACGCTGACGTGGTCGGGCGCTTGTCTGCTGCTCGAACTCCTTGTGTGCAGGGTCCTTGGCTCGATGGTCGACGGCATCATGGCCCGCGTTGGCGACCACTCGGAGGTCGAGACGCTCGCAAAGGAGTCGAACGTGCCCGTCATCAATGCCCTGTCGTCGCTGTGGCACCCGACGCAGACGCTGGCGTCGCTTCTCACGCTCGCACGCATCCACAAGAACCGCAAGCCGTCGACGACGGCAGACCTCGCCGCGGCCGCGCCCGGTAAGACGGCCAAGGAGTCGTGGTCGACGCTGCTGCACCAGGACAAGTCGTCGTCCGACACCAAGGCGTCCAGCGTGCACGGCAACCCGCTCGAATGCCTCAAGGGCCTCAAGGTTGCGTGGGTCGGCGACTGCAACAACGTCGTCAACGACATGATCGTGACCTACCCGCGCCTCGGCATCGACCTGCGCGTCGCTTCGCCCGGCGGCAAGGATGGCGAGTACGGCCTCGACCCGCGCGTCTGGGCCAAGCTGTGCGTCTCATGCTCCGTTTGCCTGGCACCCTTTGGGTAGTGATCTCTTCTCTGGGGCTGCTGCCTGACACTCCCGCCCTTTCCTTGCTCTTGTCTGCTTGTGCCCTGTAGCGAGGAGTTCGGCGCGACCGACAAGGTCCTCTTCACTTCGAGCCCTGAGGAGGCGCTCAAAGACGCAGACGTCGTCGTCACCGACACGTGGATCTCAATGGGCCAGGAGGAGGAGAGCGCCAAGCGACTGAAGGACTTTGCTGGCTTCCAGGTCACCGAGGGTGCGTCTTTGTCTGTTCGGCGGCTTGCCCTGCGCGGACGCATCGCAGCCCAGGGCGCGAGCGCTGACCGCCTGCCCCCCCCCCACCTCTGCGCACGCCGACGTCGCAGAGCTTTGCAAGCGTGCCGGCGCTGCGCCCGACTGGAAGTTCATGCACTGCCTGCCCCGCCACCACGATGAGGTCGACGATGAGGTCTTCTACGGTCCGCGTTCGACTGTCTTTGAGGAGGCCGAGAACAGGAAGTGGACCATCATGAGCCTGTTCCAGTGCGTGTTTTCCCCCTTCACCATTTCGCAGCAGCTTGTCCTGACATTGCAACCTCTCCCTTACTCGCCCGCACAGCTCGTACATGGGCAAGCGCTCCATCTAATCTGAAGGTTGAAGAGGTCTTCGTCCCTGGCACCATTGCTGCAGGCTCTGAAAGGGCCCGGGAGAAGAAATGTCTGAAAGATCAGGGGCAGCTTGCGTGGGTGCGCGCTTTGTGCCTCGCTCGGCAGGGCAGGCTTGTGGGAGGGGCTTGCGCCTGATGGGATCTATCCTCTGGCTGAAGCGGGGCAAGGCGTGTGCGATGGAGGGGGAGCGCTCTTCACCTGCTTATGCCTACGATCACTTGATCTCCTCGTTAACCTCTTCATGTGCCCTTCTCAAGGTCCCGGGCACTCACTCCTCTTCTCGCCTCGCCAGTATCGACTCGCCCTCGACCGCTGAGTCTTCTCCCGCAGAGGTGCGCACATTCGCTCTCACCTTCCGCGCATGCAGCCCTCCACCGCTGTCGTTTGTGTGCGGCGACGTCGGCGTCGAGGTCGACGCGCAAGATCCCGATTGGCCTTATCTCGCCGGATCTCGCGTCTCTCACTGCAGTCCGGCGGCGAAGCGACGCCGTTCGCGTTCGGCGCGATAGGAACGTCGTCGCTTCGCCGCGATAGACAGGTTGTCCGCAGCGGCTGCAGACGGCCGGATGGTGGCCGGACGAGCCTCGTTTCGCGGTTCGCGAAAGATGCTGGGCGCGACAACACATCCTCGAGCTCCCTGCCTGCCCAACTCGTCCACTTTTGTTCTCTGCTGCCCAGAACTGACACAGAGCCAGCCCGATCCCATCGAGCGGTCCCCGCCCCTCAACAGCAGATCAACATGCAGAAACTGGCAGAAGAAAGGAAGGCGGCGGCCTCTGCCCGACGGCCGCACATGTCGAGATGGGGACTCGCGTCGGTCACTGGCACGGGCGCTCCTTCTCGATCCGTCGTCGGTGGCTCACTGGCTCACCCATGACCGACTCCTCTTCTTACTCGCTCGCTTCGCGTCAAGGCAGCGAGCTCGGCCTGGCCTTCGGCCCTGGGGCTCGATCGTGCTCCTGCCCCGACGGCTTATCGCACGCGCGAGAGCCCACCGCCCCCAAGTTGTCGCCGTTGACACCTCGGCGGATTGACCGGTCCGAAGCTCTCGTCGTCGAGGTCGCTCCAAAGGAACGTGGACGTCTCTGTTCCCGTGCTGTCGGCCAGAGCAGACGCCGTTTCCCTTGCACCATCTTCGCATGGATGGCGCACCTTCTCGGCCGATGATATTTGCTGCATGCCCACTCCTGCAGGCAGCTGCTGGGGACGGTGTCTAACTGGCGGTCTCCTCCCTCCTCCCCTTTGACGTGCCGCTGATCGTCCCCACTCCTCTCGGGCTGATCACGCTGACGAAGATGTGCCTGCATGGAGCGCTGCAGGTGGGTAGAGCAGAGGATGGTGAGCTCACGGGAGCTCGGCATCGTCTCCAGCTGCCCCGCTGCCGCCACCCCCGCCTGCTGGGGCACTCGCCTGGGGAAGCGCGCTACTAGGCCTCCTCTAGTACGGCGGCGGCGGCGCGCATCCTTTGCGGGAGATGACGAGCTGCTGCCCTCATCCATAAAACGCCTCCGAAATACGCAACGCAGGACAGGGCCGGGTTGAGCGCTCATGCGGGACAGAAAGGCGTGAGGGATCTGACCCGCCCTATATTGCCGTACCGCCTCCTCGAAGGGCATGCAGCATCCTCGGTTCCGCTCCGGCAAAGGGCGCGTGCCCCCGCGCGCCTCGCTCGAACTGCAAGAGAGGCGTTCAGCATTAGCAACGAAGGAAGGCGAATGGCCATTCAACAATTGGCCCGCTCTTTCAACAATTGGCCCGCTCTTTGCCCCGCGGGCCGGGAAAGAAGGGGACGCAGGGAAAAACAGGGGGGGGATACGGCCTCAATCACCTCGTGCCCCCCCCGGTGTCGCCCGTGGTCGCCGGCTCGCCGCAAGACAACAGGGCCGCGGGCAGCTGGACCAGCTGGCTGGGCATGAAGAACAGGAAGCATCGGACGATCCCTTTCTCGCGAGGGACGAGCGATCTGCAATGGGGGTGAAGGGATTGACATCGGTGCTGGCTCCCCGCGGGTGTGTTGTTCATCAGCGACCGAGAGCACGCATGCACGCCTGACCTTTCCCTCCCTCTCCGCTGCTGCGTGCAAGGGCTGCGCCGCCAAGAGGCAACGGCGTCGAGCGACCGCTTTCATGGATCGCAGGCGTAGGAGCTGTTCGAGACAAGCAGGCAAGGTTCGGGCGCGGCCAGGAGATTAAAAAGAGGCATTAGAAACGCCACTCCACCGGCCGCCCCCTCCGAGGAAACGACTCCCACACGATGGACCCACCGCGCAATCTCGATCGCGTGCGCGAGAGAAGGATGTCGCGCAGGCCGGCAAGGCTACCAAGAAAGGGATCTGCGAGGACTCTCTTGCGCGAGCAGCAGCAGCAGGTAAGAGAGGACGGCGGATCGAGCAGGCGCTCTATACTATGACCGAGGTAAGCACGCAGATCGACACGGTCGCTGGGGTTTGGCAGGCGGGCCCGGGAGATGGCATGGGCGGCGCGCGCGCGGCCGAGGGTGAGCGATCGAGTCAGGGGCAAAGTGGGGGCGCCGCACGAGGGGCAGATGGGCCAAGGAGCCGGCCGGGCATACCCAGTTCACCGCGAATGACATGGGCAGAGGAAGCGAGGAACCAGCAGGACAGAGGGAGCGGACGGACACAGGACCGTAGGAAGAAGAGCAAAGCAGATCCCGTCCACCGTCGTCTCTCTAAGCATCTACCACCGTACCCTCTCTTCATCCCGGACAGCCGTGTCCTCTCCCCCCCCCTTCCCCCCACCCACCGGAATCGACGGCAACGGCTCGACCGCCGCCTATCCGACCTCCAAACTCTACCTGGCTCTCGCTCTCGCTCTCCCGGGTCCCCCTCCCTCCCGACTCCTTTCCTCCTCCATCCCTCTCTCAAGCTTCGCGCCGTCGACCTTGGTCTCAGCTCTCGACTCCTATACTCTCTCTTGCTCTCTCTCTCCTCCACACGGGGCCGGCCTTCGCATTAATCCGCCGACGCTCGATCCGCCGTCCAGCTCGTCAGCTGCCTTGCATCGCGGATCCAAAAACGCCTGTCGGTCGCCACACCAAGTCTCCCGTCCCCTACCCAGTGCGTGTCTGTCCGGAATTCCTCCGCTGCGCTTTCTTCCTTGCTGGCCTGCCCTCCCGCACTTGTCAGTCGTCCTGACTGAGCTCGACCTCCTTTTGACTGCTTGTCGGCACGCGGCAAGCAGCTCAGCCCGGACCCCACGTCAGAGGTTCGCCAGCTCTCAGCAGCTCCATCCGACCCTTTCTTCCCTCCCCCTCCTTCCTACCCGCTTCCTTCCGCCCAGCCATGTCGGCTGCAGCAACGGCCCCCCCGTACTCGGCAATCGCTCCGCCATCGTCGACGTCCAAAGCCGGGCTCGGCGCGGGCGGCTCGTCCGGGTCGCGCGTCGGACCCAACTCCGGCGGTGGTCCGCGCGTCGAGCCCTCATTCCGCGGCATCCTCGACTCAACGCTCGACGCCCTCCTACTGTTTGAGGCTAGCCGCAGAGGGCTCATCCCGCGCATCACCAAGCGCCTGGCCGACGAGCAGCGCCAGGAGCTGATCAAGAGCGGGTCCATCTTTGTGCGTCTTATTCTGCTCCCCTCGGTCCGCGGGGCCCTCCATCTCGGCTGGCGGCGGTGGTGCCCTGCCCGTTCTGCCCGCATCCTCAGTCTCGTATCCTTCCGGCTTGCTGATCTCAGGCGAACGAACTGCGCAGATCTTTGAGGAGGAGGAGTCCGGCATCAAGCGCTGGACCGACGGGCTCATTTGGTCGCCATCGCGCATCCTGGGTACGGCCAACCTTTCGCTATTTCGTCCCTTTGTTGCCCCGATCCAATTGGCCGACTGAGGCTGACTATTTCCCACCTCGACCTTCCTTTCACGCGACCGCAGGCAACTATCTCGTGTATCGCCAGACTGAGCAGCGAAAGTGATTCGTGGATCATGTCTTTGCGATTGTTCTTTGCTTTCACATTACGCCCCCTCCCCTTTCCGTTTCACATTGGCTTCCTCTG
This sequence comes from Cystofilobasidium bisporidii, assembly GCA_014825535.1. Lineage (NCBI taxonomy): Eukaryota > Fungi > Basidiomycota > Tremellomycetes > Cystofilobasidiales > Cystofilobasidiaceae > Cystofilobasidium > Cystofilobasidium bisporidii. The sequence goes on along the minus strand of MVAK01000003.1, from coordinate 53,749 downwards.
AACGCCCTGAGGTCCGCATCGCTGACCCGTCTCCTTCTATCTTTTCCGTTCCAGCTCGCGTGCACCCCGATCAGGATCGACTGGCAAGGGGGGCAAGAAGTCCAAGGCACCGTTGACGCCACCGTCGCCGGGGACAGACTCACGTCGCCCTTCGCTGCCCGTCGTCGTCAAGAAGGAGCCGCTCGTCCGTCCAGCTCCGCCGCCCGCGAGCAAGCGGTCATTCTCGTCCACGCCGGTCGGACTTGATCCCGCCTCGCTCCTTGGATTGAGTGCTCCGAACGCCGATTCGGGGCTGCACCAGTACTTTCCGGCGCGCGAGCCGCGCCGCTTTCAAGCGGACGGCGACGACTTGATGGACGACAGCGACGATGACGTGCGCGATCTCGAGGAGCTCATGCGCATCAAGGAGCGCTCGCTCGTCGGCAGCTTGACCAATTCTTACGCCTTCAAGGAGGGTGGTCTCGTCAAGAGGGTGCGTCTTTTTCGTTTTGATCACCGCGAATCGGCCTGCGATGCTGACGTTTGTGAATCCGACATGGATTGGGCTGTCCTTTGACAGACCATGTCGATGTTGATCAACGGCAAGACGCAGCACCTCGTGTCGTACTACACCCTTGCCGACGGAATGACGGACCAGCTCCGGACGCCGTCGTCGATGCCCGAGTTTGCCGACCTGCACATCGACCACGAACTGGTGCGCCCACCTGCCCTTGATTCAATGGCGGGGCCCTGCCTGCGCGATCGCGAATCCTCTCTCTGACCTCTGCCCTCCCTTCCGGCCCACCCTCGCGCCATCCTTAGCTCGCTAAGCAACAATTTCGCTTCCCGCCCGTCATTGAGCTCGGCTTGGACGGCGTGCTGCGATACGTGTCCGAGGCCGACAACTCCCAGCAGTCACCCGAGCCAGGATCGCCCGACCAGCTGTCGAAGGAAGTCACCGCCGCCGTCCAGCCGATACCTCGCATCCCACAACCGCACCCGTACTACGGTCAGCCGGGCCGGCTTTCTTCGAGCTACCCCCACCCGGTCATCGCGCCACCCTTGCCGGATACGACGTTCAGCGGCGCGCTTCAGTTCCCCGGCTACAGCATGAACTCGTCGGGCGCGTCCATGATCGGGTACGGGGCGCCGTCGCATAGCACCTACTCGGCTTCAATTTTGAGCGCCCAGCAGTGGTCGTCGTCGCTGCCGAAGGAGTTCCATCACCCAACTGGGGACTCGCCGCTCCACGCGGCGGCCTCGATCGGTTCGCCCTTCGCGTCCTATCACCCATTGCCGCCCCCCAAGCCAAATCGGTCCAACTCGGCCGGTCCCGGACCACAGCGGCGTCGGCGCGCGAGCCAGACGACCGCGACGGCCGCGACTGTCACGACTGTCGTGCCAGAGGGCAGGCCGCAGACGCTGGTCGGCTCGCCGTTCAACCAGCCGAACCGTCCGCTCGCGCCAACTAAGCCATCGTTCCACCCGTACGCGATGCCGTCGCCGACCGAGGGCTGGACGGCGTTCCACCCGTCGAGCAACAAGTCGCCGTCGACCCGGAGCTCGTACTTTGATGGCGAGCCGTCCGTCTTCGCTGGCGGCCCGTTGTCCGGGGCCATCGCGAGCGCGCCGTCTTCGGCAGGCTCCTCGCTCTCGGCAGGCTCGGGCGTCGCCGCGATCCCCATTCCTGGGCAGCAGCAGACGACGCTCACGCCGGCTATGAACACGGCGGTGCTTGGACCTCCCGGCGGCTCGGCCAAGCGGCTCAGCATCAATTACTCGCGTGAGAGCAAGAGCTTCAACAGTCCGCGGCACCGCCGATCACCGTCGATCCAGCCGTCGCCGCTTAGGACTTCAGACCCGTTGCCGGCGTTCACGGAGGACCGTGCGCGTTCGCCGTACCCGATCCAGCCAATGCAGACTCACCAGCACAACTACGACGCGCCGTTGGCCTACGGCACTATTGCGCCGCACGACGCACAGGGCGGACGAGACGGGCCGTCGCCGTACAATGCTTGGGTGGCGCCGCCTCAGCCGCAGCCTTCGTACGGGTCGTACTATGACCCGCACGCGGCCAACTCTTCAGAGCCGATGCTGCCGCACGAGCAGCACGCGGGCGGCGGGCCCGGCCTGCCGACCTCGTCCTACTTCCACCCGTCGCCGCTGATGCTCCATCCGACCTCGTTCGCGGACGACAAGCGCTCGGCCTCGCTCGCACTTGATCAGCTCCACTTCGGCAACGGCGCCGCACCACGACTGCCGTCGCCAGAGGGTCGCCGCAAAGAATACGACCAATTGCCGAGCGGCATGGTCGGCATGGACGAACGGCGCAACTCGCTCACCAACTACTCGATCCAGCCGCCGGCCTCCTCGCAGTCGGCGCGCCAGCAGACGGACGAGCCCGCGCAGCGCTATTGGGCTGCTTAGACGTCAACACTGATTTCCGCACAGTCGCATCCCTTCTCTCTGGGCCGTTGCGATCAACCCCCCCCCCCTCCCTTCTCCCCAAACATGTACATCAGCCGCCTCTTGAACGCCTCCCTCCCTCCAGCCTCATTATGACCTGCTCGTCCATTCCTGACACTCCCATTCAAACCTGTAGCCGCTCTCTGCTCCCCTCAATCCTCTCTTTCTCATTCCTATCGTACCCTTCCACCGCTTGTCACGAGGTCTCGCTCGCCCCACTCTGCGCAAACTCCCGCATCTGTACGCTGTCTCCGCGTGGGAGAAGAATCCATGATTGTGCTTTCTAAAGCTCTGACTGCGTGTTGTTGACGCGACAAAAGACTTGCATAAGCGGCCATGATAGTACACGGTCGACCATCTGATCGTCTCTCGGCCCTCACTCATCATGCACGCCCTGCCTGGGCCCTTGAAGATCATCTGACCCTCCGCGACCTCCTCACGTCGCTAGTACAGGACGCCTTCCGAGTAGTATTGGAACTGTGAGGCGAGTGAGTCAGCGGGCGGCCCATCTCACATAGGCCGAGGCAGGCGCCGCGCCAGCAGAGGGAGGAGACACTCACCGAGTCGTACAGCCTGGTCCAGTGTGAGCCGATCGAGCTGACGATCAGGCGCTCGAGGTGGTCATCGACAGCCTGCTGCGTCAGGCCAAGCTGGAAGCGGTCGCGCAGGTGCTGGGCCGTCTGGTCGCCAAATGCCCCGAAGCAAGGGAGCTTTGAGTCTGCAAGTGGTCGCAACAGGAGAGATCAGCACGGCCGCTCGCCCGTGCGCGAGTGAGCGAGGCGAAGAGACTGTCACGCACTGTACTGCATCAGGTCGACGATGGCTGAGAAGGGGCGAGGAAGGTCAGACGAGCGAAGAGCGCACGAAGAGGAAAGAGGCGAGGACCGACTGATGATCTCGTCCGAGTGCTTGCGAGCAGCCTCGAAGCCCTCCTTGAAGAGCTTCTTGTACAAGAGGAAGCCGGGGCTGTCGATGCCGCCCATGATGTCGACGTATTCCTAATATGGGCCGATGAGGGTGTTCAAGGATGAGTCAGTTGCCGTCGTGCAGCCAGGCCGCGTGCAGCTCACGCACCATTGTCAGCTTGAACGGCGCCGCCTCGAAGCCCATGTTGCCAGGGCTGTTGGACAGCATGAAGCCAAAGTCGATGTGGAGCAGGTGGCCGTCGCGGTCAATGAGGATGTTGCCGTTGTGACGGTCCTTGATCTGGAGCAGATAGGTCGCGACAGAGTAGCCAGCGAGCGATGTGATGAAGTTGCGCTGCGCCCGCTGGTACTGAGCCGACGACGGGTCGCCGTACGTCTGGAAGGAAGCAGATTCGAGCGGCCTCAGCACGGCCAGGCCTCAAGGAGTGGAACGGGCACGCGCAAGAAGAAAGGAGGCGAGGACCGACGTTCACAAAGTGCTCGTAGAGGCTGACGTGCGTGATTGCCGACCCCTTAGCGACCCGCCGCGCGTACTCGGCCTTCTTGATTGAGTGCACCGACACGCTGTCGACGATGGTCTCGACGAGACCCGACGTGTCGCCCGTGATGAGGATACGGAAGCTGAAGAGCGGACGTGGTAAGGGTTCACAATGTCAGCCCTGCTCGCCGCTCGAGGGCAGAAAAAAAAATACTCACTATCGCATCCAACACGCGCACTTCTCCTCCTTCCAGATGCGCACGAAGCGCTCGAGCAGCTGGGTGGCGAGCTGCTCCTGCCGCAAGTCAGCGCCGGTCTTGACGATGACAGAGAAGACCTGCATAGAAGAAGGTCGATACAAGGATGGGTTCTGTCAGCAAGGCCCATGATGAGACTAGACAGCGTCGGTCGACTCACATCCCAGGTGGCGAGGTGGCCCCAGGGCGACGAGGCGCGAATCCGCGCCTTTTTGGTCGACCAGGCCTCCGACAGTACGGCCGCTGAAGCAGAGCGCATGAGATTGACTGTCAGCGACCGGAGAAGCTGGCGTTCGGCTCAGCACGTATGGCCAGGTGCTTACCAGACGGATCGGCCTTGTTGAGCTCTCGACGCACGATCCCCTCGTCTTCCATCGGCTTGCCGTCGCCGACGGCGCTGCTTCCGTTGGCCGCAAGCCCACCGAGAAGACCGACATCGCTGACCTTCTCTGTCATACGCTCAACGCGCTCCTCCTCGAGCGCCAGCATCTCGGCCATGATGCGCTCCCGGATCTTTTCTGCCTCGGCAGGTGGCAGTCGTCTCCGCCCTGGGGCGACCGCATCAGGCGTGCTGGCCGGCGGCGCCGACAGAGTCGGCGTTGGGAAGGATGGCATCCAGCGCGACTTGCTGCCGGCAGGAGACGACGCGGCTGGGCTGGAGCCCGACTTGGTCGGGTCCGAGGGCGGCTGGGCACCATCGCGGGCGACAGACGCGCTTAGCTGGGCGAGCATGACGGCCGCGGTGCGCATGCGGTCCGAGTAGTCGTCGAGCGAGAGCTCCCGCCTTGGCGGATCGAGGCTCGCGCGAGCGGGCGAAAACGTTGGCCCGCGCGGACTCTTGATGTCGTGCGAGAGCGATCGCTGGCGCTGCTTCCTCTCAGGCGTGGCCGGTGATGACGAGGTCGAGCCGCTAGCAAAAGGACGGCCGTCGTTCCAGCGTGATCCCGAGTGCAGGCTGCTGCCTACGTCGCCCGACGGCGCCGGCGGCAGGTGCTGGGCGAGATTGGGCATGCGGCGGCGGCCCTTGGGGGAGGAGGCGTCCTGGATCGCCATGGCCCTCGACCAGACGGCGAGGTCAATGTCCTTGTTCTTGGGGTTCAGGTCGACCGGGATGCGCTCCTCGAGCTGGGGGTCGATATCGGCGGCCGAGACCTTGGCGCCGTAGATTTGCTCGACGAGATCCATCTCCTGGCCGTCGTCGGGCGGCACATCTCGATCGAGACCAGCGCTGCTGCCGCCCACCGCCGACATAAGCACATAAGGCTCCACCGCCGGTTGCGGGGCCGGCACGGTGGACGCGTCGGCTTGTCGCGGGACGCCCGAGTGTATGCCAGCGAGCGGGTGCAGTGGATCCGGCAGAGCGCCGCCAAAGCCGACGATACCGTTCGGGCCAACGCCTCCTGCACCCTTGCCACCAAAGCCCGCCTTCTTCTTCTCCTCGCCGCTGACGATCTTCTTGAGCAGATCTTTGTTGGAGTGTTTGCTCGGATCAAAGTCGAGGTCGCCCGTGAGCACCTCGACGTGAATCAGGTAAGGCGCGCGCTCGGCCGAGTTGAGGACGACCGAGTCGCCGGGTGAGATGCGCACGACGCGGTGATGAGCCTTGTGCTTGGGGGCTGACGCGGATGTCCGCGCTCCAAGCGGCAGGCCCGCGACCGTCTCGCCGCCCTTTTCGTGTCCGTGATCCGATTCGCACCACGTCGGCATGCAGACCTGTTGAGAGAGGTGGACATCGTCAGCGACGGCTCGTGAAGAACAAGAAGAATGGGATGGAAGGCCACGAGAACAGGAAAAACAGGAAACGAACCTCGGCAGGCAGCATGTGGTTGAGGCTGGTGAGCTCGGCTCGAAGCGCGCTCACCCGCGCCGGCTTGGGGATGACGAGCAGGCGATTGCTGATCTCCTCCAGCGCGATCAAGAAACGGACCTCGCTGCGGCAGTAGTGGCTGCGCAGCAGGCGCTCCTGGTCCTTGGGCGAGTACGCCCGGAGAAGCTCCTCAGGGTCGTTTCGAACGGGAAGCGGCGTGCCGAGGGAGGACAGAGATGGCGTAGAATGTGAAGGCGCCAGAGGTTTCGGTCGAAGAGACGACGGCAGGGACGACAGCATGTGGACGGGCAAGTCGAGCTCGGAGAAGGGGTCGGACGTTGACTGCTGCCGCAGGAGGCTAGGCGCGAGTGGCAGCGACGGGCTCGTCGATGACGGATGGCGAGGCGCTGGGCCATCGGCTGGAGTGACCGCAGGCGACTCGTCTGGAAAGACGAAAGTTGGCGGAGGAGCCGCGACGGACGATGTGACCTCAGAGGGTGTGGCAAGCGTCCCGCCGGAAGACGCCGTCATCGTTGCCTGCTGCTGCTGCTGAAGGTCGTCCACCGACCCTCCAGCACTCTGATCACCCCCGGGCGTACCAGTCGCCTCATCTGCTGGCGGCTGACCGCCCATCTTTGTCGGCCCGTCGGCGCCGCCTGAACCGCCCTCGCCGTTCTCGACCGGTGGCGCGACCAATGACTCTCGCGGCTCGCCCCCGCGCGACCCTTGAAGAACCGCGACCTCACGCACATCGCGCAGCGAGCGCTCGCTGCCGACCGCGCCGGCGATCATGCCGAGACCGAGGATGACGGCCTCGACATTGGCGACCTTCAGCTTCTTATTTTGACGGCCGGAGCTGCCGCCTGAGCCGGGCGACATGAGCGCGCGCACGCCGTCGAGCGAGATTCGCCGGGGCGAGTACGGTGACCGCGACGATGGCGGCGGCGGATCGGCAAAGATAATCTCGTGACACTTGAGCAGAACACGCTGGCAAATGTTGAAGGACTGGGGGTTGAGTGCACGCGTCGGTGCCAGGTCACACAGCGCCGCCTGCATGAACCAGAAGGTCTTTGCCGGGGGAGGTCGAGCGAGGTTGCCCAGGAAGGTCAGCTCCTGACCCGGACGAGCATGTCGCCAGCCGAGCGCAGCTAAGTCGTCGAGCTACTCAGCAGACAGTAGCTGCTGCAGGAGAGACTGTGCGCACCAGCATGGCAGAGTGCGTGCTCTCCTCAGCACGATCCAGGATGAACTGCTCTAGCGCGACGCTCCGGCTCGGCCTGGTGACGAGCAGGTGGCTGAAGAGGCGCAACGTCGGCAGAGTCAGGGGAGGGCAGAGACCCGGTCTGTCAGCTTCGAGCGCAAGCTCACGAAGGCGAGCCTGGCTGTCGGCAAGAGAGGGCGGCAGTGAGGGGCAGCGACGAACCAGAGCTCCGGCCAGTAGAACTCGACCTCCCGCGTGGGCATGCCCCTCAGGCGGGACGTCAGGTAGTGCGTGATGCCGATGTTTTCGGGATAGGTTTTGAGGTACTGCAGCGCGACATGGACCGAGAAGAAGGGGGAGAGGAAGAGCCGCAGCCTGGGTGTCGCGAGCGCCGAGTGGGTGCTTCAGCTCGGGTGCGGGCTGAAAGCGAGGGGGGAGAAGAGCGGCGGCGCACAAGAGAGCGTGCGACATCTGAGCGAACGGGCGGCCACCCAGGGCCTCGGACCACGCAGGCTTGCCGTCTTGGCGAGAGAGACGGACGCAAAAAGTTGGAGACTGGGGTGGGGGCAGGGAGGGGGGGGGGGGGTCGAGTTGCAGGCCAGGCCCAGAGGCTGGGCGGTGAAGGGGGTTGGGGGGCGAGATGGACGTTCTCAGCCGGAGAGAGCATAGAGGGGCGTCGGCGCCGCGCGCGTCGTCTCTGTACTGCCAGCACTAGTCGTGCAGCTCCTGTAGTCTTGCCTCTCCCTCGAAGCTCTCTCGAGCATACGCACCCGGTACGCTTCGGCATCATTGTGAGCCAGCTAGAAGTGCGCGACTGTGTCCTGACTTGGGCAGTTCGAGGGGGGGGGGGGTCAGGCGCTGAGCACGGCGCGATGGCTGCATCCCACGCGCACCATTGACAAGACCTTTCTCCGACCCTCCGCACACCTACTACCGACAGCCCAAGTGAAGCCAGCGGCATTTGGCTGAAACGTTCGCAAAACAGAGATTGCGCGGAGAGGCTTGCAGATTCCAAGGATCGTTTGAGAGGCCGGCGATCTTTCCGCAGCTCTCGCACATACACGGCACGGCGTGACTGCGAGCAGGGTTCCAGAGTACAAAGCGGGTCATGACAGAGCAAGGCCGCTTGCCCTCCAAAGGGTGGTTTGAGGGACCAATCGACCGTCACACACACGCTTACGCGGTGTGAAGAGTAGAGAGGAAAGCCTCGCCGGCCTTGCCGGTCGACGCCTTCTTGGCACCCTTGCCGGCCTTCGCCTGGACCTTGATGGCCTGGCGCTTGGCCGAGGCAGCGTAAGGGTTGAGCGAAGCCATGACGGCCGAGCTGATGAGGCGAACAAGACGCCAGAGCAAAGAGAAAGGGAGATGTCAGTATGCGGCTCGGACGCGGGGCGCAGCGAAGTGGGCTTGGAAAGGGGGCCGCAGGCGGCAGACGCACTTGCGAAGGGGGTTCTTCTTCTGCGACCAGGGGCGACGGACGATCTTGGGGCCACCGACGCGGACGACCGACTGGATCTCGTCCGAGTTGATGAGACGGGTGACGTCGGGGTTCGAGATCTTGGCGGCGGGGAGGATGTAGTCCTTCTTGAGGGCCGAAGCCTTGTCGAAGGTGCCGTAAACCTCGTCGAGGAGGCCGACGGCGCCGGCGGTCCAGATGACGAAGCGACCAAGGTGACCTCCGGGGGCGAGCTGGAGGAGGTTGAGGCGGCGGACGTTGACGAGCTCAACGCCGGGGAGGTTGCGGAAGGCCTTGACGATGCCGTTGTCCTCGTTGTAGACAACGAGGGGGCCGCGACGCTGGCGGTGACGACGTCCACGCATCTTGCCCTTACCGGCGCGAACCTTGCGCGAGTTGGAGACCTTGACGACGTCGGTGTAGGCGTTGGTGGCCTTCAGGAGCGCGATAGCCTGCTTGGTCTTGGTGTACGACTCGGCGGCGTCCGAGACGACGAGGGGGACCTCCTCGATCTGCTCGATGCGGTGGCCGCGGGCGAGGACGAGCGAGGGAAGGGCCGACGCAGCCAGGGCAGAGACGACGGCGTATCGCTTCTGGTTCTGGTTGATCTTGACGTGCCACTTGCGCCAGATCTTGGTCGGGGCGAACATGCGACCACCGCGGCACATGTTGCCGAAGGCGGCCTAGTGATGGGAGGGAAGAGCGAGCAATGTCAGGTCACCTGCGCATGAGGAAAACGATGCAGAGAAAAGAGGAGACACACCTGTCCGGATCGGTGCGTTCCGGATCCACCGACACGGGGGATACGGGCAACAGCACGACCGGTACCCCACGACTGGGCCGAGGTCTGCTCACCGGCGTTGGAAGCAACGGAGTACGCCTGGCGCTTGTTCTTGGCCATCGACTTGTGGACCTGCTGGACGACGTCCAGACGGATGGGGGCCGTCAGGACGGCGGGGAGGGGGAGCGACCCGGAGGACTCTCCCTGCTCGGAGAAGATCGAGACGGTGGGGCGGCTGCAGCGACGGCAGGCAATGAAAAAAAGGTCAGCTACAGGGTCAGGCACCCGCCTCCTCGTCCGACCACCTGCGACCGCCCGCCCTTCGTCCTTCCCTAAACAAAGAAAAGCCAGGAGGCGGGCGTTGCAGCACGAGAAAAATAGCAGTCACGCACGCGGCCATTCTTGCTGAGTCTGACTTGAAGTAAGGGGGGTTGGACTTGCGAGGGGATGAACGACGAGGGGTCGGGCTGCACTGCTCCGCCTCGACCCAATTTTCGCAGGCGCAGGCGGCGAGGCGGGCGAAGGAAAAAAAAGGGCCGGCCGGTTGACGCTGGTTCGAGCCGGGTCTGTCCGCCGCATGCGCGATTCAGGGCTGGCCGGTTTGCGGCGGCCTTGAAAGGGCGAGGAGCGACGCGCTTTTTCAACCTTCGACCACTACCTCGACTCCTCCTCGTCGCCTCCTTCCTCCCGCCCTCCCTATCGCTACTTCTTGCCCCGGTCGCAGCAACCACACTGACTGGCGGCTTGCCTCCACCGCCAAGTGCGACTTTGAACCCTCCCCTGGTCGCTGATGTGCTGCCCCTCCCTTTGCACCTCCAGCTCGCTTCCCCCCTTCTCCCCTCCCCTCCCACGCCCTATTCAATATCCAAGGCGGCGCTCTCAATCCCATAGACGTCCGACCTGGGAAAGTAGCGGCCAGAATGAACTGCAAACTCCCTGAAGGTTAGCGCCTTACATCGTGTCCGACCTGGCCCTCCTCTTCCTAGGGGGGGTCAGAAGGGCCTGACGGGAACACACCTCTCTTCCTCTTCTTTGTGTCGGCACTTGCTTGCTTGCTTTCGTCCACCATTGGACGAACAAGCAGGTCATGACGAATTCTTCTTTCTTTCTTCCTTCCTTCATCCGCGCCCCCGACGTCTCGTCCCTTGGCCTCTGCTCTCCCACGAGCCGAAGGACTGGGCGTCCCGCCGATCTAGGACCGCAGGGCGCGCAGAGCCAACCACGGGCTTTATTACGTCCCGCCCACGCTCCCCTTCTCTTGAGCGGGGAGCGGCTCCTTCTCGAGGGCTTCTGGGGGGTTATGCTTGCTCGTCACATCCCGACGTGTCCCGCCCTGCTGCGTCCTTCGTGCGTTCGCGCTTCGCTTGATCTTAAATGTCTGCGTCTCGCACCTGAATGTCCCACCAACAGCTGTCCGTGAGATGTTTATATGACCCTTCTTGCAGATGTTCGCAGGAAGCACGGCCGCTGACCGCGGGAAAGAAGATCTGGAGGGGTCATGTCGATTCGTCGTTCGTCGCGCGCGCGCGTGCGCGCGGCCTGGGGTGCAAGTGAGAGGCTGGGCGAGCCGCAGAGTACAAAAACGGGGGAGCAAGGGTGCAAGGGTGAGGGGCTGGGACAAGTGTGGTGCTGCTAGGTGAGGGAGGAGCGTGCTGTGGCGATGCGAGTGTGTGATGTCTACAGTGAGCGGGTGTCGGGAAGGCGCAGGGGGTGAGAGGGGCAAGGGGGCTCAACGAGAAGAAGCAAGAAAGGAGAGGAAGGGTGCACAGAGAGGAAGAGGCAGAGGGATGGCGCAGTCATTGCCAGGCAGGCTGTATGAGAGCGCGGATGGCTGCAATGGTGGAGCTGAGCGAGGGGAGGCGGTCGATCGAAGGATGGTCGTGCGCGCAAGCCTCTAAATGTGGATCTCACGCATGCCGCCCTCGACCTCGCCGACGTGCTCCTCGGGCTGGACGGAAGGCGTACCACTGGCCCTCGACCGCGTTCGCAAGCCGACGCCGACGGCCCCAGCTGACCGCCGCAAAGCCTTCTCCTGGTCGACGCGGGCCTTGCGCTCTCGCCGGCGCTCTTTGCCCGGTCGGCCGCCGGCGACGTGGGTCGACTGGGTGTACGATCCTGCCGAGGAAGGCGGCGGGCGCTTCAGCCGCACGCGCGTCGTTGAGCCCGCGCCGGCATCGTCGGTTGGTGGCGGCGTCGGAGGAGGCGTGTCGGGCGGGGGTGAGAGGGAGGGCGACGATCGGTCGTGCGTCAAGCCATCGTCGTCGAGCGCGAGAGGAGACGACCCGCCCTGCGCCCGAGAGGGGATCGTCATCGGCAGCGACGACGCAGATGAGCCGGGTGGGAGGTCGCCGACGGACGTGCCGTCGCTGCTGGCTGTGCTCGGGCTGCTGCCTGCGCGCCGTCCTGCGACGCGCGCGCCGAGCGAGCTGCGACTCTTGCCCCGACCGCGCCCACGTCCACGACCCCGACCGCTCGTCGCCGCCGTTCGGCCAGCGCCGATCTTCTTGCCCCGACCGGTTCCCGTCGTCGTCGTGCGCGCGCTCGCGTCCGACTCGGTACCGGCGAGGCCCTCTACCTCGCGCCACGCCGTCTTGCTCGACGACTCAGCGCTGTTACCGCCCGCGGCGAGTGCCGCCTCGTGTGCCTCGTACTGCTCGAGCAGGACCTCGACAAGCGTCTCCCACGCCGGCGACTCGCCCCGAGGGTCCGCCTGGGCGATGTTGGCTGCCGTGCGTCGAATCTCGGTCAATGTGTAGGCCGATGGCGGAAGGGATGACAGGACGAGCATCTCCTCGGTCGAAGGCACAGGCGACCCATCTTCGGCGCCCCAATCGCCCGCCCGGCGACCTGCAGGCGTGGACGAGCCAGTGTCGACCAGCTGGGAAGATGGTGGACGAGCGATCTCCTTGGTGCAGGGCAAGCCCGTCTTGGGACCGCCGACATTGCGGACTGACGAGTAGTGCTCGTAGGCGTGATAGGCGACGTAGATCGTGTTGACGGTCGAGCTGCTCGCCACGGGTGCGGTAGGAGGCTCCACTGGCGGCGACGGGTTGAGAGCAGCAGCACCGGCTGAAGAAGGTATTGGCGGCGGTGAAGGTGTGAGGGACGAGAGGTTGGACGACGAGGGCGACTCAGCCGACTCCCCCGTCAAGTCTATGCTGGACGGCGCTGCGGCAGACGTCGACGAAGGCTCGCTGTCGACGACGGTGGAGGACGAGGAGGCGGCCGTCGGCCGTGGTGGTGGTGGTGCGGAATCCGACGTGCCCGAGGACGTCGCAGGTGATTCGTCTGAAGGCGAGATGACGTAGACGCTCTGTAAAAGGTAATGCATGCGCAAAGACGGGCACGTTCAGCCAGGAGGCCTGGACGAAGAGACTGAATATCAGTTCGAGGCGGGGGGACAAAGACTCACGGTCGGCTGGATGACCTTGATGTTGACGCCCATGATCCACGCGCACACCTGAAGCTCGAGGTGGCCGCCGTACGTGCCTGTCGACTGCATATCGCGCACATACTTGTCAAATCCGCCGTCCGAGTCGACAAAGTTCTCGCACCGCTCGCGGTGCGCGAGCAAGTATGCACAAATCTCGCGCCGGAGCCAGGCGTGCGACAGGTCGTGCCCCCACAGCTGGTCCGACAAGGCGCTGTCGAGAGGCGAGCCGAGGGGCGAGATGTCAGCGATCAGCGAGTTAATGGGAGGCGAGAGTTCGACGACGGACCGAAAGAGGCAGTTGCCGTCTCCTGCAACGGTTGAGAGACGAAGGTGCAGGGGCGATAGCGCGCGCGGGCAGGGTGGCAGGCGGGTGTGGTCAGCCCCGATGAGCGCGACAAGCAAATGAAGCCTATGACCGAGCTTGAGAGGACATACCTTTCGTCTGAGCTGCGTACAGGCCCATGCTCGACAGCTGCGTGGATTGCGGTCAAGATTGGGAATGAAGGGAGCCGAAGTTGGGCGGCGGGTTGGTCGGACGACGCAGGGGGGGGGGGGAGCGGGCGGGTGATCGGACGGGCAGGAAAGGCGACAAGAGATGAACAGCCGCGGGCATGGAGAAGGGGCATGACAAGTGAACGAGTGCATGATCAGTCTGGTGTCCCGAGCTGCAGCCGATCCGGCAGACAAGCCGAGCACAGGCGAGCGATGGTGGGCACGCAGGCGCAGAGGCAGGATAGGTGAGAGCTTCGCGTCGATGCTTGTGTCTCCGTCTCCCTCACCCTCCGTCCCGTCTCGCCGGCCGCGCCGCGCGCCCTCGACAATGACGAAGGAAACGTACCGCGCCTTTGAGTGCCTTCTCGTTGCGCTCGCTCTCGCGCGGGTCCAGCAGATCGCCACTCTGTGCCTGGCTGCGCGTCTTCTGTCGGCCTGTGAACGCACGCGTGCGCAGGAGGGACGGAGGAGACCAAGGGTCAGTCGGGCGTGTCGTCGAGTTTTGCTGCGCGCGGGCGCGCAAAGCAGCAGCGGCGGAAAAGGGCCCGCGGAACACTAGTGGAAGGTGGGACGGACCGCCTTGGGTGGGCTTCTTGTCGCGCGCCTTGTGGGCGGACGGCCTGGCCGACGCGCGCATGGTCTTGCCCATCGGAAAAAGGGGCCAGTCGAGGAAAGAAGGAGAGAGGGTTGATGGAGAGGGAGAGGGATCACAGAGCTTGAGACAGACACAAGGGGGGGGGGGAGGTCAAGAAGGGGGCGAAGGTGGGGCAAGGGCTGGCAAGGGGCAGCCGGCGCGCGCGCCTGCGCTGTGGGCCGCTCGTCACACTCCTGCCCTGCCCGCCCCGAGGGAGAAAAAAAATCTGGTCTTCGGGTCACTTTCCCCACTCCGTCGGGTGTCTTTCCACGCTCGAGCGCAAGCTTCCAGAGCGCCCGCGGCTGGCCGTCTCAGCGCCGCCGGCTGCAGGCGTTCCGACCGAGATCAGGGCCAAAACGTTTAGAGAGAGTAGGTGTCTCTCGCCCATCTGGCCACGCCGCCTAGGAACCTTGCGAACTTATCGTCGTCGTCGTCTCGGCGAGCCCTGCTTCGTTGCTCGCACGCCGGGAGGCGCAGAACAACTGCAGGTTATAAACGGGCACCAGGGCTCTTGCTGCGGCTCGACCTCACCCCCCCTGATCTCGACACGGCGTCGACAGGCTCGCGCACACGACCACACCTGGCCGGCGGCTCCACCCTCCTTCGACTCGCCCGACGTCGACACCGCCCACCGGACCCTTCCCGCTACTTCTCCCTCATTACTCGCTGGTCGAGTCTTTCCCTTCCCGGCCGCCCCTCCCCTACAACTCACACGACCAGGCGCCTGGAGCTCGTCCGCAGCAGCCTGGACCTCGTCCCGTCACCCCTTCTTTCCTCCGCTAGGCCTCCTCTTACACAGCTCGGGACTCCCACACAGTCCGAGACTTCCACACAGCTCCTCCTCCATGCACTCGATTCGCCGCCTGTCGCTCCGGCCGTTACAGGACGTCTCATCCTTGCCGCGTCGTCTGTCGGATGCCCTGCTGGGCCCGCCAGTCGATTCGCTCCCAGGCGTCGGCGGAGGCGGGACGTCGGCCAGCTCCTCCTACTTGGCCCTTCCTCGCAAGCTGTCGCTGGCCCTGATCGCGCCGCTCCTGTCAACGAGGGACGACCAGCAGCACGATGGCCGCCTCTCGCCAATCTCCGACCCGAGCCGGAGCCCGCTGCTCGACCCCAGCCTAGGCGACGGTCGACCCCGTGTGACACCCGACCTTCGCTCGTCGCCGTTGCCCTCTGGCGAGAAGCCCAACCTGCTCAGCCCCACGACCCGCAAGGCGTCCCTCCGTCCAACTACGGCCTCAGTCTATCGTCGACGAGCGTACCTGAGTGCACTCCTCGCCCTGACGCTCGCGCTCTCCGTCATCGGCTCCTTCTACCTGGCCCTGCCGCGCGCAGCAGCAGCAGCAGCGGCAGCTGACACGCCGTCAGCAGACGACAATTCGTGGCTCACCTGGCGACCGTCGGGCGGGTCGGCCAATGCCTCATGGTTGTCGTGGTCCTCACCCAGCTCGACCGCCGGGGATGACGACGACGTAGCCGATGCCGACGTCGGCACCCGAGACCCTTTCGTCGAGCGCAACCTGTACCGCCGCTTCTCGGCGCCAACGTTCGTTGATATATCGCCCTCGGCCGAGCGCAACGACGCCTTCGCCGCCGTCGAGCTACTGAATGACGCTTGCCTCGAGTCGTGTGCGTCCTGCTTGTCTGTGCCCCTTCGTTGACAAGGGAGATTGACGCTTTCATAATGCACCTTTAGGGATCGGCCAGGGCGTGCCATGCTCACGCGCAATGATCGGGGCCGAGAGGCCCAAGATGGAGCTCGACGTGCGCTCAATTCTCACGAGTGTCCTGTCGGGTGATTGTGTGCGCTGATGCTCAGTGTTCCATGCCCATCCGCTGCAGGTCATCTTCACCTGGGTCAACGGATCGGATCCTCGTTGGGCGGTCCAGCACGACACATTTCTCAACCAGACGCCGGTGTCCCCCATTGCACCTCCAGCAAGGCACTATCGTGCGTCTATCTGCCCCTGTCATTAAACTCGATTCTGACTAGAGCTCTGACGGACCCAACCTCATCCTCCGCCACTCTCGCAGGGTCGAACAAAGACGAGCTTCGCCATTCGGTTCGCAGCGTCATGTCGTACATTTCGCCGCCACCGAACCGTGTTCACCTCGTCCTCGGCGATTGGGAGGATCAATCGCCCTCGGCGAACTCACCCGGCGCGCGGCGGGGGCAGGTCCCCGGCTGGCTCGATTGGAATTCGTCGCCCTCGTCCTCGTCGTCCTCCGACGGCCGCCTTGCACCCCTCACCGACGCCTCCAGCCAGACGCACATACAGGCTCACTTCCACTCGGAGCTCTTCCTCTCGCCTCGCGCGACCTCGGCCGACGAGCAGGCCGCCCACCTGCGCAACGCAACGCCTAACTTTAACTCGTTCGCGATCGAGTCGCAGCTGCACAACATCGGACGCGCGCAAGGGGAGGGCGGCGATGAGTGGCGGCTGGCCAATAATATTGCGTACTTCAACGACGACTTCTTCTTGCTCAAGGTGCGTTCGGTCCTCCCTCCCCGTGCACTGACTCGGATGCAGCCCAGGCTGAGGCTCTCCGTCCGTACTGCTTTCTCGTCTACCTCGCCACCAGAAACACACGACGGCCGACTTTGCGACGCCGCTTTACGGCCCGACGCTACGCTCCGGCAATCCAAGGGCCTACACAATTCCGTACTGGGAAGAGCCGGCGGTCGGTTGCGAGCACGAATGGTCGTCGCTGCTGCGGTCCAACTGGCTCCTGTCGCGGCGTTTTGGCTTTCGCTCCAACCGGACCCCGCTCGAGCACGTCGCGAAGACGCTGTCGCGGCCAATGCTGCTCGAGATGCACGCCATTTGGGACTCGTACTTTGCGACGGCCTCCGAGCGCCGATTCCGCGAGACGGCGACCGGCCGATTCGGCGACATGAATACGAGCTGGCTATCGTCATTCCTGCTCGTCGAGCGCGCGCGCGAGTCAATGCTGTGGGTCTGGGCGGTTGCACGGCTCGGCGGAGCTAACGGCGTCTGGGGCGCGGCAGAGCGCGCAGAAGTCCGAACGCTGCTCGGGTTCGCGCCCGACCTCAACACGACCCTCGCGCTTGACCCCGTCTGGCGCCCGCCGACGACCGTCCAGGTCAAGCGCGTTCATCGCGGCACGCTCGTCAGGGACACTCGCACTGCCGCCTTCGCGGGGCTAGAAATCGAGGGGCCAAAGAGCACTGCCTATCGCTGGTGTGAGTCTCTATCCCCTCCTTGCTTCTTCGGTGCCACCAGCTGACTATTCCCACTGATCTGCCCTTCGGCGACAGCGAGCCTCGACGGCTACATCAGCACGCAAGCTCCCTGCGAGATCGATCTGGAGCAGTGCTTTGGCGACTGGTGGACCGGCAAGCAGGCTTCCGGCAATGCGTCGATGATGTTTGCGCACCTTGCGTTCACCAACGAGGGCAAGTGCGGCGACTGTCGTGCGTGTCTCTCCTTTACCTGGCGACCACGCCCTCTCTCGTCAGACGCGTGCTGACATGCGGCCCCCTTCCTCGACGACGGCCAGTTCTGACGGCCATCGTCGGCAAGTCGGGCGGGTACGGTCTGTCTGCCCTCCTCCCGGCCAATGACACGGCGCCCTTCGTCCTGCCCTCGTCGGCGGTGCTTGTGCACCCCGCCGGCGCACCGACCGACCTCCAGCCGCACATGCCGCTGACGGCCGAGTGGACCGAGACCTCTTTCGAGCTGGCGGACGTCCTCGCCGGCGCGCACCCTTCCGAACCGTCTGCGCCGATCGACCTGCGGAGCTGGGCGCTCAGACTGATCGCGCGCTACCAATACGTCGACGCGTCGACCAACGCCATCTTTTCAATGTACGTCCCGCCGCTTGCCTCCACTCAAACTTGTGCTGGTCAACATCTCAGGCTGACGACTGAGCGCTGACTCCTGCAGGGTAACGGGGCCGACCAACTTTGGCCAGCTCGTCGAGAAGCTTACGGCTGACGAGGACTTAGTCTCGCTCGGCATGAACGAGTGCGTCGCGCATCTTCCTGCTATCCGGTCATTCGATACGCGCGAGTGACTGACTCTCATCTTCCTCCCTCAACGCTCACAGCGACATCGAAGAGCGATGGGAGCACATCCTTGAGCCGCTCGTCAAGTCATTCCTGGATACGAGGTTCGCCGTCCGGGGCTGGTGGGAGCGGCTCGTCCTCTAGCTCTAGCAAGACGTCCTCATCGCTTCAAATTCACCGAATCTGCACGCCTGTCGCATCACTCATCACTCACTGTAATACCACCACTTCTAGGAAGCACACACACACACACACAATCCTGATCGGCATGACCATCTTTACGATTGAGAGTCACAAAACAGCGGCGCACCGGCAAGCATACTGGTCGAAAGCACAAGGAGGTTGATGAAAGAGCACAAGGATTTCTTGACAGAGCACAACCGCTTGCTCTTCCGAGGGTGGGGTTGACAAATCGGCCGTCAAGCGTGCTGCAATAAGATACACGCGGTGTGAAGGGTTGGGAGGAAGGCCTCGCCAGCCTTGCCCGTCGAGTCTTCAACTTCGCGCCCTTTCGCAGGCTGTCGTCGCCTGTCTGCCAGCCATCGCGCACTCCGGCGCGGCTATGAAGACAAGAACCGTCGCAACGATGCTCACGACCAACCGCTCTCGTGCTGAACATATGGACGGGTCACAGCTGACTCAGATCAAAGCTGGACCGGCTCTCCCCTGGAGCGGTATCGGTGCTCTGTCATCGGCCGGCTGCGCGGGCGACTGTCTGTCATGCGCGACAGGCCGACAGCCGCTGCCGTCGCCGGAACTTCCGCCGCGAACGATCCTCAGCAGTCCAACGGTCTGCACACCAGCTCAAATCAGGCAGGAGTAGTGGTAGGTGACTGTGCATGTCAGAATGGACGCGCTGCAAGAGCTTCCTGCGGGCTGCCTGTCGCCGACTCTCGTTGTTCCGGGCGCCGTTGCAGTGTGTCAATGAAGCTGTTATCAGCTGCGAGGCCCCGGCCGCAGGGCGATGCACGAGGACAAAATGATGCGCCCCGACAGTTTGCGGTGTCCTATCCAGGCGTCGACGCCGTCCGGGCCTCGCCCTCAAAGACACAGACAGGCCAACGCCGACCGGTCGCTCTTCTTCCCCCCTCCGACCACGACCACGACCGACCCAGCACCTCCTACCGTCAGCGGCAGCCTTTGACCTCTTTTCCCCTTACACCTTGCTTGAGCTTGCACCCACCCCCGCTACGCCTGCCATGACTGTCACGGTTGACCTCCCTCACTCGATCGACCTCGACCGTGCGTCCTCGGCCTATGCCGCCCGGCCATCCTTCCCTCTTTCAGCCCTACCTCTGCTGACGCTTTTTCCTCGCCTGCCCCGCTCTTCTCCTCTCGCATGTCTCCTGACTCGACAGACCACCTCTCTGACGACGTTCGTGCTCGCACGCCGTCAGCAATGAAGGCCATGGGCCGACTGCTCGGCGACACGTCGATCGTCTCGCTCGCTGGCGGCATGCCCCACGCGTCCCTGTTCCCGATGAGCCAGGCCACCTTCACCGTCCCCCACCCGAGCACGCTTGGCGACGTCGCCGGCTGGACATCTGGCCAGGCTGAGACGATGGAGGTCAACCTGTACAAGAACCGCAAAGGTGGCGCCATCGACCTCGCCAAGGGCCTCCAGTACGGCCTGTCGAACGGTGAGCTTCCTTCCCTCTGCCTCTCGCCTGTGGCGTGGCCGAGAGCAGTCAACTCCCCTTCGACCAGTTCTAATCTGAAATCAATTCTCTTACCATCCCCCAGGCTTCGAGGAGCTCATCCGGCCCCTCCACGAGCTCACGGCCATGGTTCACAAGCCGCCGTACGGCGACCACACGACCGTCCTCACGCTCGGCTGCACTGGTGCGTCCCCCCTTTTGGCCTCTTTCGGCCGCCCTCTTGGGAGCTTGTCCCAGGTCACTGACGGCGATTGCTGCCACCTTGCTTCGTCTCGTTAGACGGTGTCTCAAAGACATGGACCCTGTTCTGCGAGAAGGGCGACAATGTCCTGTGCGAGGAGTTCTCCTTCTCGGCCTCGCTCAACTCTGGCCGGGCTCGCGGCATCACCTTCCACGGCGTCAAGGTCGACGGCGAGGGCATGGACCCGGGCGCGCTCGACCGCATCATGAGCGAGTGGAACGTCGAGAAGCAGGGCAAGAAGCCCCACCTGCTCTACACGATTCCTTGTACGTGCCGTCGGCTTCAATTTGCGCCTAGCCCGATCATTCTCGAGCTTCCACTGAATCCCGGTTCTTGCCGACGCTTTCCCTTTCCACAGGTGGCCAGAACCCGACCGGGACCGTTCCGACCGACGAGCGCTACAACCAGATCTACACCATCTGCCAGAAGCACGATCTCATCATCATGGAGGACGAGTGCGGCCCAGCCCTTTCTCCGATCTGACACAGACCGCCTTTTTCACTCGCTGACTCACCCTTCTCTCCATCCCTCCCAGCCCCTACTTCTGGCTGCAGTTCCAGCCCTACACCGCGGACCTCGAGGCGCGCGCTGCCGGCCACGCCCGCTTCCCACTTCCGCCGCCTACCGGCAACCCGGCCGACGATGACATTGCGGCCATCCTCGAGCCGTTCAACGCCTATGCCGGCGTGCGCTCTTTCCTCAGCCGCGACATCGACGGTCGCGTCGTCCGACTCGACACCTTCTCCAAGTTCTTTGCGCCCGGCACGCGAACTGTGAGTCCTTTCTTACGCCCGCCCTCCTCGGCTGCTCTTTCGTGCCGCCCGCTGATCATGTGAGCTGACCCTCTTCGATCGCATTGGCCCCACCCCCCTCTCAGGGCTGGGTCACGAGCAACTCATCGTTCGCTGAGCGATACTTGCGCGTCGGCGAGACCAACACGCAGACGCCCAACGGTCTCGGCCAGTCGGTCCTCGCGTCCTACTTTGACCCGAACGTAGGCTGGGGCATGGGCGGCATGCTGCGCTGGATCTGGTCGGTCCGACGCGAGTATGAGCGCAAGCGCGACTTCTTCTGCGACAACCTGTGAGTCTTGCCACCTTCCCAGCGCTTTTTTTCAGTCAACGAAGGTGTTGCTGACCATTTGCCGCCGTCGTCTGCTTCCTTCCAGTGCCAAGTTCTGCGACGTCAAGTACGCGCGAACTGTTCCGGCTCGCGGCGGCATGTTCCAGGTGCTTCCCTGAGCTCCCTGCCGCTGACCTTGCTCGATTCTCAGTCGCTGACTCATCTCCTGTTATCCCCAGTGGGTCGAGATCAACCTCGAGAACCACCCGCGCTTCGTTCGCCAGACCCCTGCGCCCGCCGTTGGCCCGGCGACCAACACTGTTGCGCTCATCCAGGAGCTGTTCGACTTCTGCCTCAAGAACAGGCTGTTGATCCTCCCTGCCGCCATGTTTGCCGCCTACGTCGAAGGCACGGAGAATGGGCCCGAGGGTAACATCCACGACCGCTGCCAATTCTTCCGCGCGACGTACGCCGGCGAGACGAGCCAGATCGAGATTGCGTACGTTCCCCCCACCCTCCCCTCCCCACTTCCTCCTCAGAGCACTCTCCTTGCAATAATCCTGACCCTTCATTTTCTTCCGCCATTTGCAGTCTCGAGATCTTTGGCCGCTGCCTCGAGCAGTGGTTCACTACCGGCGAGCTCCCCGCCTCGGCTTAACTTTACAGCCTCCCATATACAGCGTAGACCCGCCCTGTTATCCTTCCCTCAGCCATACACCCCTAGATGCCATGTTGTATGCCCGCTTCTCCGCCATCGTCGCGGGCTCGGCCCTCGTGGCTCCTCTTATAAGCCGACTACGCGCATGCGCGTTCGACTTGTCTCGACTTATTGCGCACCGCTTCGGCGGTGCCAAGCTGGCGTTCGCGGGCAGAGACAAAAAGGATCTTGTTGATTCTGGAAGAGACTACACGGTTGTGAGAGTGGGAAGCGAGGAGAATGAGAGAAGGAAAGAGGAAGAGAGACAGGTGGTTGTAGGCTTTGCTGCGGGGAGGCGGGGAGACGTTGCGGGGGGGTCGACGTAAGACTTTTTGGGAGAAGCACGCGAAGAAGGAGAAAGGGGAGATGCAAGTCGAGGATGAAGGAGGGTCGAGCGCCAGTTTGCTTACTGCCAGTACTGGCGGTGGCCCTGTTGCTGGGCGTAGTAGGCCGAATAAGGGTCCTGGCCGCCCTGCTGCTGCTGGGCCTGGGCCTGGTAGGCCTGCTGGGGCTGCTGCTGCTGTCCGGCGACCGAAGCCTGCTGGCCGGCCTGCTGGGCCGGGTAGGCCGATCGCGCGCCAGCAGCGCCGGCACCGCCGTACGCCTGAGCACCGTACGCCGATCGCTGGGCCTGGGCACCGCCAGCCTGGGCAGCCTGTCCGGGAGCGACCGGCTTGTTGTCGGCCTGCTGGCCGGCGTAGCCCTTGAAGGACTGCTCGGGCGAGGCCTGGCCAGGTCGGGTAGCGGCACTGCCGGCGACGGTCGACTGCTGAGGGGCAGGTGAGCCACCGAGGAACGAGTGAAGGCCGGCACCGCCGTAGGCGGTCTGAGCGGCGGCACCGAGGGGCGAGGCGCCGTACGAAACCGGCTCATCGTAGCCAGACGACGAGAAGTGGCCGTAGGGCGAGCTCGCCTGCTGCTGGGGCGCGGGCTTAACGTTGGGGGAGGCGAGCGAGGCGGCCGAGGCGCCGAGCGGGGCGGCGGTCGGGGCCGGGCCAGAGGGCGGCTGGGCGTAGGCCGGGCGGCCCCACTGCTGCTGCTGCCAGGCGGCGGGGTTCTGGTAGTAGTAGGCTGGAGAAGGGGCACAAAGGGAGGAAAGGAGGTCAGTTCTCTAGCTTGCGGGGGGGGGGGGGGTTGGAGCCAGGTAGACGCACGGTTGCTACCAGCCCAGTACGGGTTGTAAGGGGGCATGCCACCGTAGTAGCCGGCGGCGGCGGGCTGCTGGCCGGCGTGGACGGGCGGCTGCGGGCCGTTCTGCTGCGAGACGGCCTGCTGCTGCGGGGCCTGCTGGCTCTGGGCAGTCTGAGCCGCGGGCGCCTTGGACGCGTCGGACTCGGCCGCGCGAGCCGAGAAGGCGGAGTAAGGGTCGTAGAACGACTGCTGCTGGTGCCGGTCGACGGCGCCGTACTGCTGGCCGTCGAAGCCGCCGTAAGCACCACCTCCGAGGCCGAAAGCGCCACCCTGCTGCTGCTGCGAGGCGCCGTACTGGTGCTGCTGGTCCTGCTGCGATGGCTGCTGCTGCTGGTGCTGCTGCGTCTGCTGAGCCTGCTGGTGCTGCTGGCCGTAGTAAGGAGAGGGGTTGCTCTCCTGGCGGTAGTACGAGCCAGCCTGAGGGTGCTGGAGCTGGGGAGGCGGCGCCTGCTGCTCCTGGACCTGCTGCTGTGCCTGGTACGGGCTGTAGGCGGCGGCGGGCGAGGACGCGGCGGGCTGCTGCTGCTGCTGCTGCTGGAAGAAGTTGGAGAGGCCCTGGGGGGCGGCGGCCGGGGCAGGAGCCTGCTGCTGCTGAGGCTGCTCAACAGCGGGGGCGGGGGCGGACGGGATGGCGATAGGCTCCGGCGCGGGGGCGGCGGGTGCCTCGGTGTAGGACTGCTCGGCGGGGCTGTGGAAAAGGTCAGGGGAAGAGTGTTCGAGTCAGTCGCAGGTCGCATGAGGACGGACTCTGGCTTAAAGGAAGAGATACGCACGCTGACTGCTCCTCCTGCTGGTAAAACTCGCCGTCGCCACCGAGGCTCAGGCTGCCGAATTGCATGCCAACCTTGCCAACGGCGCTGCCGACACCTCCGGGCATGACAACGGCCTCGTCACCGACCGGGCGGAAGCGCGACGACTGGCTTTTGGGGAGGGCCTTCTTCTGAGCTGCCTGCGGCTGCGCGGCGGGCTCTTCAAGACCAGGAGGAGGGGCAGAGGTGGTAGGGGCCGACGGGGCGGGCGCGGGCGCGGGGGTAGGCTCCGGGGTGGGCTCCTCGGCGGCCGCGGCCGGCTCCGGGGCGGGAGTCGACTCCTCGGCGGCAGGGATGGGCGCGGGCTCCTCAGCAGTAGTAGCGGGCTCAGCGGCAGCCTCCCTGGGCGACTCGTCGGCGGCCTTGGCATCAGACGGGATGGCGCCCCACGAGGCGTCACCGCTGGCCTTGGGTCCAGAAGGCGCAACTGCCTCATCCGCGAGCGAAGGACCGTCCCATTGGGCGGCAGCGGCGGGAGCGGGGGCAGCGGCAGGAGTCGGGGCAGCCTTAGGGGCAGCGGGAGGAGCAGGGGCGGGCTTGGGCTTCTCGGCGGGCCTGTAAGAGAGACCGGCGTCAAGACGGCTCGTCAATTGAAGATTAGGAAGTCAGATTGGAGAGTTGAGCAGCACGCACTTGGCAATCTGGGCCCAGCTCATCGTGGCGCCCTTAGGAACGGTGCGACCGCTGACGCCCTTGCCCTTCTGCGCGGCCGTCAGCGCCGGTGCGCCGTTCGTCTGCTCACGCATGGCGGCCGGCCCCTTAGGCGGCTCCTTGCGAGCCACCGGCGCTGGCGCCGGTGTCGACGCCTCCTTCTTCGACTCGTCCTTCTCCGCCTCGGGGGCCGCCGCGGCAGCCTTGAGCTCGGCCGGCGTCGGCTCGTCGCTCCACTTTCCGCCCTCGGCCCCGCCGGCCGTCGCGTCCTCTACGGTCGCGGTCGACTCGCTCTTGTCTTTGTCGTCTTCGGCGGGCGTGGCACCGTTCGAGTTGGCCGTCGAAGGCGACGGACGACCACCAGGCCCGCCCAGACCGGGCTGGAAGAAGCCGCCTCGGCCGCCACGGAAACCACCTCGGCCGGCGAAGCCGACACGACCGCGGAAACCCATGCCTTCCGCTGCGAGAGGAGACGAAGCACGAGGAAAACAAAGATTCAGCGACGTGTCCGGGGGTGAAGTGCAGACACAAAACGGGGAGGGAGGAGAAGGGGAGCGAGAGGACACGCACGACCACCGCGGCCCCGACCGCCCCGGAAGCCACCTCGGCCGGCAAACTGTCCGTTCTGCTGCTGCTGCTGGGAAAAGCCCGGTGCGGACGACGAGGGCTTGGAGTTGGCTGACGAGGGCGCAGGCGACGGCGACGGCTTGGGCTTGCGAGTTTGCGTCGTGAATTGCTCGGCCTTGCCTGTAGGGAGCGAGAAGGCAAGGAAGGAGGGTCAGCGAACTGCAGCGACGGTAGGTGGATGACGAGCAGGACGAATGCGAAGCGGTGATGGTCAGTGGCAGAGGGGTAGCAGTGGGAGGACGGAAGGGCGGAAACAACGAGGTTGCTAGGAAGGTGGCGCCCGCGAGCGCACACGACATTCCCCTTTACTCCCTCCTGCACGCGCCGGACGGCTAGCCGTTCCCAACCCCCTACGCGGCAGAGGCTCGACTCGACCAAGGGAACCATCAAGCTGTACAACCAGCGAGAGGTCCAGCTGGTCGGCAAAGTATCAACCGCGCCTCCCAGCCCCATCGCGGCCTCCTTGATCCTGCTGCTCCTGCCAGCTAGGCGCCCCCTCCTTCCCTTCGTGAGCCGCCCGCCCTGGTGGACTCGTCACGAGCGCAGCCCCTCCAGACTATGTCACGGCAAGGGTGCAAATGCCACACAAATGCCAGACCGACGCAGGAAGCAAGCCGAAGGGACCGCCGGGTCGGTTGCGCCTTCGTTGCGAGGCTTCCTTCAGATCCACCAGCCTGCGTTCAAGTCAGCTCGTCCGACCATGCTCGACCTGCGCCAGAGCACGGCCGTGGAGTGATCGCCAACGGCATAGCGGCCAGTCGGTGCAAAGAGCGACGAGAACGCTTGGCTCTTCGCCCGACCTTGGCCGGAGAGGCGTAGGTTGAAGCGACGAGGAAGGGGGGGAGATGCCGCACAGGGGAGGACGAGCTCCTGTCTTCGTGCCGCCGCGCGCGCGCTCGACCGAGCTCGTCGCAGCCCTTCCTAGCTCCAGAACCCGGCGCCAGTCGCACAGCAACGCCGATCGACGTGCAAGCTCCCAGCAACAGAGCGAGGCGGGGCTTGAAAGGAAAGGGGAGGCGAGGAGGAGGGCGTAAGCAAGGGAGACGATGGACTGACCCTCAGAGATGCGGTCGACGGCGAGCTCGAGCGAGCCCTTGGACTCGTCGAGCACGAGCAGCAGGTCGTCGTCCTGCCAGCCGGGGAAGATGGCCGAAAGCGTCGGCAGGGAGTCGCCGTACTTTGCCCGAAGCGGGTGAAGGGAGGACATTTGGGGGAAAGAAGGGAGAAGGGAGAGGACAGAGAGGGGGGTGATGATGGGGGAGGCAAAGGGAAGGGGACTTTTTCGCGCCCTCAGCCCACAGCAGCACCAGCAGCAGCGGGCCAGCGCAAAGGCGGGCGGCGAGCCAGGCGGTGAGGCAAACCTGTCGAGATGCATCACCGCCCGAGGTCCGCCCACGCGCGCGCGCTGCATCTCGCTGCTGCCTGGCCCTGTCGTCCGCCGCCTCGCCCCCTCTCTCTCTCTCGTACCTGGTCGTCCTCGCATCGGCAACAGATTCCCTCACCTTCCACGCACGCACACCCTCTCAGCTTGTCTCGCTTGCTTGCTACGCCCGCCATGGCACAGCAGCCCGCACCGAGGCAGCGCTACCTCGACCAGCTGTCAACCTCGCTCTTCCACTGTCGGTCCCCCCTCCCTTCCCTCACCGGGCAGCCGGCTCGTCTGCCCCCCTCTCCGCTCCGTCCGAGCTGACCTGACCCCGGTCCTTGTCTCTCGCAGTCATCCTCCCGCTTCTGCCGACGCCCGAGGAGCTCAACACCAAGCAGCAGGTCCGCGTGCTCATCGAGAAGCTCATCCGGACCGTCGAGCCAAAGTCGCGCCTGCTCGCGTTCGGGTCGACCGTCAGTCCTCCCAGCTGCCCCGTGGTTCAGCCACCACGTCGAGCTGACACTCGACCACCTCTTTCCCTTGCTTCCTCTCGACATCCAGGCCAATGGCTTCTCGTTACGCAATAGCGGTACGTCCCTCGCCTGGCTTCTCTGACTTCTCAGCGTCGATAGCCGTCGCAGACGAGCTAGGGCCGAGGGCTGATTTTTTGGATTTCCCCTCGTCCCTGGCTGTCGTGTCTGCGTCGCGCCTGTCCGATCTTGCAGACATGGACCTTTGCGTCTTGCTTGACCCGAGCTCGGCGCCACTCCCTGCGAGCGAGCTCGTCACCCTCATCGGCAATCTACTGGAGCGAGGTCCGTTGCTTTCCTCCTGCCGCCTGGCCGCGTCCCAGAAGTCACCGAGCTGTCCGGCGCCTCGCGATGCCCAGTCTCCCATACGTCAAGCTCAAAAAAACTGACGTCGACGACCACTCCGCTTCCTTCCTTTACTTGCCTTCTCTGCCTGGGACGTACTTCTGTCGGTGACCCTGTCCTCTCCACGCTCCGTCGACCTGGCCATCGCTGTTGTGCCCTCGCTGCGCGGCCTCCCTCCAAAAAAACTCTCGCGAACCCTCGACGTCTCTACCATCCTCGACTCGACTGCGCGTTCCCCTCTCGCGCCCACCTCAACACGCACGCCTCTGGATTCGGCACAATGTTCGCACGGCAGAGACCAACTTCGCGGTTAAGTCCCTGCCCAAGGCCTACGTGCCCATCATCAAGCTGTCGCTGCTGCCCTCGCCTGGCCTGCCATTCGGCATCGCCTGCGACATCGGCTTCGAGAACCGGCTCGCGCTCGAGAATACGCGTCTGCTGTTGACGTACGCGACGGTCGACCCGGCCCGCGTGCGGACAATGGTGCTGTTCGTCAAGGTGTGGAGCAAGCGCCGACGCATCAACAGCCCTTACCGCGGCACGCTGTCGTGCGTCTGCCCGTCTCTCCTTTGCGCATGCGCGCAGTTCTCTGCACTCTTGCTGACAACTTCTCACCCACTTCGCGCCCGTAGGTCGTACGGCTACACGCTCCTCGTCCTCTTCTTCCTGATCCACGTCCAGCAGCCGTCCGTCCTGCCCAACCTGCAAGCGATCCCGCCGCCACCTTCAACAGCGGCGCCGTCCGGGACGAGCTCGCCCGCCGTCCCCGGCGCACCCCAATCGTCGGCAGCAACACCACCACCGGCCGGCCCCGCGCCCGAGCACGAAGTCAACGGCTGGGACGTCTGGTTCTTTGACGACACGGAGCTGCTACGGCGCGAGTGGTCGAGCGGCAACGTTCAGTCGGTCGGCGAGCTGTGCGTCTTCGCTTTTCTCCCCTTCGCTCAGTGGCTCTTGGTTCTGACGCCCCGTTGCTCTCCGTCCGCTGCGTAGGTTGATCGACTTCTTCCGCTTCTACTGCCAATCGTTTGCGTTCAACACAGACGTCGTCTCGATCCGCGCCGGCCTCGTCACCAAGGAGTCCAAAAACTGGACGACTGACTCAGACGTTGGCGGCATGAACGAGATGAGCCGCGAGCGCAACCGGCTGTGCATTGAGGACCCGTTTGAGCGGTCGTATGTGAGTCCTGTCGCCCTGCGTCTTTATCTTGATCCACTGCCAGGGCCAGGGAGCGCTGGGGGGATCGGGAGGTGTCCCAAAGGCTGACCGCGAGCCTCTTTCCTCGCAGAACGTCGCACGGACCGTCACGAAGGACGGCCTGTTCACGATCCGAGGCGAGTTCATGCGGGCGACGCGCATTCTGACGACGCGACCCGAGCGGGCGGTGGCGGCGCTGGCGCAGCTGTGCGAGGAGCGCGACGAGGAGTTGATGCACGCCCCTCGGTCGCGCTCGCCTCGGCCCGGCGCTGGAGGAGGGGGCGGAAGGGCGCCGTACGCCGGCGGCAGTGGGTACAGAGGCAGCAGCGTCGGAGGCTACTCGCCGCCCAAGAACCACTACTCGGTCCCAACGAGCTCGAGCTCACTTCACGGCGGCGGCGGCGGCGTGCCCGGCGTTGGGCTTGGCCCCCAACAGCAACAGCAGCAGCAGCAGCACGGTGCAGCCCAGCTGCCGCACCCGACTTCGACCGACGCCGGCCTGCACCGCTCCCAGTCGCACTCTGGCGCATCGCGCGTGCCTTACCCAGCGGCAGCGACGGCTGCCGGTGGCCCGTCCTCCACCACTTCGTCGGCCTCGTCTGCTGGCCTGCCGCTCGGGCATCACACCCACCCTCACGGCGGCGTTCCGACTGGCATTCACCCGCTTGTGCCATCGACCCGGACGCCTATGTTCTCGCCTCTCGGCTCGCCCGCCACGAGCCCGCGCGGTCGTTCCTCGCTGCTCGGCCCCAACCCCAACGGCAGTGGGCTCGACCTCGTCGACGGACCCGCCTCGGCTGGAACAAGTCCGACGCTGCTCCCTGCCAACGCCGGGTCGTTCTACACGCCTCTGAATGGCGCAGCGGCCGGCATCGTGGACCCTCACATGCACCAGCAGGCGTACGGCGCCGAGCAGCCAAGTCGCGGTCGGCAGGATGCCTCGCCGTACGGTGCTGGCTCTGGCGGCTCTTACGGCCTGGAATCGTACGGCCATGGCGCCGGCGGCTTTGGCGGCGATGGCGGTCGCGCGCCGAGCCAGGGTTCGCGAGGACGCACGATTGGTGGGCGGGTGCACGACCTGCGTGGGCTGACGCACGCTGCGACCGCCCATGCGTCGGGCGCCTCGTCGTCGTCGACCAACGGTCTCGGCCTCGGTCTCTCGTCATCGTCCGCTGTCGGCGCTGGAGCGCAGCACTCTCAACACCCGCATCCGCATCTGTCCTCGATGGGCGGCGCTCACCTCTCGCCCGGAGCCGCGGGCGGCCTGCCCTACTCGTCCTCATCGACGTCGTCCAGCCGCCGAGCCGTGTCGACGCCGCCACCCGGCTCGGCATTCGGCGTCGCGCCGCTCTACAACGAGCGGCTGTATGTCGGCAGCGGCTTCGATTACCCCGAGGAGCCCTCGCAGCAGCAGCCCGGACGACCATCAGCGGCGGTGCCAGGCGTCGGCTCGTCGGCAACGTCGCCCCAGCCTGCATCAACGCCGGCCGGGTCGGGCTACACGTCGCCTCACACCCACGGCTTGCCGTCGAGACCGCACGTGCTGTCGTCGTCTTCGTCGTCCCACTCGCTGTCGGCAACGGCCGGCGCCCTACCGCCCGCCTCACCGTCTTCGCCCCCGCAGACGCAGCTGCCGCCCAACGCTGGCTTTGCGGCCGCGCTCGCGACGTCCGACCTCGACGGCGCGCCGTCGTTCCTGTCGCCCTCGCTACTCCTGTCGCCGGAGGCGTCCAAGGCAAAGCCCCTCACGCCCGTGACCGAGCCCCCGTTGTTTGCGCTCGCGTCTGGCGCCCACGCTGGCGCCGTTGGTGACGCCCCGTCTGTCTTCCCCCGGTACCCCCACCCGCCAGGGACGCGGACGCCGCGCGAGGCTTCGCGTAGCCGCGACCGCACGCGCGAGTCGTCCCCTCTCGCGCGCGACAGGCTTATGGGCCCCCTTAGGGCTTCCAGCGGCGGCGCTATGGAGGAAGAGGGTCTGCAGGCCGCCATGAGCCGCCTTGGCGTGAGCGAGGATCAGTCACCCCGCGGCACTGGCAGCCCGGCCAACGACGACGAGCACGCGCGGTCCGGTCGGCGGTGAGCCGACTCTCCCGTGATTCGGTTGATCATGCGAATAAAAGATCGCCCCTTTCCCCCCATTTTGAACATCCTGGGCACGTCGTTCGTCCAGAAGGGCCGAATGAATGGGTCAGCGTCCCCCCGACTGCGGTTGTCTGCGACCTGTCATGCCTGACGTCCCCAACAACTCAACCCCTTGCATCAAACCTGCCTTTCCTCACAACACTTGCACGCAACCCGCTCAAAAGGGTCTTCGCCCTCCCATTCAATAGCATGATCCGCCAACACCCGGAGCGTCTCTGGCGGAAGAGCGTCTGCTTGCAGTGGCGGGTGTGCCTGCGCCTTTCCACAGTCGACGCGCCGCCCTCTCCCGTTTGGCGACTGCCCCTGACCATGCGGTCTCGTCGCACACCTGTGCTGGCTGTCAAGTCTTCGTAGAACGTTCGACTCGCACCCGTTTCAACTGACCTCGGCCGTCAGAGCTGTTGAGCGAAAGGTGCGCATGTCGTCGAGACTGGCAGGTACAATATGGAAGCGCGACCTCGCGCAACCGAAACCTGAACCCCGATTCAGACCATCAGCCTCTCCCCCTCCTCCCTCCTCCCACCTGAGGCCCATCCACTCCCTTGAGCAAGGCCAGCCTTCATCCTCCGCAGCGTTAGACTGTCCCATACCAACGCGAGCTCAGCCGCCCTTCGCTTCGAGCTAGCTCGCGTAGCCGTCGTCTCGACCGCCTGGCGGCCCAGCTCCTGCCGCCGTCGCTGCTGCCGCCATGCTCGACGCCCTCGTCCGGCACCTCGTTCAGGAGATTGGCCTGCAAGGGACGGTCGGTGCGTGCTCTGCGCCTTCCATCCAGCTTCATCTGCGACCGGACCTGATCAGGCACTTATCACCTGTTCGCCAGGCATCCACCCGAACCAGATTGCCGGCCTCGCGCAGACCTACTTTGACCAGCAGGCGGCGTCGCTTCTGAAGGCCTCCCCGTCGTCGACGACCCGCCGGCGGTCGGCAGGCCAGTACACCCAGGTGCTCGACGCGGCCTACATCAATTACCTGCTCGGTGTCCTGCTCGAGCACGACGACGTGCTGCTTGTCGTCGCCCAGCCCGAGGGCGACGCGCCGGCGGTAGGCGCCGAGAGGCACACCATCAGCCGCGAGCGGTACGCCGAGGTCGGCCTGCCGGCGCTTGAGCACGAGTACGGCGCCCGGCTCGCCATTCAGCTCGAGCAGGACGCTGCGTGCCTCATCATCGCCGGCCAGCGCCGCGAGGTGCGTACTCTGCTTGCTCCGCTGTGGACTGCTCTTCCTGTAGCGAGCTGCCTCGAACTGACCGACCGCCCGTCGCCGCCCGCGTCTGACGCGTCTGCTGCTCCTGCCCTCAAGTACCTCACGTTCAGCGACGTGACGCTCTCCATCCTCAGCACGATCTCGAGCAGGGGTGCGTCCGGCATGGATGCCAGCGAGCTCAGCAAACTGTCTCGCCTAGCGCCCAAAGACCTCTTCTATCATACCAAGAAGCTCGTCCAGGAGCAGCTCGTGTGCGTTCTCCTTCGCCGCCCCCCCCCGGGCCCGCTTCTCCCCGCTCCGTGCTGCACACGGGATGAGGCCGTGCGCTGACCATCATTCCTCTTGCCTTCCTTGTACACCCTTCTTTCCATTCAGCATCAAGATGAATGTGACCAGCGCGGGCTTGCACATGACGCACTTCACTCACCGGCGATTTGTGTCACGCAGTGACGGCGTCCAGCTTGTCGCCCAGCAGACGTCGAAGGGAGAAACGTCCCAGTCCGAGATCCCGCGGAACCTGCTGCGTCAGCTCGAGCTGATGGAGCCGCGGGCGATGGCCGTCTTCGATGCGCAGCCCAAAGGCGTCCTGCGCACGTCGCAGCTGTGGGGCAAGGACGGCTGGTTCC
Organism: Cystofilobasidium bisporidii; assembly: GCA_014825535.1. Lineage (NCBI taxonomy): Eukaryota > Fungi > Basidiomycota > Tremellomycetes > Cystofilobasidiales > Cystofilobasidiaceae > Cystofilobasidium > Cystofilobasidium bisporidii. The sequence goes on along the minus strand of MVAK01000003.1, from coordinate 21,463 downwards.
TCCGGCAAATGGTGCGTCGCTCTCTCGGGCTGTGTCGCCCGGGCTTTGAATTGATTTGAGACTGACCGCTTCACCGGACTCCGTTGTCGGCTCAGGGCTATCGAGGTCGCATCGACGAGCCCGTCCTCAAGGGCATCAAGAGCTTGCTCCGCATCTTGACCGCGCATGGCAAGCTCCGCCGCATCAACATCCGCAACACGACCGCGCGCAAGCCACTCAAGGGCCTGATTCCGGCCTATCAGTCTGTCTCACACGCCGGCGAGGGCGAGGACAGCTCGGCCGAGGTGTCTGTTCCGGCCGAGGAGCTGGGACTTGCGGCCGAGGAGTCTGTGCTGGAGGACGGGGGCGAGCGCAAGCCGGTCGTGGACGATGGGACGAGCGAGACCGCCGTCGTTCTGTATGGTGGGATCATCTCGACCCTCTCCTGCCTGTTCGCTGGTCAGCGCCAGAGCTGACTTTCGTCCCTCTCACGCCTCCTCGCAGACCCGATGCAGGCCGAGCCCGAGGCGCCTCCGTCGCGGTACGTGCCGACAAAGAGCGTCCAGTCATCGACGACGCTCGACTATCAGATCCTACAGTTCATTGTCGACGGCGGACTCCATGGTCGAACCTACAAGGTGCGTGAGCGACTGCGTCTTCCGTGAGCTTGCCTCTGTCGCGCCGTATCGCTGCTGACTGATGACCGCTCCTCCCCCACCCCACGCCCTGCCCTCCTGGCCTGCTCGCTGACAGGACGTCATGGATCGCTTCACGTACAGCCGCCGATTCGTCGAGTGGCTGGGCGAGCGTTGGGCAGTGCAGGAGGGCGCGCCGGCCCACCTGCCGCAGACGAACATCGTCCGGGTCACCCAACAGGAAGGCAAGGAAGCCCACCTCGTACTCTTCAGCGTCCACAACTACCGCGCGCTTTGCCAGCAGATTGGCGCCTCAGTCGACCCGGCCATCTGCCCGCCGCACGATCCCGACGCTGCGGGCGGTTTCCTGTCGCTCCATGAATTCGAGCTGTGGGACGAGCCGCAGCAGCGAGTCGAGTGGGCCGAATCGTACCCGATTGCGTCGTTCAAACGGGCGACGCTCGCACCGCGCGACCTGCTGCCGTTCCTGCCCGCTCAGGCCGACGGCCAGCGGTTCAAGAAGGGCTCACTGAGTACCCTCCTTGGCGGATCGGACCACCCCGAGTTCAAGCCCAGGGGCCGGGGCAAAGGCAAAAGGAACCCCGTCGGCCCGCAGAAGAAGCAGGTTGCCAGGATCGAGCGCATCATGGCCGGTGAGGAGGAAGTCCCGTCGAGCTCGGTCGACTACCGCTTGCTCTCCGGGCGCGCTGCCGCGATCGGCCTCACGCTCCCGCCTCGACCCACGCTGAACAAGAAGCGCGGTCGGTCCTCGTCCGTCGCGTCGTCGACGGCGGCCTCAGCCGGCCCCGCGCTTAAAAAGCGCGCCAGGTCGATCATGCCGGACGGCGAGCTTGACGCTGTCGCCTCGACGTCGCAGGAAGCGCCCCCTCGCAAGGCGCGCCGCAAGTCAACCTTGAGCCAGGTCGTCGTAGCCGACATGCCGTCGGGGCCTTCAATGCCGTGTGCTGCTGCTGAGGGCTCGCCCGCGTCGATCGCTTCGGGTTCAGCAGAAAGTGCTGCCTTCCTTCCGAGCGCGCATTCGACGCCGGCCGGCGTCATTGATGAGCAGCAGGCGACCCTGTCCGAGACTGAGGGTCGTCCCCGCGAGACCCGCCGGACCAAGTCGACTCTCGGCCGCGGCAGCAGCGTCTCGAAGATGTCGCTGCCTGCACCCCCAGCTGCCCCGCTGCCACCCCTCGCTCCGGAGCTCCCGTCTGCGCACGGCTCTCACGAGTCCGCTGCATCAACGGAAGACCTGATACTTGTAGAACCTCGATCGCAGCCTGTCGGAGCGCTGGATCCGCAGACACCATCGCAGGCGACCAGGACGCCCGTCTCGAGATCTCAAAAGCGCCCCAAGGTGCCTCGTATGCCCCAGTCAGACACAGCGCAGTCGACGCCTGCCGCTACCCAGTCGGCCAAGAAGCGTGCTTCGGGAAAGATGTCTGTCGCGCCCGATTCGCCCGAGGCCGCCATCAAGCCGATCGACGGTCTCGCGCCCGCCGAGCCTGCGGGCGATGACCTGTTGTCGTCCCTGCTGGCCGTCCCAGGCCCATCCGCGGCTACCGTCGCCCTCTCACCGCTCTCATCCATCGTCTCGCCAGACTACACCGTCGCCGGTCCCGCTCCGCCGGCTGAGGACGCGCGCGCGCGTCTGAGGCGCAAACAGCAAGAGGCCGAGGCCGCAAAGCAGGCGCGCCGCAAGCAGCGACGGGAGAGGGAAGTCGTCGAGATGGACCTCGGCGTCAACATCACTCGGAACCACGAGCAGATCCAGCCAGGCCAGGAAAAGCCCCCTCGCAAGGAGCGCAGCGACAAGGGTAAGCTCCGGGGCACGCGCGACAAGGAGGCCGGCCGGTGGATCTTCCCGAGCGACGATCGCAAGCTCGAGCGCCAGCGGAAGGCGGCCAAGAAGGCGAGTGCGGCCGGCGCTGCGACTGCCGATGAGCTCGCTGCCGCCGCTGCCAAGCCGGCCGAGGCGCCGCCTCCGCCGCCGGTCGAGCACAGCTACCTGCCGCTCACGCCCGGGGACGACGACCTCATTCCCGACATTGTGAATCAGGTCGGACGGATCCCAGGTGCGTCGCTCCCTCCCTCTCCATCTCGTGCCTCTTGCCTGTTCGTGTCTCTGGTCGACGCTCAACTCGCCTTGCGACCGCGTCTGCTCAACCTCTGTTGACAGGCTCGGACGCTCAGCGCCACCGCACCCGCCACAACGACGAGCTCGACGACGTCATCATGGACATCGGGGCCATCGTCTGCGTCCGCGGCAGCGCACCGGGTTTCATGTACTCGTGGAAACCGGCGCTGAACGTCATTCGGGGCGTGACGACGACGACGGTCCGCAACCGCTTCCACAAGCTGCAGGAGACGCGCGGCTCGTACATCTATCAACTTGAGTCGGCCTACCTGCGCATGTGGAATGCGGTCGGTGCGACGCCGCTGCTGCCCGACCCCAAGGCCAAGAATGGCGATTTTGACCTCGCCCACCACCTCAAGTTCTTCCGCAAAAACATCGACAAGGACCTGCTGTGCGTCGCGCTCGCCTTGCTCTGGCCGCCCCTCGCACTGTCGACGATGATGCTGACGCTGCTGTCGACCGGTCGCTTCTCAGCCGCGCCAACGCCGACATCGTCCAGGTCGAGGGCGAGCAGGAGAAGCGCGTGCCTGAGCTGCCGGGCCACGTTGGCGCAATGGTGGCCATCAAGCTTGAGGACAACCCAAACGTCGCCGCCGACGCCTTCGACTTCTCGTGGCTGCACGTGCACAAGCAGAACCTGTCAGACGACCAGTCGGAGCTCGCGTCGCGCAACAACCTGTTCCTCATCGAGCCGTCGGTGTCGGAGCCAATCACGACCGATGCCGGCCGCCGAGAGGACAACGTCCTCGCCTCCACTGTCAAGGTGCGGCGTCCCCACGCGCCTGTCATCTCTTTCCCTCGATGCCTGCTGATCAACGCGCGCATCACCTCGGCCGTCCGATTGCCTGCTCTCAGATGGTGTGCTCGACCCGCGACGAAGAGTTCGACCCCCGCCAGGCCGACGAGGTGCTGCCCAAGACCGGCCGCCCGGGCGAGGTCATCAAGCAGCTTATTGCTGAGGGTGTCTGTGAGAGCCGCACCGACAATGCCAACGGCCGGATCGGCTTCTCTGAGCAGTACGTTCTCCTGATCGCTGACTTTGTCGTCGCATTCGCGAGCGTTGGCCCCTCGCCCGCGACCTGACCTCGTTGGTCCTCGCCTTCGCCGCCTTCCAGGTTCGTCAAGTTCTCCGCCGGTATCCATCCGACATCCTTTTTCACTGAGGCAGCCGAGGTGGCCGGTACGATCGTTGACGGCAAGCTTCTCATCGAGGAGGAGCACTCGCTCTGGCCGCTGCTCGCCTCAGACGGCCACACGGCTGCGCTTCTATACTTCTCGTCTGAGAACCGAGTGCGTTCCAGGCTCAATGTTCTGCCGTCTCCACTCGCTCGTCGACTTTATCGATTGAGAAGCTCTGCCGCTGATGCACCCCGTCCTGTCCTGCCACCTGCACAGGTCGAGCTCGAGACCGAGCAGGAGGACCTCGAGGCCCTGTGTGCCGGTCCCAACCTGCGCAACTCTAAGAAGCTCGGTGCGGTCCTTTTCCCCTCGCCTGACAAGATCCCTCCCCATCACTCGAACGCTGAACAGCTCTGCCGCCGGCCACTGCGACATCATCCACAGACGACGAGCAGCTCGAGTTCCATATCTCGGCGCGGCTGACGGGGGCTGGACCGAGGGAGCCAGTCAAGGTGGACGTCCCGCCGTCGTTTGACCTCGACCAGGGGCCGATCGCGCTCGATGTCGAAGCGCGGCAGGCCGTGCTCGCCTCGCTCGCCGACGCCGACGCGTTCGGGCTCATGGCGATCGGCAAGCGCATCGTTGAGTACCTCGATCTCGCCGAGGTCGGCGGCGACGGCGCGACGTGGGCTGTCATCGCTGTGCGTCCTGCTTCTGCGTCTCCCTTTCGTGACACGTTCCAATGGCTGACTAGTTGGACACCACCGACTTCGGCGATGACAGGCCCTCTGTCCCGAGCTTGCGCAGCTGGAGCTCGTGTCATTGGTGCTCGAGCTCGCCGACACGACACCGCCGCTGCTGTTCGTCACTGGCTACGACAGGCCCCGCCTCGTCTCGACGCTCTACATCCCGTCGTGGGTTGCCTTCGTTCCGACCTCTGCCGGCCCTGCGCCCGCGACTAGCGAAGATGCGGCGGCACCGCCAGCCGAGGTCCGCAAGGTCATGGTCTGGCCCCGACGATGGGTAGACGTGCATGCGCACGTCAACGAGAAGGACTGGGGTGACTGCGTCAGGCTCGTCGTCGGCTACCTGCTCGACCGGTCAGGCATCACTGAGGTCAGCTTCTGCCTTTCAAACGATCTCTCTTTGCGTTTTCTCTCGCTTTTAGCCCACTTCTGACCCTCTCCTATGCCTCCACGCTTGCCCTCTGTTCACAGGCACTCCTTCGTCAGCTGCTGTCGCCCGTACTCGACCGGCTCGAGATGTCGGAGGTTCTGCGTTACCTGCTACAACTCCGAATCGCACGTCGCAAGCCCTACCCTGCCAGCTCGCTCTCGCCCAACGCCCCGTCGGTGGACGACCTCGCAGAGTGGCCGGTCGGCTGGCTCGACCTCAATGAGGAGAAGCGCATGGGCTGGGAGCTCGTCGGCGGAGCCTGGATCGAAGGCCTGGACGACCAGTCATAGCCACCACGCCCCCCCTTGCCGGCGGCCTGTCCATCTGCCCCAAACTGCACCAGAACCCCCCTTCTTTGTACTCCTCCCTTTGGCTTCCCTGCTTTCATTCCTTCCTCACGACCTCATGCCCCCTTCAACGCCTGCCCGCTGCCCATCTCATGCAATGTCACTTTCCTCACTAGACCCGGTCTTTGAGGAGCAATTCAAGACAAACGAGGGAGAGGGTCGATCTAGCAAGCATCGCAGAGCATGGATGTACAACTGGCCAACTCGTGCCCTCTCGTCGCCCTCCCTTTACTCGTCGGCCTCGCCCAAGCCCTTCTCAGGGTCCGGGTTGAACAGTCGCCCGGCGGGAATGAGCGCCGCCTTGGGGTTGAGGACGAGTCCGAAGCCAGGCTCGTCCGAGACGTCGATCTTGCCGCCGAACGGGACGGGTTCGTTGAGGAACAGGTCGCCGAACACGGGAAGGATCGACTTGCCGTCGGCACTGTTGCCAATGTACTCGCAGAAGGGTGAGTGCGGCTGCGAGATGATGAAGTGGTACGAGTAGGGGCCCGAGCCGTGAGGAACGACGGGGATGTCGTAAGCGCTGGCCATCGCGCTGACCTTGAGCAGCTCGGTCAGGCCCCCGAGCCACATGACGTCGGGCTGAAGAATGTCGATCGACCGGTCCTCGATGAGCTTGCGGAAGCCGTACTTGGAGTACTCGTGCTCGCCGGTGGTCCACTTGACCGATGGCACGGCCTTCTTAAGCAGACGGTGGCCGTCAAAGTCGTCAGGGTGAAGGCACTCCTCCCACCAGTTGATGTCGATCTTCTCGTCGATGCATCGCTGGGCGAGCTCGATCGCGTAGGGCACGGTGAGTGACATGTAGCAGTCGACCATGAGCGGGAAGCTGCGCGCAGGAGCAAGAGGCAGTGGCATCGAAGTTAGCGGGGCGGCGCGCAAAGAGCTAGAGAGGGAAAGAGGGCAGACGCACTCAGGCCCGATGCTCTCCTTGTGCTTGCGCAGGAACTCGATATTCTTACGCATACCAACATGACCCTCAGATGGTGAGTGGGGCAGCGGGACCTTGGCGCCCCAGAAGCCCATCTTCTTGACCTGCGAGTGCGAGGGAGGAGAAATGAGGGGTGTGGGAGATCAGCGTTGTCGTCCAAGTCTGCCGATTACCTTACAGTAGGAGCAGCACATCTCAAAAGGGACCTACGTCGGGCGGTGAAGGTCCGGTGCAGTAGAAGGGGATCTCCTTCTTGACTCGACCGCCGATCAGCTTGTAGACGGGCTCGTTGCGGAGCTTGCCGAGCAGGTCCCAAATGGCGAGGTCGACGACCGAGATGGTCGCAAGCGTGATACCCTTGCGGCCGTAGAACATTCTGTAAGTGCGAGGGGCTGACGATCAGCAAGGGTGTGACAATAGGGCAGGGCGCAGGCGAAGGCGAGGGAAGTGAGTACGCACGAGCCCTTGAACATCTGGTCCCAGATGAGGTTGGTGTCGCGCGGGTCCTGGCCGACGACGAACCGCTTGAAGTGGTGCTCAATCAGCCAGCACGCTGGAGGTCCGCCGAAGCCTACAGGACGATCTCGAGCCCGCGGTCAGCCTCAACTCACGAGAAGCAGAGAAAAGGGAGCAGAAAGACACGCACCGGTCGCGTAGCCGACCGTGCCGTCCGTCGCGGTAACCTTGACAAAGAGCGATCCGAGCACGCCGATGCCCCACGAGGTGCGCGAGGCGCGGTACTCTTCGTAAGAAGACCTGCTCGAGATTCAAGGAGGAGCCATAATTGTGTGAGCGCGAAGAAGAGACAGCTGCGGAGTGAGGGCAACGCACATTGGGTTCGAGATGGACGTGTCCACGATCCAGTGGCCCTGAGATTGGTTGTGCTGTAGGCCGCGCGAGGGACAGAATCTCGAGTCAGATTCGCGTATAGTGTGGAGAAACAGGTGACAAGCGGATATAACACGCACGTAGTCGCCGCCTGAGCCCTTGGATGAGGGCACGAAGGACTCAATCTTGGCGATGGTCGGCCACGTCTTCTGGGGCGAAGACGCTGCGGAGAGGAAGAAAGGAGGTATGAATGCGTCGTCAGTCAAGCGTCATCGACAGAGAGACGGAGAGGTGGCGCAGACGGACCACCGTTGCCGTTGCCGTTGGCCGAAGGCATCGTGTATAGAGAGAGGAAGGGAGGAGGAGGAGGAGGATAGGCTGGTTGCTTGGGGTGAAGCTCGGCTGTTGGCGCGACGCCGGTGGGGGGGCAAGGCGAGGTCAGCGCGCGAGCGAGCGAGTGACTGGTCTCAAGACTCGGCTCGAGAGCAAAACCGTACGCACAGCCTGGGTAGATCAGAAGAGACAGAAGGTGGTGATGAAGAAGGGGGAGGAGGGAGGCAGCAGCTGAAGCCCTCCCCCTTCTTGAGGTGGTCGGCGTCGGTCCGTCGTTGCCCCGACCGCCCGACCGCCCGAGAGGGCCGGCGAATGCAAGTGCAAGTGCCGTCGAGTCGTCCTCGTCCAATCAGCTGCAAGTGGGTCGGCCCGGTTGGACCAGCCAGGGGACGGGCATCGTCGTCGAGCGCAAGAGGAAGGAAACCGGAAGCGCTCGAGCGCCCGGCTCGTCGACGACGGTCGGAGCGAGGGCGTCAAGCGAGCGACGTCGCTGCCGCAAAAGTCTTGACGATAGCGCCTACTGGCCCAGCTGCAGACTGACGCGCATTGACGGCTGCTCAGCGCCCGGCCCTCTTTCACCCCTTCCGTCCCACCCCCAACAGCTAGCCACCGTCGCAAGCGGCGCTTGAGTAGAGCCACCACCGGCGATGGTCTCGACCTCGCTTTGACCTGGCGCGTTATGCGGAACTTCGACCTCGCGCCCAGCACGTCACCCGACTTGGACTCGCAGCGGAGGGGTCCGCTGGTCTCCTCAGCGCCCCTACCCAACTTATCTCCAGCAAACGACGCCTACAACCCTCGCACCTTGTCCGTCGCTAGCAGACGCTGATGGATGACCTCGACCCACGAGCTGCCGCCGAACTGCAGACCACCACGACCAAGGGAGCTGCTGCCTGAGCGTCCATCCGCTCGTCGGCACGTGTCCCGCAGCTGACGCCCAGGGCGCCGTGGGGCAAGTGCCACGAGCTTACACCCGCCCTAGTCAGGACCTAGCTAGGCAACCTTGAGCTCGTCTACCGGCCACTCCGGAGGCGGCGGCGACCCGCGCGGCAGGGTTTCCAGGACGGGGATGAGGCGGCTGCGCTCACGCCACACGTGTCGCCAACGGCCCCCTGGTCGAGAAAAGAGCGGCGTCTACAACGTCCTCGACTGTCGAAGAGGCACGTCAAGGTCGACGTCAGCCGCACGATTCTGAACGCCGTCCATCGCCAGGCGTTTCCTCACGCCGGCTGTCCGGCATCGCGGCCGAGGTCCATAGCGACACGAGGAGCGTGCACCTTCTCCTCTTGTCCGTTCCTGATCTGTTTTTTTTTTCCGCGCATACACCGACCCTCATCGTTGCGCCTGTCTAGAGTCGGTCAGCGATTGGTCCCTCGCGCAGGTCTGACGCTAGTCGCTGCTTTTGGTTGGCTCAGTTCTCGGTCGCGCTGCTTCGTGCCTAGGTCGCCCGGTCCGCTCTAGTCCAACAGTCCCTTCGCCCTTGTAACCTGCTGACCCATTGACCGCTACACCGTCTGCAGTCCTCACGTCCTGCCAGCGGACGCTGCGGTCTGCCTCCCTGGCTTGACTGCAACAGACCTAGCCTATTGTCCAGCGATCCCTCGGGCCAGCACCTCGGACAGGCGAAATTCCTGGCCGCGTCGGTACTCTGGCCTTGCTTGACAGACACAGCCCAAGAACTTTGATCTTCGCTCGCTTGGAGACTTCTCGAATGAATTGTCCAGCTCTTTGACTAGTCGAGAGCGGAGGAGCAAGCGCATATGCTAGCACGGGCGGCGATGACGTCGCAGAAGGGTTTGGGCGAGTTTTGCGTTTGAGGATTATTTTGCTTTTTCTTGATCAACAAACATTCAAGCTGGCTTAGCAAAGTGGTTACTGCGATTGATTCGAATCAACACGACAATCAATTCCTCTTGTAGGGCGCAGGTTCGAGTCCTGCAGTCAGCTTTCCTTTTGTTCTTCGATGCTCGGGGGTCGAAGGGGTCGAATGTTGAAGTCGGGGGGTCGAAATCGGCCGGGACCTGCACTCGGACCGCGATATCTCGCAAAGCCAAGCGACTTGGCCGACGAGACTTGCACCGTTCGACGCGTCGGGTCCTGCCGGTCATGCACATATGTCGTCCATCACTGGTCGTTAGGACGATACGGTGGCGAAATGGAACTGAGCACAAGGGTACACGGGGTGCAATGTGGTCGACTGTGATTCCAACGGCGCTCGCCGGGGCGACCGAGAGAGTTGGACAACGAGACCAAGACCGTTCGACGCGCCTCGGTCGCGCGGTCATGCACATGAGTCCCTCGTTGGACGACGAGTCCTGTCAGGAGAGTTATCGTCTGTCGAAGCTGGGTGTATGCGCCCCCTTGGCGGCATACACCCATGCCGGCCAGCTCCGAAGCGCGATGCGCCGTAGAGACGACTAAGCAATAGGTACGGCAAGACCTGGGCGATAGAGGGCGTCGGCGGGGCTCTCTCATGGGCGTGATCGATGAGCTCGATGGACAAGGGCAGCTTCGTGCTCGGAGGGGCCAAGAGAGCTCCTGCGAACGCACGCGCGCGCGCGCCTGTCAACCGTCCAACGCTCGTTCAGTCGCTGACGCCCGACAGATATCACAACGAGAGACAGAGAAAGCGCGCGCAAGGAGCCGGCGGCATGATGCATGGACATCTTAGTGCTTGCGCCCGGCCGCCGATGTCGACCCGCCCTTCTTCCGCCGCTTGCCCCGCCGCTGCTGCTGCTGTCGCTGGGGGCCTCGAACCGGCCCTTCATCCTCCGCCGTCGGTCGGCCGGACGTCAGCGGCACCTCCGGCTCGTCCTCGCCTTCAAAGGCGGTGTCGGGGACGGCGTCGGTCGGCGAGGTGGAGGGCCCGTCGGGGGTGGAAGGAGGGGTGAGGGCTGGCGTGGCCGGGTTGGACAAGACCGTCGTCGGCTCCCGGGCAGGCCTTGGAGAAGGGGGCGGCGAGGGGGAGACCGACGGTGGCTCGGGCGAGACCGTGGGCGACCGCGTTCGATGCTCTCGATGCTCCGAGGGAAGAGGCACCGCTGGGATGGTCGTCGATGAGGACGACGACGACGACGATGACCTGATGACCCGCCCCGGCCCTCCCTTCTTCTCCCTCTCAACCGTCGATCCCCAGCCGACTCGTTCGTAGAACAGCAAGACAACCTCGCCCCGCCCGCCCCACTTCCACACCTCGTCCCCGCCGCCCGAGGGAAGGTCGACAACGTCGGCGTCCGAGATGCACAGCCAGCGCGGCGGGGAGGAGAAGGGGATCCGGCGGTACGTGATGTAGTGCTGTCATCGGCGTCGGGCAAGGAGGGGTTGTCAGCCTTGCGCTGTTGCGGGGAGAAAGACGATGACAGAAAGTGAGCGTGACGGGGGACACACGCCAGACGCATGCGCGCCGAGATGGTTGACGAAGCCGACGAGGTCGTACACCTCCCTCTCACCAGCCTTGCCGCCCTCCTTCAGCGCGCCCAGCGTCCCTCCTCCCTCGGCCCGTTCCGTCAGCGGCCGATCTGGGTCCATCGATAGCTCGCCCGCAGTGCAGAGGGGCGAGAGGTCGAGCTGCGGGGTGAAGGTGACGAGGATCGGGTTCTTGAGGGGGAAGGGGGAGGACGAGGTGTAGAGCGAGCGGTTGAGGTGGACGACGAGCAAGGGTGGGGGCGAGGCAAACATCTCGTGCCTGGAAGATCCAAGGATGGGGAGCGGTCAGTCTCGCTTTCAGCGGAAGCGAGGCGAGGCGAGGCGAGTGCGAAGAGAGGAGGAGAGAACGGACCGGGTCGAGACCCCACCCTCGACGAGCTCCCAGGCAACGCCCTCGACCTCGTCCTCCCATCGACCCTCCTCCATCAGCCTCTCAACCTCCTTCAAACGCTCCTTCAACCGCTCGCCCTCGCGTCGATCGGCCCGCGCACGCTTGCGCGCGCTCGCCGTCGGGCCGCCACCCGAAGACGACCGTGGTGCGGCCCGCCCGTCGTCGAGCGCCAAAGCGTCATACGCGCCCTTCGAGAGGAATTTCCCCGCCTCCTGCTCTTGCTTCCCCTGAGACTTGGACCGCGGAGCCTTCTTCTCGTCGACCGCCGCCCCTTCAACCCCCTCGCCATCCAACAGCGACCGCTCGACCACCTTGGCCCGCAAGGTTCGGCACGTCTTTGCGACCCGGCACTTGCGGCACTGGGCGTCCGACAGGCGCTCGATCTGCGTCTGCTGTTGGAGAAGCGCCGTCAACGGAACCGTTGACTGTTCGTGCATGGGATCGAAGGGAGAAAGGGAGCGTCAGTGTCTGTGCGAAGGGCAGAGAGGGGCCATGAAGAGCGCAAGGGGGGACGCAACCCGGCCAGTGGGGAGTGCGAGCGACACCTCGCCAGACTGCATCAACCGGATGCCCTCGGCGTACCCGCAGACGGCGCATGCCCTTCGATAGGCCATCCTGCCCTCCCACGGTGGGTCGTTCATCTTCCCTCCTCCTCCTCCTCCTCCTCCTCCTTCTCCCTCGACCCCCACTGCGGTCGCTTTGAGACCTACGATCGACCGGCTGAGGGCCAGGTCGACCGCTCGCCGCTCGTCGTCGACGCTGCTCGCCAAGAGCGCCCACAGCTCGTGCGCGTCCTGCTGTTCCCTCAGCCGGCCAAACACGCCGGCCTTGGCGAAGGCGCGGCTGGCGCGGAGGGCTTCGACGAGGTCTGACGGGCGGAGGGGGCGGGGGTGGGAGGGAGAAGGGGTGGCGAGGGGGAGGAGGAGCGCGAGGAGGTGGGACGAGACGGGCGTTTGGGGGAGCGGGGAGGAAGGGGGGAGGGAGAGAGGGAGCGAGAGGGTCTGGTGCAGATAGGCGAGGATGGAGGGGGAGGAGGCGAGCGCCTGAGAAGCAGTTCGGCCGAGGAAAGAGGCAGGGAGAGGCAGGAGGGGGAGGAGACAGGTCAGCTCGTGTCCCATCCCTTGTCGAGCGAGCGATTACCGGCGTCGCACTGCCGCGCGCGTTGTGCGCAGGTGCCAACGCCCCTTTCTCCCTCGGCGAGTAGTCCCTTCGATGCGCACATCCCGACCCAGCCCGCGCCCGTCGCCTGATCAGGAGGGCAGCTCCAAAAAGCGGGAGGACGAGCGCTCGACGGGCCTGACCTCCTGTGCGACAGGACGAAGGTGCATGTGTCCTCTCCCAGTGTGGTCTACCATCCCACCCCCCCTCCCCTCACGCGCGTGTGCTCCTCCTCCTCTTCTTGAACATAGCGCCCAATTGCGACCCGCCGCTCAGAGCCCGGCAGAGCAGCCAAAGGCATAAACGCACCTGCAGCACCGAGTTGAGGAAGCAAAACGTCCCGCTCATGTTGACGATGCCTGCGTGCCGGCCTGCGAGGGTCGACGACGGCGCGTCGGCGGCTGGTAGGAGGGACGCGTCTGGTCGAGAGGGCGCGGGCAACGAATAGGGTTCAGTGCCGAGCGAGCGCGAGAGGGAATGACAGGGAGCACAGGAGATAGACGGCGAACGTACAGCGCTCAACCTCGGCCAGCCTTTCGCTCCTCGCCCTCTGCCGCAGCTCGCTTCCCTCGCCTTCGCCTCCGCCTGCTCCTCCAGTCGCCACCGACGCGCCAAAGAGCCACCCAAAGAGAGCCCACATCCGCCGCTCTGTTGCGCGTCCCAGCAGCAGGAGCTCGAGCGGCAAGAGGTTGAGCTTGTAGGCGAGGGAGAGGGCGAGGAGGGTGGCTGGGAGGGCGAGGAGGGCTCGGGAGGGGTCGAGCAACGGGGGAGGAGGAGGTGGAGGAGGGGTGGGGGGGAGGTGGTCGGAGCGCGAGGGCATTCAGCTGAGCATGGGCTGTGAGGAGGGTGGGAGAAGAGATGGTCAGCTCAGCAACCGAGCGGCGAGGGGAGGGGACGCACGGCGAGCGGGTTCGTCGCCGTCACTTGAGCTCTCGATCGCCTGTCTGGGGTCTAGAGAGCTTTTCTTCCCACATGGGGGCCCGTCTGGTTTCTTCAGCTGCTTTTCCCTCACCCCGCGTGCGCGCGCAGCCTCCGCCAGCTCCTTGTGCGCGCGCCTCCTCTTCCCCCCCTGCGCCCCTCACCGCCTTCTCTCTGCCCCAGCTCGCCCATCAGTCATGGTCCTCCTGCCATCGTCCTTGCTCGCCCTCGCCCTCGCAGCCTTCACCGCTCTCCCAGCCACCCGCGCCGCAAAGTCGGAGGTTGGTGGCTACTGCGAGTCGGTCCCTTGCCTCTCTCTCTCTCCCTCTCCCTCATCTGTCCCGACGTCAGTGCTGACGCCCCCCCCCCCTCTCTCTCTCCTTCTTTCTGCTCAAAACAATCAGGTACGCAGCCGTCCACCTCGACGTCGCCACCCTCGCCCTCAACAGCGGCTGCGTCGAGACGGCCTTCTGCAACGAGAATGACATCTGCCAGCTCAAGGGCTGCAGGCGGGACGAGGTCTGTTCGAGCTCCCCCTTCCCCCTCCTGCCTGTCCTTGCCCTCTTCACCACCGCTCTACCTATCCTCTACCTCCCGGGCACCACCCCGCTCGCTCAACACGAACCTTCTCTCGGCTCCTGTCCTCCGCTTGCGATTCGTCCTTGCGCGAATGTCGTCGTCTCCCTCCCTCTCCTCCGTGCCCTTGTTCACCTCCCACTTTCCGTCCCCAACGCGTCGTCCTCCCTCCCTCGCTGACCCTTCCCCTCTCACTTGGTGCGACACAGTTCCCTCTAGGCTACGGCGAGAACGACACGCTCCCGATCCGCTGTCCGTCGGGGTACGTCTGCCCGGACGAGATGGACTCGTGCCAGAGGCAGGTTGCGCCTGGCGAGGCGTGCCAGTTGGACCGGGACGGTGTGTCGTCTCTTCCTCCCTCCCTTTACCATCCCTCCTCGTCCCACAACTCTCCCCCGCCCTTCTCTCGCCTGCCCTTTGCACCCTCTGACCTTCGTCCTCTCACTCTCCCCCTCTCGCCTTCAAACTCCTCGCTAGACGAGTGCTCCCCCCCGCCAAACGCCGCCGAGCTCTCCTCGTCGCTCAACGTCGACGGCGCCATCTGCCTCAACCAGGTGTGCATGTACGACAACGTCACGGTCGGTTCGGCCTGCGAGATCGAGAACCTCGTGTTCGTCGGGTGGACGGACGACGGCGACGAGTTTCCAGACATCCGCTCGCGCGACAAGTTGCGTCTGCCGCCCTCTCCCCTTCTCTCCCTCCCTTCCTTGCCACCTGTCTCTCTCCCTTCCTTGTCACCTGTCTCTCGTAAGGAGGCGAGCTTGCCAGACTGACGACCCCCGCCCCTCCCTTCCCTGATTCGTTCTGTGCGCGTGTCGAATCAAGCTGCCGCTTTGGAGGCTACTGTGACGGGACCTCCAGGATCTGCGTCAAGACCAAGAACGTCGGCGACGCGTGCTCGGCCGACAAGGAGTGCGTCGCGAGCTCCTGTCTGCCTTTTGCCTTCTCTCTCCCCCCTCTTCGCTCTCTACCTTCCCAAGCACACACCTCTCTTGCTCTGTTCTCCTCTTTCCTTCCCTCCTCGCCTTGATCCATCGACCACTCTTGCGGCGCGCATACTCTCGTGGTCGGCGCGCGTGTAGACCCTCGCTGCCCGCGGTGGCTATTGGGGAGCGCGCGCATACATCCCGCCTCCTCTCTTCTTCCTCGTCTCATCTCCCTGCGTTGTGTGGCACTTGGGATACTTTTCTGTCGCCCCGAGCGCACGCGAATCGCCCTTCCCTGCCTCCGGCTCCCTCTTCACCGGTTCTCCCTTCTCATACTGACCCCCCCTCACGACTTTCTTCCTTCCCTCCCTACTTGCAAACTTCCGCCCGCCAGATGCGCATCCTACAACTGTGCGACGTCGGGCTACTGCGTCGCCCCGTCGTTCGCCCCCCGGAGTCCGGCGACGTGGGTGTACGTCGTCGTCGCGGTCGCCATCGTCCTCCGTTTGTCCCCTTCCATCCCCCCCCCCCTCTCCCTCATGCCTCAGGCTGACGCGCAGACGGTCGGTCACCGGCCTTCAGTGATCGTCGGGACGGGCATCGCCCTCTTCTTCATCCACAAGCGCTCGCGCGAGCAGAACCAGATCAAGCTCGAGCAGTACTACACCGAGCAGGTTGCCTACCGCCAGTCGCTCTTCACCCTCGGGCAGACGCGCGACTCGCTCATGGGCCTGCCAAAGGGGACCAGCCGGGACGTCGCCAGGCAGAGCTTGCTTGTTGGCGCCGGCAGGGACGGTGGGACGAGCCCCAGGGACGGCACGAGGTACTGAGGCACACCCGCGGCATGCTCGACTTGTCCCTCTTGGTGCACCTCTGTACTTTGAGACCCCCGGGCCTTCGCTGGCCTCTTCCCTCTCGATCGTCCCTCCTCCCTTCCCCTTGACCCACGGCTCCATTTATATACACCCTCAGCTGAAACGCGTCCTCACGCTCACCGCATTCAACCATGTACGACCACTTCGCTCTCCATTTCTCCCCGCTTGCTCCCTCGCTTGCTCCCTTGCATATCCCCCTTCTCGAACCTGCTTCTAGACCCGTCCGCCTCGCCTTCTACAGCCCTCACATGGACATTCTCCCTCCCCCCTAACCTTCACTCGCTTGTTCCCCTTGGTGGGCTTCGTCTCGTGCGCTCAGAGAAAAAAAAAAGGCGGAAATTGAGGCCGGGAGAGGGGGGTCGTGAACCATCGGATCAAAGGGCGGGAAAAGGAAAGAACGGAAAGATGGGTAGGGGGCGTTATCTACATGATCGGGCGAGGAAGGCAGAGCAGTGAAGGGCGGGAACGGCGGCGTTCAGGTTTGGGCGAGCCCCACACGAGGCGGATCGCGAGGGGGAGCACAGTGGGCTGCGCCGACATATGGTGGTGCGGGGGGGAGGGACTTTGTCCGCGAGGTCTAGGCGTCGTCGGGCACCTTGAGCGGCTCGACATTCCACACGGCCTCGGCGTCTGTTCGATCGGGAAAGCGCGCGCATATTCGATTGGAGGGAAAGGTTGGGGAGGATCAGCAACGCTGCTCGCCATCGAGGATCGAGTGATGGAGGGCGCGGAAAGGTAAACGCACACTTCATGACGGCAACGTCCGAGTTGAACTTGCCCATGCGCGCCGTCGTCTGGATCGACTTGCGGACCCAGAAGTCGCGGTCGAGGTAGGCGTCCTCGATCATTTGCTGAGCCTCGAGGTACGACTCGAAGTCGTCTGTGGGCGCCGCCGGGGGGGGGGGGCAGATGGGGATGGAGAAGTGGCCACCGGTCAGCAACGGCAGGGAAGCCGGCAGGGCAAGCGGTGGGAAGGCCCAAACGCACCCGAGACGAGGTAGTAGTCGGACCCGCGAACGTTGTCGATCAGCGGCTTGAACAAATCGCCAACGTCGCCAAAGACGCCCTGCTCGATCGCGCAGAAGGCGCGCTCGAGCGAGGGCGACTTGGCCCCGACGGGCGCCGGGTGGTAGGCGTTGGCGTAGCGCTTGGAGGCGACGTCCTCGGCGAGGAAGCCAAAGAAAAAGCAAGCGTCGTCGCCCACCTCCTCGCCAATCTCGATCGAGGCCCCGTCGACCGTGCCGAGCAGGAGCCCGCCGTTGAACGCAAACTTCATGTTGGACGTCCCGCTCGCCTCGGTCCCGGCCGTCGAAATTTGCTGGGTGAGCGCGGGAAGGGGCGACTGGGAGGTCAGCGACGGGCAGGCAAGCCCAAGCGGCGGGAAGGCAGACGCACCTGGGAGAAGTCGGCGGCGGGGATGATGACCTCGGCAAGCGAGACCGAGTAGTCGGGCAGGAAGACGACCTTCAGCAGGTCGCCGATCTCCGGGTCGTGGTTGACGACCTTGGAGACAATGTTGATGAGTCCTGCGACGGCACCAAGCGAGCGGGTGATCAGACGCTCAGCCTTCGTGCAGAGTCCGGGACCTTGCATCAGGAAGACGTACGGATGCAGAGCTTGGCGTCGTAGTAGCCCGGCGCGGCCTTGCCCGCGAAGATTGAGACGTGGGGCTGGACCTTCTTGCGCTCGACGGAAGACATTGCCTTGATCTTGAGGTACCGGACGATCACGCCAAAGATGTTCATCGTCTGCCTGCAGAGCGCCGAAGCGGCGAGGCGGATAAGGTGCTCAGCGCAGTCGCAGAAGAAGAACGTGCAGGACACAAGACGCACCGCTTGTAAAGGTGGATGCGCTTGACGTGGACGTCGAAGATGGCGTTGGTCGGCACTTTGGTTCCGAGCTCACTCCGGATCAGCTCGGCCAGGCGCTCCTTGTTGCGCTGCTTGATGGCGAACCACTCGTCGCGGAACGCCGCGTCGTCGGCGTGCGGGATGAGTGCCTTAAGCAGGTAGCAGTCCTTGAGCCAGGCTGACGAGCCGAGCGTTTTGGTGATGAGCGCGCTCAGCTCCGGGTTGCACTGGTCGACCCACCGTCGGACCGTCACGCCGTTGGTGACGTCTGATGTTCGCAATGGAT
Source organism: Cystofilobasidium bisporidii (assembly GCA_014825535.1). NCBI lineage: Eukaryota > Fungi > Basidiomycota > Tremellomycetes > Cystofilobasidiales > Cystofilobasidiaceae > Cystofilobasidium > Cystofilobasidium bisporidii. The sequence goes on along the minus strand of MVAK01000003.1, from coordinate 3,569 downwards.
CGTCAAAGCGTCAGTTGGCTGCGCGAGGCAGATTTGACGTCTAGTGCACGTGAGATCGACGTACTGAAAAAGTGGTCCCTGGCAGCGCCGATGAATGCACGGGTCAGCCTGTCCCATGGGCGGCGTGCGTGAGAGGAAGCAGAACTCACGAGCCAAAGAAGTCGACAAAGTCGGGGAACAGATCGGTCTGCACGAGCTGGGAGTGAAGCTCAGCGACGCCGTTGACCTGGGAAGTGAATTGCGCGCCGAGCGAACATTGGGGTTGATCAGCGAAAGCGCGGCGGCCTCGCAGTACGACGGAAGCAATGATGTTTTTGCGCACCTTGTGGCTGCCGATGACGGCGATGTGGGCCATGCGGACGAGCTTAGGGAAGCCCTCCTCGATGACAGACATACGGCTGAGGCGGCCGACGTCGCCTGGGAAGATCTTCTCGACCGCCTGGAGGAAGTCGAGGTTGATCACGTAGATGAGGTCCATGTGGCGCGGCAGCAGATTCTGCATGAGGGGGACCGGCCACTTTTCAAGCGCCTGAGACGCCGGTGGGAAAATGAGCTGGGTCAGGGGCGCTGGGTCGCTCAGCGAGCAGAGTGGGCCAGACAGCGATGCACCTCGGGCAGGACCGTGTGGTTCGTGTACGCGAACACTCGGGTCGTGATGCCCCACGCATCGTCGAACGCGATGTCCTCCTCGTCAATGAGGATGCGCATCATCCTACACGAGCACAGGGGGAAAAGAAGTCAGGGGTCAGCCCTCAGGATGCTCAGGCAGTCAATCGAGAAGTTCGCTGCTCACTCGACGATGGCCAGGGTCGGGTGCGTGCTGTGTGGAAAGGGAAAGAATGAGTCAGCGGCCGAAGAGTGGGCCGCATGGCCATGCATGAGCGGCGACGCACTCGTTGAGCTGGATCGCGACGTAGTCCGGCAGCTCGCTCAGCGGCTTGTCGAGCTTCTTGAAGCGGCGCAGGATGTCGGCAAGCGAGGCCGCGCACCACAGGTACTGCTGCTTGAGCCGAAGCTCCTTGCCGGCATCGGTCGAGTCGTCCGGGTAGAGCACGCTTGTGATGGTCTCGGCCGCCTGCGACGCCTCGACCGCCGCGCTGTAGCTGCCAGCGTTGAAGGCGGCAAGGTCAAACCCAGAAACAGGCTTGGCTGACCACAGTCGGAGGTTGGCCGTCGTGCGCGTGTCGTGGCCTTCAGGGGATAAAGGCAAGTGGTCAGTGACAGTTAGAGGGGCGAGCTGAATCGGCTTCAGGCCACGGGACGCACCAGGGATCGGCATGTCGTTGGCGACGGCGGCTACCTGCTGTCCCCCGTGCCAGACGCCCTTGCCCTTCTTGCCGTCGATCTTCTCGGCGCGGCCATAGAAGCGGACCGGGTAGGAGACGTCGAGGCGCGGGATGATGAAGGCGTTCTGATGGTCGAGCCACGGGTCGGGCGCCTCGATCTGCGAGCCGTCGGTCGACAGCAGCTGACTGTGCGAGAGGAGAGCAGGAAGGGAAAGGGCCCATCAGCTTTTGATGGCGGCGAGGAATTCGCAGAGCTGGGTTTGATGGACGAACCGGAAGATGCCGTGCTGCAAGGGGCCGCGAGATGAGAAGGAGGGGGGTCAGCGTCGTGCGCGGCGAGTGCGGCGGCCCTTCGAGCTAACACGGGGGGCAGAGGCACACCTTGTACAGGATGGAATATGTCCATGCGGGCAGGTCCAGAGTTGAAAAGCCGTCCGTGTAGCACGCCGCTAGACGTCCGAGGCCTCCGTTGCTGCGAGGTCAAGAGCCGCGCCGGAAGCTTCGTCAGCGCGCACCCTAGACGCTGCCGGCACAAGCAGAGCGGAGGGCAGGAGCCGCACCCCAAGCCAGCGTCGCGCTCATAGTCGAGAAGATCCTCGAACGTGAAACCGAGGCCGCCGAGGGCCTCTTTGTACCGGTCTTTCATGTTCAGGTTGAGGACGGCGTTGTCGAGGGCACGGCCCATGAGGACCTCAAGCGACAGGTAGTACGCCCGCTTGGGCGCGGCCTTGGTGTGGAACTCGGTCGTCGCGTTGAAGTCGCGGATGAGCTGGTCGCGCACCGTCAATGCCGTCGCTTGGTAGGCGGCCCCACCGTCGCCGACGAGGTTGAAAGGCTGGCGCGCAAGCGTCGTCGTGAGCTGGTGGACGATGCCCTTCTGGAGCCCCGTGACCGAGACGTCGGCGTCGGCCTTCAGTGCGTCCTTCCAAGCCTTCTCGTCGCCAAGTGGCCAGCTCTCGTCAACCTTTGCTCCGGGAGCCTGCAAAGATATGGGTCGGAGGAAAGTTTGACGATGGTCAGAGGTGTCGCCGGAGTGAGATGGTGAGATGGCATCGGAGCCGAGGCGCTCGGCAACGCGACTAGCGACGGCAACTCACGATGTACGTTCCTGACGCCCCCATCATCAAACCAAGACCAGAGTCAAGTCATCCTGGCAGTACGACAGGCAGACGGACAAAAAGACACAAGCAAAGGGAAGAAATCCATACCAGTCAGGCTTCTTTTCATCGGCACCGGCCGCTGCCTGGCCGTTGGCTGGTCGAGCTGAGCTGTGTCGATCGTTTCGCCGACGAGGCTGCGCCTGCGCGAGAGGACGGGCGTCGTCGTATCGGTCGCCATGGTCGGTGACGCTGGACGAAGAGTCTTGAGAGGGAGTGTGAAATTGGGTGTCGGAGGGGGAGCAAGGGCGATGTACAGGTGTGGGAGATGGGCTGAGGGCAGATGGCAAGCAAGCCGGCGAAGGGGTAAGAAGAGAGGCAGCTGACGACGGAAGCTGCGCAGCCACTGCCGTCAGCCCCCAGCCCTCCGTCCCCCTCCCCCTCTCGCAACAAGACGCCCCAGACAAGAACGGTCATGGACGAGCACTCCATCAGACCTTGCATGACGAGATAACCTAATCAGTAGTGAGGCGAGGCAGCCCATGTCGACAGGATAGTCGACGCGCGCCGGATCCGTGAGCTGCCGAAAGCTGATGTGCGCAAGCCGGACGCCGCGGTCTGCAAGCTCTGTCAAGCTCGTCGACCTCGTCCTCCCGACCTCGACCGCCGACCCCTCGACCTTCCCCTTTAGCTACTCCTTCTTGCTCGAAATCGCTCGGATTGTCCTCCACGCATGTTCGCCTCGGCCGTCCTCGGTGCGTCTCTCTTGCGCTGGCCGGCTGGCGGGCATCCTGGCAGCTCGCTCGCTCGGCTTGCCCTTTTTCAACCTGGCCGCCCCTTTCTCCTTCTCTTTCAACCAGCCGGCTCAATGACTGAGTTCGCCTCTCGACGGTCAATGACTGGTCTTGTTGCCTTGGATTCTGCCCTGTTCGGCTCTCTGCTTGTAGCAGCAGCCATCCGGGCCACACGCGTCCGCTGCCTGCCGTCCAAGCAGCTCACTCAGCCGCTCGAAGCCGCCCCACAAGCTACGGTTCTCCTAGCTGAGAAGACGACGTCCAGTGGCGGCAGCAAGCCCAAGGGTATGTTCCATAGCGTCTTGCTGCGTCCCTAGACTATTGCGCATGCGGCTGACCGGATGCATCTCTCGCTCGCTCGACTCAGGCGCGCCGCGCAAGAGAGCGACGAG